>JAPDOI010001707.1:0-150819 GCA_029168955.1 Aplectana chamaeleonis
CCCCTCCGTCCTGAATCAACAGTTGGTATGGCTGATAAGGAATCCTTCACCCTTTTCGAGGAAATTTGCCCTCCAGACGACCCTCGGTCGCATTTTCAACGGTTTTGAGGCTTACATTCCCGGGGAAAATCCTGATTTCAAGATGGGTCGTCGAAAGTGACCAGGTCCATCAACATTATCTCCCCTCCGTCCCGAATCAACAGTTGGTATGGTTGATAAGGAATCCTTCACCCTTTTCGAGGAAATTGTCTCCAGACGACCCTCGGTCGCATTTTCAACGGTTTTGATGCTTACATTCTCGGGGAAAATCCTGATTTCAAGATGGGTCGTCGAAAGTGACCAGGTCCATCAACATTATCTCCCCTCCGTCCCGAATCAACAGTTGGTATGGTTGATAAGGAATCCTTCACCCTTTTCGAGGAAATTTGCCCTCCAGACGACCCTCGGTCGCATTTTCAACGGTTTTGAGGCTTACATTCCCGGGGAAAATCCTGATTTCAAGATGGGTCGTCTAAAGTGACCAGGTCCATCAACATTATCTCCCCTCCGTCCCGAATCAACAGTTGGTATGGCTGATAAGGAATCCTTCACCCTTTTCGAGGAAATTTGCCCTCCAGACGACCCTCGGTCGCATTTTCAACGGTTTTGAGGCTTACATTCCCGGGGAAAATCCTGATTTCAAGATGGGTCGTCTAAAGTGACCAGGTCCATCAACATTATCTCCCCTCCGTCCCGAATCAACAGTTGGTATGGTTGATAAGGAATCCTTCACCCTTTTCGAGGAAATTGTCTCCAGACGACCCTCGGTCGCATTTTCAACGGTTTTGATGCTTACATTCTCGGGGAAAATCCTGATTTCAAGATGGGTCGTCTAAAGTGACCAGGTCCATCAACATTATCTCCCCTCCGTCCCGAATCAACAGTTGGTATGGCTGATAAGGAATCCTTCACCCTTTTCGAGGAAATTTGCCCTCCAGACGACCCTCGGTCGCATTTTCAACGGTTTTGAGGCTTACATTCCCGGGGAAAATCCTGATTTCAAGATGGGTCGTCTAAAGTGACCAGGTCCATCAACATTATCTCCCCTCCGTCCCGAATCAACAGTTGGTATGGCTGATAAGGAATCCTTCACCCTTTTCGAGGAAATTTGCCCTCCAGACGACCCTCGGTCGCATTTTCAACGGTTTTGAGGCTTACATTCCCGGGGAAAATCCTGATTTCAAGATGGGTCGTCTAAAGTGACCAGGTCCATCAACATTATCTCCCTCCGTCCCGAATCAACAGTTGGTATGGCTGATAAGGAATCCTTCACCCTTTTCGAGGAAATTTGCCCTCCAGACGACCCTCGGTCGCATTTTCAACGGTTTTGAGGCTTACATTCCCGGGAAAATCCTGATTTCAAGATGGGTCGTCTGAAGTGACCAGGTCCATCAACATTATCTCCCCTCCGTCCCGAATCAACAGTTGGTATGGCTGATAAGGAATCCTTCACCCTTTTCGAGGAAATTCGCCCTCCAGACGACCCTCGGTCGCATTTTCAACGGTTTTGAGGCTTACATTCCCGGGAAAATCCTGATTTCAAGATGGGTCGTCTAAAGTGACCAGGTCCATCAACATTATCTCCCCTCCGTCCCGAATCAACAGTTGGTATGGTTGATAAGGAATCCTTCACCCTTTTCGAGGAAATTTGCCCTCAGACGACCCTCGGTCGCATTTTCAACGGTTTTGAGGCTTACATTCCGGGGAAAATCCTGATTTCAAGATGGGTCGTCGAAAGTGACCAGGTCCATCAACATTATCTCCCCTCCGTCCCGAATCAACAGTTGGTATGGTTGATAAGGAATCCTTCACCCTTTTCGAGGAAATTTGCCCTCCAGACGACCCTCGGTCGCATTTTCAACGGTTTTGAGGCTTACATTCCCGGGGAAAATCCTGATTTCAAGATGGGTCGTCGAAAGTGACCAGGTCTATCAACATTATCTCCCCTCCGTCCCGAATCAACAGTTGGCATGGTTGATAAGGAATCCTTCACCCTTTTCGAGGAAATTTGCCCTCCAGACGACCCTCGATCGCATTTTCAACGGTTTTGAGGCTTACATTCCCGGGGAAAATCCTGATTTCAAGATGGGTCGTCTAAAGTGACCAGGTCCATCAACATTATCTCCCCTCCGTCCCGAATCAACAGTTGGTATGGCTGATAAGGAATCCTTCACCCTTTTCGAGGAAATTTGCCCTCCAGACGACCCTCGATCGCATTTTCAACGGTTTTGAGGCTTACATTCCCGGGGAAAATCCTGATTTCAAGATGGGTCGTCTAAAGTGACCAGGTCCATCAACATTATCTCCCCTCCGTCCCGAATCAACAGTTGGTATGGCTGATAAGGAATCCTTCACCCTTTTCGAGGAAATTTGCCCTCCAGACGACCCTCGGTCGCATTTTCAACGGTTTTGAGGCTTACATTCCCGGGGAAAATCCTGATTTCAAGATGGGTCGTCTAAAGTGACCAGGTCCATCAACATTATCTCCCCTCCGTCCCGAATCAACAGTTGGTATGGCTGATAAGGAATCCTTCACCCTTTTCGAGGAAATTTGCCCTCCAGACGACCCTCGGTCGCATTTTCCACGATTTTGAGGCTTACATTCCCGGGGAAAATCCTGATTTCAAGATGGGTCGTCGAAAGTGACCAGGTCCATCAACATTATCTCCCCTCCGTCCCGAATCAACAGTTGGTATGGTTGATAAGGAATCCTTCACCCTTTTCGAGGAAATTTGCCCTCCAGACGACCCTCGGTCGCATTTTCAACGGTTTTGATGCTTACATTCTCGGGGAAAATCCTGATTTCAAGATGGGTCGTCGAAAGTGACCAGGTCCATCAACATTATCTCCCCTCCGTCCCGAATCAACAGTTGGTATGGTTGATAAGGAATCCTTCACCCTTTTCGAGGAAATTGTCTCCAGACGACCCTCGGTCGCATTTTCAACGGTTTTGATGCTTACATTCCCGAGGGAAATCCTGATTTCAAGATGGGTCGTCTAAAGTGACCAGGTCCATCAACATTATCTCCCCTCCGTCCCGAATCAACAGTTGGTATGGCTGATAAGGAATCCTTCACCCTTTTCGAGGAAATTTGCCCTCCAGACGACCCTCGGTCGCATTTTCAACGGTTTTGAGGCTTACATTCCCGGGAAAAATCCTGATTTCAAGATGGGTCGTCGAAGGTGACCAGGTCCATCAACATTATCTCCCTCCGTCCCGAATCAACAGTTGGTATGGCTGATAAGGAATCCTTCACCCTTTTCGAGGAAATTTGCCCTCCAGACGACCCTCGGTCGCATTTTCCAACGGTTTTGAGGCTTACATTCCCGGGGAAAATCCTGATTTCAAGATGGGTCGTCTAAAGTGACCAGGTCCATCAACATTATCTCCCCTCCGTCCCGAATCAACAGTTGGTATGGCTGATAAGGAATCCTTCACCCTTTTCGAGGAAATTTGCCCTCCAGACGACCCTCGGTCGCATTTTCAACGGTTTTGAGGCTTACATTCCCGGGGAAAATCCTGATTTCAAGATGGGTCGTCTAAAGTGACCAGGTCCATCAACATTATCTCCCCTCCGTCCCGAATCAACAGTTGGTATGGCTGATAAGGAATCCTTCACCCTTTTCGAGGAAATTTGCCCTCCAGACGACCCTCGGTCGCATTTTCAACGGTTTTGAGGCTTACATTCCCGGGGAAAATCCTGATTTCAAGATGGGTCGTCTAAAGTGACCAGGTCCATCAACATTATCTCCCCTCCGTCCCGAATCAACAGTTGGTATGGCTGATAAGGAATCCTTCACCCTTTTCGAGGAAATTTGCCCTCCAGACGACCCTCGGTCGCATTTTCAACGGTTTTGAGGCTTACATTCCCGGGGAAAATCCTGATTTCAAGATGGGTCGTCTAAAGTGACCAGGTCCATCAACATTATCTCCCCTCCGTCCCGAATCAACAGTTGGTATGGCTGATAAGGAATCCTTCACCCTTTTCGAGGAAATTTGCCCTCCAGACGACCCTCGGTCGCATTTTCCACGATTTTGAGGCTTACATTCCCGGGGAAAATCCTGATTTCAAGATGGGTCGTCGAAAGTGACCAGGTCCATCAACATTATCTCCCCTCCGTCCCGAATCAACAGTTGGTATGGTTGATAAGGAATCCTTCACCCTTTTCGAGGAAATTTGCCCTCCAGACGACCCTCGGTCGCATTTTCCACGATTTTGAGGCTTACATTCCCGGGGAAAATCCTGATTTCAAGATGGGTCGTCTAAAGTGACCAGGTCCATCAACATTATCTCCCCTCCGTCCCGAATCAACAGTTGGTATGGCTGATAAGGAATCCTTCACCCTTTTCGAGGAAATTTGCCCTCCAGACGACCCTCGGTCGCATTTTCAACGGTTTTGAGGCTTACATTCCCGGGGAAAATCCTGATTTCAAGATGGGTCGTCTAAAGTGACCAGGTCCATCAACATTATCTCCCCTCCGTCCCGAATCAACAGTTGGTATGGCTGATAAGGAATCCTTCACCCTTTTCGAGGAAATTTGCCCTCCAGACGACCCTCGGTCGCATTTTCAACGGTTTTGAGGCTTACATTCCCGGGAAAATCCTGATTTCAAGATGGGTCGTCTAAAGTGACCAGGTCCATCAACATTATCTCCCTCCGTCCCGAATCAACAGTTGGTATGGCTGATAAGGAATCCTTCACCCTTTTCGAGGAAATTTGCCCTCCAGACGACCCTCGGTCGCATTTTCAACGGTTTTGAGGCTTACATTCCGGGGAAAATCCTGATTTCAAGATGGGTCGTCTAAAGTGACCAGGTCCATCAACATTATCTCCTCCGTCCCGAATCAACAGTTGGTATGGCTGATAAGGAATCCTTCACCCTTTCGAGGAAATTTGCCCTCCAGACGACCCTCGGTCGCATTTTCAACGGTTTTGAGGCTTACATTCCCGGGGAAAATCCTGATTTCAAGATGGGTCGTCTAAAGTGACCAGGTCCATCAACATTATCTCCCCTCCGTCCCGAATCAACAGTTGGTATGGCTGATAAGGAATCCTTCACCCTTTTCGAGGAAATTTGCCCTCCAGACGACCCTCGGTCGCATTTTCCACGATTTTGAGGCTTACATTCCCGCGGAAAATCCTGATTTCAAGATGGGTCGTCTAAAGTGACCAGGTCCATCAACATTATCTCCCCTCCGTCCCGAATCAACAGTTGGTATGGCTGATAAGGAATCCTTCACCCTTTTCGAGGAAATTTGCCCTCCAGACGACCCTCGGTCGCATTTTCAACGATTTTGAGGCTTACATTCCCAGGGAAAATCCTGATTTCAAGATGGGTCGTCTAAAGTGACCAGGTCCATCAACATTATCTCCCCTCCGTCCCGAATCAACAGTTGGTATGGCTGATAAGGAATCCTTCACCCTTTTCGAGGAAATTTGCCCTCCAGACGACCCTCGGTCGCATTTTCAACGGTTTTGAGGCTTACATTCCCGGGGAAAATCCTGATTTCAAGATGGGTCGTCTAAAGTGACCAGGTCCATCAACATTATCTCCCCTCCGTCCCGAATCAACAGTTGGTATGGCTGATAAGGAATCCTTCACCCTTTTCGAGGAAATTTGCCCTCCAGACGACCCTCGGTCGCATTTTCCAACGGTTTTGAGGCTTACATTCCCGGGGAAAATCCTGATTTCAAGATGGGTCGTCTAAAGTGACCAGGTCCATCAACATTATCTCCCCTCCGTCCCGAATCAACAGTTGGTATGGCTGATAAGGAATCCTTCACCCTTTTCGAGGAAATTTGCCCTCCAGACGACCCTCGGTCGCATTTTCAACGGTTTTGAGGCTTACATTCCCGGGAAAATCCTGATTTCAAGATGGGTCGTCTAAAGTGACCAGGTCCATCAACATTATCTCCCTCCGTCCCGAATCAACAGTTGGTATGGCTGATAAGGAATCCTTCACCCTTTTCGAGGAAATTTGCCCTCCAGACGACCCTCGGTCGCATTTTCAACGGTTTTGAGGCTTACATTCCCGGGAAAATCCTGATTTCAAGATGGGTCGTCTAAAGTGACCAGGTCCATCAACATTATCTCCCCTCCGTCCCGAATCAACAGTTGGTATGGCTGATAAGGAATCCTTCACCCTTTTCGAGGAAATTTGCCCTCCAGACGACCCTCGGTCGCATTTTCAACGGTTTTGAGGCTTACATTCCCGGGAAACTCCTGATTTCAAGATGGGTCGTCGAAAGTGACCAGGTCCATCAACATTATCTCCCCTCCGTCCCGAATCAACAGTTGGTATGGCTGATAAGGAATCCTTCACCCTTTTCGAGGAAATTTGCCCTCCAGACGACCCTCGGTCGCATTTTCAACGGTTTTGAGGCTTACATTCCCGTGGAAATCCTGATTTCAAAATGGGTCGTCTAAAGTGACCAGGTCCATCAACATTATCTCCTCCGTCCCGAATCAACAGTTGATATGGCTGATAAGGAATCCTTCACCCTTTTCGAGGAAATTTGCCCTCCAGACGACCCTCGGTCGCATTTTCAACGGTTTTGAGGCTTACATTCCCGGGGAAAATCCTGATTTCAAGATGGGTCGTCTAAAGTGACCAGGTCCATCAACATTATCTCCCCTCCGTCCCGAATCAACAGTTGGTATGGCTGATAAGGAATCCTTCACCCTTTTCGAGGAAATTTGCCCTCCAGACGACCCTCGGTCGCATTTTCCACGATTTTGAGGCTTACATTCCCGGGGAAAATCCTGATTTCAAGATGGGTCGTCGAAAGTGACCAGGTCCATCAACATTATCTCCCCTCCGTCCCGAATCAACAGTTGGTATGGTTGATAAGGAATCCTTCACCCTTTTCGAGGAAATTTGCCCTCCAGACGACCCTCGGTCGCATTTTCAACGGTTTTGAGGCTTACATTCCCGGGGAAAATCCTGATTTCAAGATGGGTCGTCTAAAGTGACCAGGTCCATCAACATTATCTCCCCTCCGTCCCGAATCAACAGTTGGTATGGCTGATAAGGAATCCTTCACCCTTTTCAGGGAAATTCGCCCTCCAGACGACCCTCGGTCGCATTTTCAACGGTTTTGAGGCTTACATTCCCGGGGAAAATCCTGATTTCAAGATGGGTCGTCTAAAGTGACCAGGTCCATCAACATTATCTCCCCTCCGTCCCGAATCAACAGTTGGTATGGCTGATAAGGAATCCTTCACCCTTTTCGAGGAAATTTGCCCTCCAGACGACCCTCGGTCGCATTTTCAACGGTTTTGAGGCTTACATTCCCGGGGAAAATCCTGATTTCAAGATGGGTCGTCTAAAGTGACCAGGTCCATCAACATTATCTCCCCTCCGTCCCGAATCAACAGTTGGTATGGCTGATAAGGAATCCTTCACCCTTTTCGAGCAGATTTTCCCTCCAGACGACCCCACGGTTGCATTTTTAGCAGTTTAGAAGCCCATTCCCGAGGAAAATCTTGATTCCAAGACGGGTCGTCAAAAGAGACCAATATTTTAAATATTGTCTCCACGCTGTGCCTAATTTGCGACCCCCCTGTTGAGAAATTTCACAACCCCGCTTGACCCAGTCTAAGGGGTCGTTTATACTTTCGCCGTGGCGCGGCGAGATACATTGCAGCCATATCGATCAGCGCCGCCGCTTGATCGACATGGCTGTATTGCATCTCGCCGCGCCGCGGCAGAAGTATAAACGACCCCTGAAACCTGAGCAATGCTACGATCCTTTCCTTTGGTGACCAGAAATATCGAGAATTTTTTTGATATGTTCACAAAAATTTCGTTTTTGGTCAGAAATTTTCGCGATCCCCCTTCTAAATTTCATTTCCTTGTAAATTTTTTTCCACCCCCCCCCCTCACCCCGTTGCGAAAATTCGCAACCCCGCTTGACCCTGGTTACGCATGCGACAGCGCCACGCAGTGGTGAAGCGCTTATGTGCGAGGGTTCTGTCATGGTGTACCCAAATGCCCCAATTGAATTGCCGCTAACAAGGGCGGCCAGAGGCGCTATCCCGTTCTTGCTAGCTTTGCCAATGCTGCTTGACCTTGATTGAGGGAAGGCTCACCAGACAGGACAGGGGTCGAGATCTGGACGGGATGTTGGACCTCTAGAGCAGTAATTATATTGCGCCAGGATCCATCGGAGTTCTACCGCGGCGCAACGGCTGGCAGGAGAGGGGTCGTAATATATTTAGCCCATTTATAAAAATTTTGGGTAAGATTTCGAAAACTTTGCGCCATAAACGAAAATTGATGGATCGATTCCAGTGTTTTTCAATGTTTCCTGGTCAGTGTTGGGGAGGCGGTAGTTCCGCCGAAGATCGACACAACGACCCGCTGGATCCTCTACTGAGGATCCAGAAATCCATTCCCAGGCAACAATA
Source organism: Aplectana chamaeleonis (assembly GCA_029168955.1). Taxonomy (NCBI): domain Eukaryota; kingdom Metazoa; phylum Nematoda; class Chromadorea; order Rhabditida; family Cosmocercidae; genus Aplectana; species Aplectana chamaeleonis. The sequence goes on from JAPDOI010001707.1 coordinate 8,453, forward strand.
ATTTTGCAAGGTGTTGGCAGAAGGAAATTTCCTTCCGATCCACCGCATCCAGCAGGAGTGGACAGCTTGTCTACGGGTGGTGGGGGGTCGTAAAAATTTTCGGAGAACAGCGAAAAGTTGGAGGGAGGTCGTAAAATTTTTGGTAGAAAAAACATATATTGGAAAAATTCTGGATAATTACGATCTGGTAACGCGCTTGCTGTTTTTTGTCCTGCAGCTCTATTTGATTTTCATCGATTCCAGCTGAATCTGTAAAAAAGTCCGTCGTAATAGCCAATTTTCTCTGGAATAGGTAGCTACAATTTCCGATATTTTTGGGAGCGGACTGGCCACCAAGGGGGGGGGTCGTAAGTATTTCGCTGCCCTTGCCAACGGGTTGCTGGACCCTGATCGAAGGGCTCATATCGGTCAGCCTCGTGCCTCAGAAGCTCACATTTACCCCTCTCTGTGGTAGCGATCCCATTTCAATATCTATGGGATGTTTCGAATTCGCTTATAAATTTTGTGTTTATTTAGCGATCAAATAATGAGTGGGTGTATAATGTAGAAATTTAAATGACGTTTCATTTTCATGACGGTTTTCTGCGGCTTTTGACTCTAGCTCAGAGTATTTGCAATTAGAAAAAGTACCATCAGCGGCCTTCAGGGCTGAAAAAAAGCTAAAACCTGGAATCAATTCCATTTCTTTTAGATATTTGGCGATAGAGAAGCTTTCGGGACGCCTGAAAACTTTCAGTAGGACTAAAATTCAGCAGGCAAGTTGCGCTTTTATTTTGTTTAACATTACCTTTCCATGCTTGTGGCCTGTATGAGTTCTGCCACCCGCGGCATTTGTGGGACATTCCATTACAGACCGAGGTTTACGGTTGCCGTTGCGTTTAGTCTCGTACAGTTTAAGCATAATTTTGTCGGCGCTATCAAAAATCGTGTCGGCGCCAGCGTCCAGCGGGGCGCTGTGGTCTATGTATTCACAGCTACGACCCTCCCTATTTTAATAATAATTTTCGACAAATGTTGACAATTTTCACGAGCCCTCTCTCGCCAAAGCACTCAAAGTCCAAAATTCTGGCGATATCATGTCCAACTCCATTGCATTCGGTCACAACTCCGCAGGAGCCTGGCCGGTGCTCGGCAACATCTATCGTCTGTAACTGCAAACGAGAACCTCAATACGTGATGGAGTACTGCGAGCTCACATCGCCAGTGGTCTGCGAAGAATTTCATTTTCTCGCAGATGTTGCCGTACGGAACTCTAACCTCCACATCGCGAGTTGATCCCTATTGAATCGCAGCGTTTTCCGCAACGTTGATTTGGACGAGGATATTTTAGAGCCATTGCTTCGGATGTCGGCGGCCACTAACGGATCGGCATGGTCGACAAAGGGTTGTCACAGTGTTGGCCGGTGCGACAGCCCTGTGTCAAAAGAGGGGTGGCGCGAGCGCCCGGGTCGATTCGGCTGCAAAAATGTTTTCCATATTTACCGTCGCGAATTTACCTTTCATCGTTGATCACGCTGCGTCAAGGCCGATGCATAGTCTGGCAGCGAAATTCGCGCCCCAATGATGGGGATTGAAGGACAGGCATCAGGATACGTAGTCGCTCCTTATGCGTCATCATGGCGGCGCGACTTCTGCCGCTCGAACATGCAGAAGCCTTTAGTCGCCTCTAATGCACGGCGCGACTAGTACTGTATCACCGTGCTATTCGACGCTGCGACTTTAATATCCAGATCCCTTGAGCCAACGGGTGGCCAGCACCTCCGAGCTGCTTCATTTTATCATTCGCTGCTATTCTGCAGACCTCAATGGTGAACTGACTTTTCAAAAAGGGCGAGGAAAATAATTCAGCCCTCGAGTCAGGATTTACGCGCAGCTATCCATGCTTCATCGGAGGGGGCTGAGAAAACGACCGCAAATATTGGTGATAAATGCTACTGCGATACTGAGTGCGTGATACTTTATCTGGGATTATGCTGTGAAGCGGTGATGGCCGTGCGTAGCAACACTAGAAACATTCCAAAAATTTGCGCAGAGGGTGGGCGTGTGTTCATGTCTCAGCACAAGACACTCAGGAATGTTTCAAATTTCTTAACCTTAATACATTTTTCTTTCAGAAAGCGGAAAATATTTTCCGTCAACGTCACTGACCCAACGCAGAGGAACGAAGAAGGTGCATGTCGAGAGGGCAGGATGAAAACATTTTGGTGCTCGAATAAATTGTTTTTCTTGTTTTCGATACCGAGGAGATCCCCATGAGAAAGAAGTTTGGTTTGCCAGGGTTTAACGTAGATTGTGACGTTCCTCTCGGGTGAGGGGATTTAAAGGAATTGATGAAAACACCATCGTTTATGAATCACAGAACGTTTATACAATATCATCACACACAAAAGAAACATCGGGAAGTGAAGAAGCAGGAATATATATGTAGGCACAAATATCTTCACTTCGAATACATATACAACAAAGCAGTTCACGTTTACGTCTTACAAATTTTCGCTTTCGATGCTATTCGGGACCTTATTGCTTTCATTGGAAAAAGAAAAGGCCTCGAATTTTCATTTATAATAACATTGCGGCCGTGGAGAAAAGTGGTCGCAGGGGCTCTCAAACGATGGGGCTCGCTACTGGAGGGGTCGTGACAGGCATTCTAAGTGCTTTCGAGAGGATGGTTCAAGCTTCACGTGTCGTTTTAGGCTCCGTAATGGGTTTCTACTTCGTCAATAGGAGTCGATGCGCTTATTGAAGCCGCTCCCTCTCTGCGTGTGGGTGCAGGAGAAAATTTTTAACTACGCGTGAAATTTCACTCAACGTTCCATCCCCTTGAGCGAAAATTGAGAAGCGTAATGATACCACGTCAGAGTCTTGAAAAAAGTCCCTAAGATGCATTGAATACCTGACATTTTTGGGGCAGCACCGCTGCGCTCCTACCTCCTTTCATTTTCAGAAGAGGTCGCTGAGAGGAATTCATGCAGGTCAGCGTACAATTTCGTTGCACATGGGTTTCGTATATGTGTGGCGGATAGAGGGTGACCGCGGTATATGACCCCTTTCTGACTAAGACTTCTCGTATTTATGCCATGAAAAGTACAAAGGGCCTTTTTTTCGAAGGGGTGAGTGTGCTATCGCAAATGGGAAGGGAGCTCTATCGCATTGCACTTGGCCATGCCCATTTTTCCGTGCCGCCGCGCAATCAGAGCACCAATCCGGGAATTTCCTTTCCCTTCCGGAATTGGGAGAGCCGTTGCGGCACGGAAAAATGAGCGTGGGCAATTGCGATGCGATAGTGCCCTCTCCCTCAGCTTGCGGCAGCACCAAGGTGAGGTCTCGGACGTTCGGTCGCACCGCCCCCAAAACAGAACAAATGAAAGAAAAGAAAAGACAGCGAACATTATGAAGGATAATATCACAGCTATGATAATTTAACCTAATTTCGACATAGATCACTTGCCGTCTTCGCGACTCCGTGAATCCGAATCAGCCTCTTACAGATGAAGATGTTGCAGCAATCTGAAAATAATTCCACCATTTTGCCGAGTTGATTAATAAGTCTGCGAACATTGTTCAAACGTCTATAGTTAGGTCCGTGGCCTGTGTCCTCAAGAAAAAACGTTTAAATTCAAACCGCGGCTGGCGCGGCGGTTTAATTCACAGAGATCGAGATTTAAACCGCCACGCCAGCCGCGATTTGAATTTACACGTTTTTTCTTGAGGAAATAGGATGCGGATCTAGCCATACATACGCCGCGCTGTCATTGTGTCGTGCGCAGCAAAGAACGCTGAGACGCGACAGGCGGTGTTTACAACCGACAAATCTTAGGAATGTCACCGGAAACAGACAGGCCCTGAGCTGACTGCAACAACTTTGAAAAGATGACGCGCAAGGGTGAGCCCGAAACAGCGCTCAACGTTCCTAAAGATCATAACTTTCACCCAGAGAGCCCAATCCGCACAACTGCTGCCCACCAACGTGGACAGATTACGAACTAACGCTGAAGGCAGCGCACGCCCACAGGGTCAGAAAGGGGATTGCCGCGGAATAACGGGTGATGAGACGATGTTGAGAATTTTAACGCAAAAACTAAAGTTCGTAGAGGGGGGGGGGTCGTGAAAACTTCGAGCCAAGCCTGGAAATTTCCAGAAGTCATCAGAATTTCTGGTCACAGAAAGGGGTCTCAGCCAGGGTTGAGCAGCGTTGTGACTGGTCACAACGGGGGGTAGTAAAAATTTTGGAAATTTCGGGAGAAAAAATGAAAATTTGGGGAGGGGTCGTAAAATTTTTGGAAAAAAAAGGATGTTTACAAACCACATGGTAAGGTAATATGAGGTAGGAATAGTAAGTCGCGTGCGAGGTGAATGCATTTTCAACAATATTAAGGCAGATTATACACAGAGAAGCTGTGCAGAAAATTGACACTTTTTTGAAAAAAAATTGACAATTAGGCACTAAATAAAGCTTTAAACAATTTTTGGTTCCAGGGGGTCGTAGAATTTTGAGATTTAAAAAAAAAGGAAAATGGGGGGGCGGTCTTAGCCGCGACAAAAATCGCCACAACGGCCTGCTCAACCCTGGTCTCAGCCTCACCGAGATTCGACCTAACGTCTCGCTAGACCCAGTACGCTCATGAACCTTTTAAGATAGCAGTGTAACATTGTACTATTACAAAAGCGCCAAAGTTGGAAGTGCTAAACTGAGCTTGGATTACCCTTATTGAGCAACCTTGAGTTTAAAGCAATTGCGTCTCAACACGCTTTGCGGCCGCACGCTCCCGAGTCAGAAGAGTTTCCAGTGCCGCAGCCGCCGATCTGTTGACTCTAGGTGGGTTTTGGAAACTGGAAACTAAAAAAATTGGAGAAAACAGTATAAAAAAGCCACCCCGAGTCGGCTTTGGCGTTGGAAACTCGACCAACTCGAGCGCGTGCGGCCGCAAAGCGTCTCGAGACGCATTTGCGTACCGGAATTTGGCCTCGTGAGGCACAGTAGATTTCGTTATGAAGAACGCAAAAGTTTACATTTAGAACAATCGATATTTTGGGGTTGCAGTGCCACGTTTCAGCCAAAAACATCACAACTCTAGCTATGGTTTCCTTTTAAAAAAGCTAAAATGTGGTAACGGGAGAAAAAAGAACTCATAGTGTGCTCGGACAATGGTTTTTGCAGCCGATTTCATCTCTTATCAACACAATTCGATTATTGTGCTATAGTGAAGCTACACAATTACTACGGAATCTGTAGTCGAGTCTAGGATAGGTTAATACATTCATCAGAAGAAGGTTTGAGATCCCGCTCTTAAAGGCATCGTTCACGATGGATTTCGTTTTTGAGATTTCTACATATAATTGAAGCTCTACATCCCTATATAACAGCCACCTCGTAAAAACTGCGAAAAAATCACGGAAAACTATTTTTTGGGACCGAAATTGTCTCGATCGACTTTTGAGAAAGGAAGAGTCGATCGCCAGGAATTGCTGTGTTGACCCATGATCTCACGATCAAATGAAATTCATTCTTCTTCCAGGAGATTTGTGGGGAAGGACAGGTGAACTGATGTATGTGCAAAAGTCATCCTACACGTAATCGTAAAGTATATCTCATCAACTTCCCCTCAGTTGTACTGGATCAATTGTTGATCATTTACTTATACAATGGCTGACAGAAAATTGTGTCAGATGACTGACGGAGTGCCGGCCTCTTTTGACGGAATTTCGGGCATTCGGAGTCATATATCTTCACAATAAAGCGTTTTTGACCCAGCAAACTCTCCCTACATGCTTAGATGGTTCCAGCCAATCATTCAAACCCATAAAACGGTGAGACGTTTTCAGCGCGTACGATGCCTTTAGGACGGAGAAATCAATTTTTGAAAAGCGTGTCCCACCCACGTTTGAGCAGCCCGTTGCGACAATATTCGGCGGAGCTACGACCCCCCCCTCCCCGCCTGTTGACCAAGATCTTAAAAAATTGGAGAATTTTCACGACCCCTCCTCGACATATAGACATCCTGTTTGTATTCAGCCCACCGAATAATCCCTGAATAGATATTTTTGACTGAAATCAGATTCTTCGCCCAAACTACCGTACACCCATCGTAACGTATACCGTCCTGGGGTGCGTTCCAAGAACATTCCCATGGCAAAACGCGTCCATGGAATCGTAGCCACGGCCACATGGGAGCAATTTTCAGTTATAATTCGCATCCATGGAAAGCAAATTTGTCCATGGAGAGGTTGCTTTGCCTCCCAAAGCTTCTTGGGAACGTTCTTGGAACGCACCCCTGACGGCCTCTGCCGACACAGCGGTTCCCGCGCTGCAATCTTACTATCACAGAGCTTCCTCATTTTTATAGCAAGTTATTTGGAGGAAATTCCTTCTACTCCGAAAATTTTACGACCCGCCGAAATTTTCAATTTTCTTCAAGAATTTTCCAAAAATTTTACGACCTGCTCCGTTACGCCGAGTCGCAACCCTGCTCAACCCTAGGGGGTCGTAAAAAGTTTTGAGGAAGAAAGGGAACTATCTCCAAGCCACTTAAAAGGCTAAAATGGGTAGTAATAGTCCGTCGCGTGTGAGAAGTGGGCATTTTCAGTTTTGGGGTTTTGTCAATTTTTTTGGTGCTATGTGGGAGGGGGGGCACTATGGCGCGATGGGCTTGGCCACGCCCATTTTACTGTGCCGCACTAAATTTGAGCACCTACCCGGGGTTTCCCTCCCTTGCCAAAATCAGGAGAATCATTGCGGCACGGAAAAATGGGCGTGGCCAAGTGCGATACAACAGTGCCCCCCCCTTCCCACATAGCACCATTTTTTTGTGATAGTGAAATTCAACATAAAAATAGAGCTACGTTACTTACTGATAAGATTCGGGGTTTTTCTTAGATTTGTTTTGTATTTTTTCAGTCTCCACTGGAATCGTTCTAACTTTCCCATTAGAGGGACAATTTGAGGGCGAAAACGGGACGATCGTTGAAAAAAACCGGGACATTTTCTAAGCACCATAACTCGGATTAACGAAAACGAAGAAAAAAGTGTCGAATATAAAAAACAAAGCGATCAAAAGTAAGATAAGCAACTCACACAAAAGGAGCGCTAGAATTTTGGAACATTGGCCTCCACATAATCGTCATCATGAGTGTAAAATGCCTGAAAAACCTATTGTTAAAAAAGTCTAATTCAGTTCTGGTAGAGAAGAAAACAATCTTTCACGGATGAAAAACTCAGGGGTTCATTTCAACCAATTGCTATGAAAGAGTGAGGCTTTAATAGAAAAAACACGTAATGAAACGGTATATAATGCTACCTAAAACACCAAACAAATCACAGAAAGCAAAGTTGAGAAGGAGAGAGAGAAGTTCAAACAGTTAATGGAGAATGAAATGTTATGAGAACTAAAAAAACAACTTTTCTAAACTAAAAGAAAATAAATTTCAGAATTTTCTGAAATCATAAGATTCCATTGCTACGAGGGGCGCTAAACTCGTCCACGGCGCATGGCTTGGGAGAAACTCGTCTACTTGAAAAATCTGTGCCTTCGAAATATCACTTAATTTCGACAGTTTCCGCTCGTTTTTTCGCATTTTCATTCTTCCTAGTCGTATAAGCAGCCTCCATAGACCAATTTTATGCAGAAAACTCGAGGACGAAATTCATCGCGAACCCTGCCTTTAAGAATCTTCTCGAACAACCTACTGAAAATAGAGGTAATGCTTACTGGCCTAAAGTTTTCAGGGTTAGTATGAGGGGGATTTTTTGGAATAGAAGTTACAAAGGCTACACGCCATCTATCCGGAACCTCTGCTCGCATGAACGAAAGATTAAATATATATGTAAGCGGTCCAACTATGAGGTGGGCTACATGTTCAATGAATTTCAAAGGCAAATGGTCTGGTGTGTCGGAAAATGAATTAGGCCAGCTAGAAAGGAACTTGTGAACATCCTCTGGATAAAACCAAACAGAATCATCCATAGTATTTAATTCCTGGGCAGGATTCATAACGCCACTAGGCCCATCATCCTCGCAAAAAGACTTTTCAAAAACAGATGCGAAGATTTCCGACCTCTCTTTATCGTCTGTTATTATGGACGCATCAAACTCAATAGGCCCTAACCGGGGTTTGTCCCTCAATCTAGCATTCAACAGCCTATAGAACGCATTTTTTTTACCTGATTCAATGATCCTCTTTTCAATATTTCTGTTGAATTTTTTCAATTGTTTGCCAAATCTGAAACATATAACCCTATACACCTCCCAATCATTTGCTGCATTGGTAACTCTAGCCCAACTCCATGCCTGAGATTTTTTAAACGCCAAGCGCCGTAAATGCTCCGGAAGATGTCCCGCGCCCTTGGAAACCTCTATGAGTGGTACAAAAAGATGAATGCAGTGCTGCAGAACAGAAATAAACATCTCGTACTTAGCATTAACCGAGTCAGCGCTGTTAAAAGCCCAGTACCAATCAACACCATTCAAATACTCGAAGATTGCGGGAAAATTAGCATTTTTGAAGTCTCTTCTGAGGACTTTAAAATCACTCGCAGGTGTAGGAAAATTGAGCTCAAAATGAATTGTAGCATGATCACTAGATATCACGTGGTCACAAACTTTAATATTGTCCACAAGATCAGCATCATTAGTTAGCAGCAAATCGAGGATATTATGCCCATGGATTTTCGCCGTTACAAGTTGTGAAAAATTGTAGTCACGAAACAACCCAAGCAGGTCAAAAATATTAGCTCCAGTGAGGTTAGGCTCATTAGGTTGGGCCCAGTTAACGCTAGGAAGGTTAAAATCGCCTGTAATAATACAGGGATGGTTGCAAGATACAAGATCACTAAGTGTTTCAATCAATAGACCAAACGACGCTGAGGTGCATGAAGGAGTCCTATAAACCAAAATCATACGAATAACCCTCTCACCAGAGCTGATATCAACACAGATGAATTCATAACTATCAGGAACCGAGTTAATGACAATGAGCCTGGGAAAAAGAGCCTTTTTAACTAAAAGTGCCACACCGTTACCTCTTTTATGCTTTCGATCACATCTGAGCAGGTCATAAATGTCAGACCACTCACCTAGCAAGGAGGCGTCCGTTATCATGTGCGTGAGCCACGTTTCAGTGAGGGCAATAACACTGAACTGGCGTTCTTTTATAAGAAAACCAAGAAATCCCATATTTTTGGGGAGAGAACGTATATTTGTTGAAATGCAAATTGTACCAACACCCAATGAACCCGAAGAATTAGGTTGTTCAAAGTTAGAATGGGGATGAGAGCCAGTTTCAAATACATCAAAAAATTCAGAGCTTTGATCAGACGTCCGAGGAATTTCTATTCTTTTAAAGATGGACTACTATTCCCCGAAACAACATGAATTGACATATCTGAGTCAAGAGATGGCGATTGTTCACTAGCAATAACGACAGGCTGAAGATTTCCCAAACTAAAGTGGCGAGCTTGGGATACATGAGCAATATTGGGAGTACAATTATCGACAGTAGGATTTGAAATTGGATGAGTACAATTATCCGCGATATAATTCAAAAGACGAGGAGGACAATTACTAACAATAGTATTAGAAACAGGTTGAGGAACTCCTGAGAATGTGGGCGGCTCCACGGTGACATGGGTTACATTATTGACAGAAGTATGATGAAGAGGAATAGAAGCCTGCCCCGTACCTACCCCAGGGTGCCGGGGCCTGCCCCTCTCACTTTTAGGTAGGGAGGGACGAATAAATGTGCCCCCAAAGGGCGAGTCCTTAAGTTTTGGGGCGCATTTAATGGCCAAATCCCTGAAGTAGGATGACGGCAGTATAACTTTCAAAAGACGCGGCCTATAATAAAGAGGGCGACCTAAGCGATATACATTTATAGGTGTACAAGGAATGTCTAAAAAATCAAAAAGGCGTTTCATACAATCATAATCATGATCAACACGGGCAGAGGCAGTCTGATGCACTTTTTCTGGAACCCCAGCAACTACGATTGAACGAGACATTTCCTTCATTTCACAAACTGAGAGGTCTGAGTCAGAAACAACTGAGGAGGAGGTTAAGGTTTGAGTGCTTACAGAATTAAAATTTTTTGATGGAGTGGTGGTGGTAAGATTCGCAGAGCGCAAAGTATTAATCTCATCACGAAGAAGTGCGATTTCCTCCAAATGATGACAATTATCCGTTAACACTGATTCCATCTTCTGCCTAGATGCTGAGCACGCCTCGAGAATGGTTTTTACAAATGGAGGCAAAGTGTCATGCATCTCCAACTGCTCCACAGCTTCAGCGAGTGCATCGTTATCCATGTTCGGTGAGCCGGGATCGATGAGCGGGCGCTTCTTACCCCTGAATTTCGAAACAGCAGAAAGCAGGGACGCCATGATAATCGAGACAGTAATTAAACCTTTGCAGGTGGCAATGTAGAAAACGATTAAGTTAGCCCCTGCCACTAGAGTGCTGCGCATTGGATGATGAAGACGAAACACGAGACGACGGAATACGAGTCTTGATCTGATGAATGACGTGTGAACTCGGATGGGAATATCAGTCGAATCGATGTATGAAGCAGTATATCCAAAGCAGGTGGGAGGGTGGGGATAGGAGTGAGACGAAATACGAATAAAACCCAGGTTGAAGTAACAGCAGAATCGTTGTCGTGAAGAAATATGTATATCCGTGGAGGTGGGTAGGGTAGAGGAAGACGTGTATCGATTATTGATTCTGCTTGGATGGCTGGGGTTGGGGCTGGAGTGAGGGAGACGAACCAGCACCGCCGCTCGGTGCCAATGCAACGAGCGAATGTGAATGGGTCGATGAGACGTCGCCTTGTCCTCAGGCTTTCCTGGCTTCGGGATCGGACTTGCTTCCACCTCGCGGGAATCACACCACTACTGAATGACGAATAGACAAGATCGCTGGGCAACTCGAGGCTGGTCCGGTAGATGCTTCAAATGGATAGCTGAAATGCCGTCGGGTTCCTCAGCCCTGGAGTTCTTCAATGATTCGATGAGGGCAGACACAGCTGAAGCAGTTATCGCAGGTGTATCGTGACGACTGAGTTTCCTCATGGACCGGAGAGTACGTCTGTGAGAACGATCACGGCGCGACGTCGCCGAGGCAAAGAGCTTTCCAAGCCGACAGGCAGCACCATATCCAGACTCGAATCTACCCGAAGGGAACTCTAGCATGTTTCGGTCCGTTGATATTGTCTTTCCTGAAAGCTCCTTCAGAACACTCCTTGTTTTCTTGGCGTCAGTCTTGAAGTTTATGGACTCAGTGAACTCTTGCCATCGCTCTTGCTTGTGCATGTTGAGCAAGTTAGTGATCTCGTCAGACAGTTGCTGAATGCTCGAGTCAGCAGGATCATTTCGTCGCTTCTCATCCCGTAGTTCGATCAGTTCCAGAACTTCCTTCGGAACATTAGGGTGAAACGTTCTCACACGTCCTGTCGGAATGGCTGCTCTAGAGGCCTTGCATATGGCATCAACGACGAACTTCTCTTTCTCATGTACAGAGCCGGTGAGCGGATAGTTGGCTACCCGGCTGAGTTACACCTCCTTAAACAGGACCCAATTAGCCTTACGATAATTTGTGTACAATTTGCTACGTGAGCCTGAGAAGGGTGCGAGATGACTATTAAGAGACAAATCTAGTGATGCGCATATTGGTACATGATCACTGGCCATGACAACAGCAGTGGACCAGTTACAACATAGAGCGAGAGAGGAGGAGACAAATGTGACATCTGGCGGAGAGGGCCTGCCTGTGCTCGGAAGGCGAGTAGGAGCGTCCTCATTAATAGCAACAAGATCACAATCATCCGCAAACTGCTCAAGTAGTTCGCCTCTATCATCGGGCCCTAGAGAGGAGAACCAGGACGATGCGTGTGCATTAAAATCACTATCCAGAATAACTGAGGACGATGGGAGGGAAGAGTGTACAGTAAGCAAAAATGGTGTAGGATCAAACGAATTGGGACAAGAGGTGGTTGGGGGAATATAAACATTAACAACATCTAATGGGAAACTTTGCAATACAATATGGACACCAATACACTCAACTACATTATCAGCGGGGAGCGCAATGAGGTGTGAGGGAATAGAAGATTCCACGAAAGTAGAGAAGCCACCACCATGAGAAGTACGGGGGAGGTGGTAAGGCGGGGGAGGGAAGAGGGCGCGCTAAGTTTTGTTTCCTGCAAGAGGGTGACATCAGGATGAAAGCGTTAAACGTACAATGTCAGTTCAACAAGTTGGGCACGCAGGCCGTTAATGTTAAGTTGAAAAATGCCCAGACTATGAAGAGGAACACTAGGGGGAGAGTTAGAGCAAGAAATACAACAAAAAGCATGAGTGTAGTCGTTATAGCTGGTTAACCCCGAACATTTGACGTGTACCCAGCCAAGGCAACCACCGCACTGAACGCTTGCATGTTGAGCCGATAATCCACAATGACCACAGGGATATCGCGGAGTCTTGCTGCGTGGCTCTGGGTTCCTCTCAATGCCAGCTCGTAGTAGTAGAATACGAAGGAGTGCGGCAGCCAGCCATTCGCACTCCCATACAGAAAAAAACTCCTCGTGGAGTTGTTGATGCCCGTTTGATGAGTCTCCTTGATCTTGGTAGTCGACTCCACAGATCCACCACACGTAGGTTGAGCATCTCGGATCCCATCTACCGGTTTCAACAGGGAAAAGCGTTGCCGTCTACGTACTCTGCCGTGAAATCGACAATCGTGTGAAAACAGGGGTAATTAAATAAGACACAAAGCAAGAGATTCAAGTCGCCACAGAATAAAACACGTTTTAGTAAGTTGGCCCACACAACTCAAGCCACAGCCACTCATACTGGATGATTTTTTTATTAGAAAATTCCTTTCCGTGTTTTGCTCTTCTGTATGCTTGTTCTTCTTCCCTATGAGGGCTGGTGTCGATAAACTATAATCAAAATGCTGCGTACAGCTGTTAGACTCTAAAACCCTCATTGCAAAAATTTCACCTGCAGAGGGGATCGAACCCGGGAGACTCCGGATGGTAGGTCGCCGCCTTGAACCATCGGGCCAAGTGGGCTCGGTGATGTTGTTGCAATGATAGAGATATGGCACTCGCCAATATCTCGCCGTTTCGGCCTCATTTCAAAAAATGGCTCATAACTTTTTTTTCCCACTACAACTCGGGCAAATAGTAGGGTGTTCTTACGATTACACTGAGGGTATTCTAGCAGAAAAACATGGATGTATGGGCAGTTCCGGCAAACGGGTCTGGTCATTCTTTTGTAAAGAGAAAGATGGTAACATTGCTCAGATTTCAGACGCTTGAGCCCTACTACTGAACGAGATTCCGTCGTCTGGCAGTTTTAGTAATCAAGTACAAACTGTACAGAAATCCAGCCTTGGGGGGGGGTTGTCGTAAAATTTTGGAATTGGGAAAAAAGCTTGATGATGGGGTGGGAATCGCTCTGATTTGGAAAAATTGCGCAACGCGCCGCTTGACCCTGGGTGTGGAGAGACCTTCTCCGATTGGTCTACAGTGGGAATAACCCCGCCCAGTATCAATTTTTGCCCAATACTGGCGATTGAGTTTCTGGCTGTATGGTGGAGGATGCCGGGTATTCGATCTCAAAACAAATCATTTTCTAGTCTGATATCCACTGGATATGTATTAAAAGCGCGTCTATCTTCGCAGATCCCATCACTTTATCACTTCAGTGGCCGAATGCAATTTGATTCTCGATTCTGGTAGCGAGTCGACAACAAGAAATTGGATCTTGAAAAGTCTGGAGGACGAAAAACTTGTTGGTCGCACTTTGAAAACGGTGGGGGATCTCTACAGTGGAATTCAATATGGAAGATATGGAAATTGGACCAAAGAGGAGGTACGATGAATTCCTTTTTGTTTTTTTTTCTGTTTGGCGTTGAGTGTATAGTTGCCATAAGTGAGCTGTTGTTGCAGTTAGATGCATTCGTTCGGCAAGCCCGTGCGTTGTTTCCCCATGCTCAAGCGTTTGGTGGAGGATCGTCTCCAGTGATGACCTCTGTGGAAAGCGAGCAGACGTGTGCCTCTTGATTTGCTCATAGTTTCTCACCTCCAGTGTACTCGGTGTAGCGTTTGTCCCATCTGTTTCAACATTTGTGTGGAGCTTTCTTTCTTTTGATGCTTATTTAACGATGATTTTTATGCGCTGGGTTTTAGACCACAATGCCTTGGAGTGCCGTGTGGTCTGACCATTTGTTATGGTAGTCGTTTTCTCATTATGTTCTCGATTGTTTTTATTTTGTTTGTTTTTTGTTATTCATCCAGTGTCGCTCGGTCAAAAACCTGGGGCGCAGTGGTGAAGGTTTTTATCTATTCAAGAGAAAGATGCAAACATAGGAAATTATAAATTTATACTCGATCTGTTATTTTTCTGCGCTATGCTGCCTGCTTTAATGAAGCGGGTGGATATTTCGAAGAACATCGCTCAAGTGTTTCGGTCGTTAGCGCGTTCTTCCCCAAGCACGTTTCGACTGATTCGCGTTATTATACCGTTTTGGTAGCCGGAATCAATCGAGCATCAGCTTGCAGTGTTTCCGGTTAACACCTCCAGGATAGTCATCTAGGTCGTCGTTGTTACTTATTGTGATTAGATGTCCAGTCGTTAAGCATTTGCTTGTTCTTTTCAATTGCTACAAAGTTATATATGAAGCTGCCTGTTCATCGAGTAGGCGTCCTACGCATCTCTATCGTAACTTAACTGGTTGTATTACATAGAGGATTATTTCATGTTCACGATGAAAATCGCCTTAGGGTCCATAAGAAATGAGCGCAGTCGTAGAGAAGATGCTGGGAAAGGGGTGAAAACTGAAAATTATTTGAGCGCTTAGTTTAAAAATCTCGATTGATGTGAGCCCTTCCGAATGAAATATAATTTCAAAGGTTCCGGGCATTGTCGCTGCGCGCGTTCGAAGTTCGAAATCGTATTCCATTTTCACTTTTTTGCAGAGGTCTTTCCAGCGGACATCCATCCTTGCGAAAATCGCGAAGAGGGTTCCACCTAAACAGCGCGTTTAGGGGTAGATCTCTTCATGACAGGAGATGCCGAGTCGGATTATGACGATCATGGTGTGTTCCTTTTTTTTCAACTTTCCTTATTCCTTCGTTGGTCTCTTATGATATTTTTTTTCAGATGAGAATGATTCTGGTAGAACCTCACCTCCCCCACAGGATCGTAGTTTCTATGGCATTTATGAACTGAAGGACGTGGGTTTCTCTTGAGTCACCTTTGTTCTCAGTATTCTGACAGTCAGCCAACTCCCCCTAAAAATGCGGTGGTGCAGTCGCAGCCAGCATGCTAAGTATATGGTAGATTCGCGGGCCTTCTGCAGAGATCACCTGCCATTTATTGAGGAGTTACTGTTTTCTTTGTTTTAGGACGTTTTTCTTCTGTCCCTGTTTGTTTGCTATTGCTTAGAGTATTAGTAAGGGTGACTGTTGTGCGTGACCGATGAACGTTATTTTTGAGCTCTTTCGGGTCTTTTTCGTCTCAAAATTTGTTAGACGTTGAAGAAAGACCAAACGAATGTCACGTAACTTTTTTTTGTTTAGATGAACAGCATCGAGGGGTGTTCATTCTCAAACATACCAAAAAACAGGGGAAACGACTAAAATCTGAGATTTCCACATAATTGTGAAGTAGGCCCACCCTATATAACACCTGCCAAATATCCTCCGAATAGGCGAGGTATAGGGAGAAGCCCTTCTGGGGCTTCAACATCAAGAAGCCACTCTGGCACGTCCTTTTTACGCTCTTTTGAGCTCAACAGTGGCAAGATGAGCGATGGTTCCCGATAAATAGTAGAAGAGTTTATCAAACGAACAAAAATTTCGAATATTCGAATAAACGAATTTTTCGAAAATTTGACTTCCGAATAATCGAATTATTCGAATATTCGTTTATTCGTCCGAATATTCGTTGACATACTCTAATAAATAGCCTCGTTCTTCCCTTCATTTTCGGCCTCTCTCTTTACTCAGGTCGGCTCGCATCTTCTTCTTCTCCTCCTCCTCCTCCTCCCTCCTCCGCCTCCTCCTCCTCCTCCTCTTCTTCCTCCTCTTCCTCTTTCTCTTCCTCTTCCTCCTCCCCCTCCTCCTCCTCTTCCTCTTCCTCTTCCTCCTCCTCCTCCTCCTCCTCCTCCTCCTCCTCCTCCTCCTCCTCCTCCTCTTCCTCTTCCTCCTCCTCTTCCTCTTCCTCCTCCTCTTCTTCTTCTTCTTCTTCTTCTTCCCTAATCTTCTTCTTCTTCCTCCTCCTCCTCTTCTTCTTCTTCTTCTCCTTCCTCTTCTTCTTCCTCTCCTTCTCCTTCTTCTTCTTCTTCCTCTTCTTCTTCTCCTCCTCCTCCTCTTCCTCTTCTTTCCTCTTCCTCCTCTTCTTCTTCTTCTTCTTCTTCTTCCTAATCTTCTTCTTCTTCCTCCTCCTTCTTCTTTCTTCTTCTTCTTCTTCTTCTTCTTCTTCTTCTTCTTCTTCTTCTTCTTCTTCATCCTCCTCTTCTTCTTCCTCCTCCTCCTCTTCTTCTTCTTCTTCTTCTTCTTCTTCTTCTTCTTCTTCTTCTTCTTCTTCTTCTTCTTCTTCTTCTTCTTCTTCTTCTTCTTCAGCGTTTTTCCGCTCCATAGCAGGGTCCGCCATTCTGGTTCGTTGGCGCCATTTGGCTCAATCGTGCGCCTGATCGGGGTGTACGCCGGCAGCTTTCATGTCAGAGTGTTGAACCAACGCTGCTTCGGACGGCCTTTAGGCCATTTTCCTGGAACATCGAGATTGATAGCAACGCTGCAAACGGAATCGCTGCTAGCTCGAAGACTGTGGCCATCAGGGATGCACGGAATTTTTTTTGGAAACAGA
The DNA here is from genome assembly GCA_029168955.1 of Aplectana chamaeleonis. Classification (NCBI taxonomy): domain Eukaryota; kingdom Metazoa; phylum Nematoda; class Chromadorea; order Rhabditida; family Cosmocercidae; genus Aplectana; species Aplectana chamaeleonis. The sequence continues at coordinate 25,314 of JAPDOI010001707.1, forward strand.
AAACAGAAAGTCCGGTTTGACAGAAAACACAAAAAAAATTCCCAAAAATGGGAAGAAAACAGAAAAAATTAATCAAAAATTGATAATCAGTGTTGAGCGAGCAGTATTTGGGATTTTTTACAGCATTAAATCTCTTACACCTTTTCCGTGATAAACGGTTCTTTTGCACAATATCCGAAAGCCAACAGTTGGCCAGAGAAAGAAGGTTAGACTTCCGATAGAGGCAGATTAAGAGTCCGAAATGTCCCTCTAATCTTCTTTTTTTCCTGAGAAAATAACACACGATTACTTGATCTGAAGCTCAATATGCGCAAAGAGTACAAAGATTTAGTCAGAGCGAACTTGCCCTCTATTGTACATATTTTGACGATAACATTGAGATCATTGCTGGGTTGTTTACTGTACTGCTCCTCAATGCCCTAGAATCACGCGCGTACCGCGCGGGTGTGCCATGTGAGTATAAATGTTCTTGCGCGCCGCTCGCTCCAACATGGCTGGTTCGCTCGTTACTCTGCGACAGTTTCAACAGCTACATCAGGCCCCATCATCAATTTCATTGCGTTTCTTCTTCAAATTTCGTATTATCGTGTGCTGGAAGGAGTTAAAACGCGAACTAAGAATTTGCGTGAATGGCATAGTTGGACCAAAACTTTACCTCGCTCAACCAAAGCGGTGACACTAGAGTATTCTGAGTTTCTGCCCACGTGTAGGAAGTATTCATACTCGAAAGCCGGGCTACTGAGGATACGAATAGCGGGCTCATTATTGTTATTGAGCAGTGTAAATGCTCATTATTGATATCAGACGATAAAAATTGGCTTTTCGCGTTATTACAGTACGGCAAACCTCCTAAGGGGTCTCATCAACGGTAAACCTCTGGGTAAGGGTGACTCTTCAAGATAAAGATGAAGGCTCGGATTCCTTAATCTCTTTTAGGATACGCAGTGCATACGACTTCTATTTAAAAGAGGCTTCAATGCTTTTCAGGCCTATACAGTGACATGCGACGGTCAGCCGACTTCCCAGCCAGATCCTTCATCTCCTTACATGAATCTAGTGCCAATGTGAGAACTCAATAGGGTTTGTAGATCAGATCTGGTTGACCCTGGGCGAGAATCGAACTCTTACGCGTCGTGCGAACAGCAGCGCCTCTTGCCACTACACCACCCCAGCTCGGGTAACCTTCATAACGAGATGGACGAGTTTACCATAGGGACCTGCAGAGAAAGCGGGTAAGGTTTTCTAAACCCATGGGCTAACCGTCTATGAGTCCGGCCCCTTGTCTCTAGAGTACATTTGCCACAATTTGCAATCCGCGTTTTTTTCTGTTTTCTGCCGAATTTTGCCTATTTTTTACAGAAAACAGAAAAAATGACCAAAAATGGGCAGAAAACAGCAAACAGAAAATTCCGCACACCCCTGGTGGCCATACCATCAGACGAGATTCTCGCAGCTTGTCGTTGATTTCGGTGGGGCAAGCGGTTCGGTGGGGCAACACCGAACCGCTCTCGGATGTCATCATTCCGCACGCGATCCAGGCGCGTTTGGCCAGCCGTCCATCTCAACATCTTCGTTTCCATCACGCAGAGGCGGCGCACTGCCTCCTTCGTTGCAGGCCAGCATTCAGCACCGTAGAGCGCCACCGGTCGAATGACACTTCGGTAAACCTTCGACTTTAGATGATCGGGTATGCTCATGTCCCACATGACGCCCGTCGTGGAACGCCATTTCAACCACGCAGAGTTTACACGAGCAGTGATTTCTTGATTGAGGCTGCCATTAGATGATATTGTCGATCCGAGGTACTTGAAAGCGTCAGCCCGTGGTAGCTGAATACCGTCTATCCTGATGGTCCCAGACTCTTTCGCATCAGTAGTCAAGTACTCGGTTTTCCGGGGCGACCGACACGACGTGAATGACGACGAGGGGGCACCGCTGTGTTCTGACGAGGCGATGTCACTGCGTCACTTCCTTCTTCTTCTTCTTCTGCAGCCTCAAAGTGGTTTTTGTCATAGGTTGAGGAACTGGGCGGCCTTCACAGGATTCGTCCAAAGGTCCATTGTTGTTAAGGAGGTAGGTCTCTTCGGGCACATGAACAAGTGCGCCGTGTCGTGTCCGGGAGCACCACAGTCCGGGCATGCGTCTGGTCGGCTGCTGTCGATCTTGTTGACGTAAGACATGAGCAGAATAGAGTGACGACAGCGCAGCGATGCAAGAGCACATCTGGCTCGTCTGCCGAGTTGAGACTCGGACTCGCAAACCCGAGGCGGCACCGTTCCCAAGATAGGGTTCACAGCCGCCTTTGCTAGATATCCTCGAACAAATTGCGTGTGCTCCTCACGCAGAAGACGAAAGCCTTTCCATGTTGGAGTCGGCCCATCTCTGTACATGAACTTTACGAGGAGCATCGGCGAACGGCGTCCTAATCGACCTCTCTCTTATGGGCTTCATGATTCTCTTTGACGGATGATTCGGCTGCCTCAGAACATTAATATACATCTGCTGTGCCTGGAGTTCACAATGCTCCTTGACCGGCAATATGCAGGCCTCCGCGTGAAGATGCTCCACTGGGGAGCTCCTTGCACAACCGGTAGCAATTCTAAGCGCAGCATTCTGTACACGCTGCAGCTTATTCCAGGAGCTGTCAGACACCAGGTGCTGCCACACTGGTGCCGCATATTCCAGAGCCGGCTGAAGTATTGCTCTGTAGGTTCTCAATATAGTCTCTCGGCTGCTTCCCCATGATGTTCCTCCGAGAGCTCTCAAGATATTAAGTCTAGCCTTGACGACTGTTTGTTTCTGTTCCGCGTTTTTGTGGAACTTCAGTGAGGATCAAGAATAAGGCCAAGCAGCTTGGGGAATTTTGCTGCTGGCAACAGGTCACCATCCCATTTGACATCTGGATGGGCACTGTGTTCCTTGGTGTTCGTTGTGAACACTGAAACAGAGGATTTTGCGGCAGAGACTGTGAGCATCATTTTATCGAGGAAGAGCTTCAACTCGACGAGATAGGCGCTGATCTTGTTAGCGGCTATCTGCAGGTCACGATCCTGGCACATGATGGTGATGTCGTCGGCATACATATTCCAGCGAGCGGCAACCGACGCGACGACGATGATGTTCGAAAACATTTTTGTCACCGTGTCAAGGCCGACGCTCGGTGACCGCTCGCCAGTCGGTACAACTCTGCAGACCCCTTATGCTTCACCGTGGCGACGCGAGTTTTGTCGCTCGACTATGCGGAGGCCTTGAGTGTGTTGACTGCAATCGCACCACCGTCTTTTCCAGCGCGGTGGATTGTGCTGTCTAAGTTAACGATGTATTCTTTCACAAAGTTTCTGATTTGCCAGGTTCTTGGAAGAGGGTTAGCATCTACTGTTCGAAAATGTATTGAGAAGGGCACAGGTCAGGCATATGCTGTAAAAATTGTGGATGTTTCAACGGAGAAGCAATCAGAGGTAGGCTCTATGTAGATTCCCCATCCAATAATTCGAGGTTTTTAAGAATCGCGTAGGTGTCCTATGTGAGATTATGTGTTTTCGAATTTTCTTGTTGTTTCTCGACTTGGCTGTTGTAGGCCACCGCTAAATTTTACTGTAGAGGTCAGCTGTTATATAGAAGTGAAGACATTTTGGAAGTTGCGGGGACAGTATAGGATTCGGTTTGTGACCACTTTTCGAATGAGGAAACCGTTATCGGGGGTCGTTGTGGTCACCCATTATATCTCCGCTGAGGTCTACTACTTCGGGTTCCCCATCGTTGTCTCTACACCACACCAATTTTGGCTGGTTAACTCCATAGCGGCCTCAAGTGATATATCAAAATCAAGCTCGCCAAAGGCTATCTTCCAGCCATTGAAGGTCAACCTAATCAAAATCTGAAGAGTGATAGCAAGATGTTGATTCTCAGGGTCAAGAGCTCCAACAATGACTAATATCGCGTTCGCACCGTGCACGGATTCTTTGATCCTGCTGTAAGTCATCGACGCCTCGCAACCTTACGGTAGCCCATAAGATGACAAGCTAGTAGTGCAAGTTTCTGCTGCACCAGAGAGGGTGGTGTAATGTCTTCCAATCGCAAGAGAGCTGGGAAACGGGGGATAAGTGGTAATTGGACGAGTGGGGGAAGAGCGACGCGCGTGATTGGGCGGAACACGGAGTTTGCCCGCCTATCTGGCGGTTGGAAAACATCACGACCACCACCCTACCAAAGAGCACCATTGATGCCGAGGTGGATCCCAGAACGAACATGTAGGTGTGTAGAAAAGTAGGACCCGACATCGCGAAACTGTGTTATCTATTAGGGTGATTGGACTCTGTGGTATTGGTTAAAATTGATAGAAAAGGAATGAAAAGATTATTGCAATCACTTATGCTTCTCAGTTTCATGTGTTTCTCAAGAAAAAATGGAGACATTTTTTTTTCAGCACGAAGCACGTCGTCTTAGAGAGGAAACAGTTTCTGAAGTCCAAATTCTACGACAGCTTTCAGATCATCCTTCTATTAGTACGTTTTTTATACAGTTAATATTCCGACACTGTAAGATATGTTTTAGTCACTATTCATGACTTCTATACCACTCCATCATTTCTGTTCGCGGTTTTCGAGATGGCACCGAAAGGAGAGTTATTCGATCAACTAAACAATACTGTGACAGTTTCAGAGAAGAAGGTCAGTTTGTCCTACTGTGAGATTATTTACTACAGAAATCTTGTTGGCTATTGTTTTGAGGCTCGCCGTCTAATGCGTCAGCTCTTTGACGGTGTGGCCTACATGCATAGCAGAAGAATAGTTCATCGCGATCTGAAACTCGAAAATATTCTCTGCATTGATGAAGAAAGAATAGTGATATCAGACTTCGGTTTTGCTGTCAAGTTAGAAGAAAATCAACTGTTAAGGGGTAAGCGTCTTGGTTTTGTTTGCGTTTTCGTCAAACTGATAGTGTGGGGAATTTAGCTTTGTGGCTGCTGTGCAGTGGATCGTTCTGACTTTTTCAGAGTTGTGTGGGACCCCAGGTTACCTGTCTCCAGAGATCTTGAGATGTCAGATGTACGAGGATGCACCCGGATATTCATTTCCTGTTGACGAATGGGCTCTGGGAGTTATTATGTACACATTGCTGGCTGGTTACGCTCCTTTTTATCATCGAAGTTGAGTTTTTCCTTCAAATTTTAATCATTGCACATTTATAACTTTGTATTGTTTTTGAAGTAATGATTCCTACTTTGAATGTAGGTCGTACCTTGTGGAAGAACTAGCCGAGGAAGTTGCTCAGTTTTTCTCATTTTCGTGTTTTCAGACAGTTGCTAATGATGCGAATGATTCAAGAGGGAAAATATGAATTTCGCGCGGAACAGTGGTCGACGATCACTCAGGAAGCGAAGGATGTGGTGAGCTCTTAGCCACTTTCAGCCATGTTCCATCTAAAATACGAGAGATTCGTTATGTTTGCTAGATATCCTCACTCTTTCATCAGGTTTCCTTATTTCTCATATCAGATATCTGGCTTACTTTGCGTCGAAGTAAAGAAGAGGCTAACTGCCAAGGAGTGTTTGGCGCTGCCGTGGATGAATCCAGCTCTCGAAGTGTATGCCAAACAAGATATGCGCAAACTGTTTAGACAGGTCAGATTTCGCGTTTTTATATAGGCTTTTATAGAAGCCTGAACATGTCTCCTATTTCCGATCGAATTTTACTCGGTTCCATCGTGTGCGTGTCTTACGTGGGAAAATCCTCGTTCCGCACACGCTGTTCAAGGGAAAACCAAACATAGGTCCGAAGTAGAGTGTAGGTCTCCGCCCGAGCAGTCGGGGCCATGGTGCGGAGTTAGCGCGGCTGGTGGGGAATCACCAAAATCCGCTGTGGGTATGGGTATCACAACAAAAGACACGTTTCGCTTGATCATGCTCCGAAAATTGGAGGTGGTTTGTGCTAGCAGATTCGGTTTTATCGAAATACCGCCATCGACCGTTATACTTTGGTGTGACCAAGCCCTCAGCTGTTGATTCCGCCCGGCTTCATATGTCAGATCAGGGCTATGCGTGAATCAGTTGGCCGTTACATCAGTTGCATAACTTTTCATTTTAGGTCATAATACTGGTGCGGTTCATGTGTCGCTTGCAGAAGTACAAATATCTTAAAACTGTTGTTGACCGAGAATCCCTTAGGAAGCGCCCATTCAGGGATCGCGACGTGAGTTTTCCCTGACTTTGTGTGCCGTTATCGTATTTGAAGATGTTTCATGCACGTTTCGCACAAACAGTCGCGCCATAGCGGAGAAAAGGATCAGCTGCTTTTTTTCAACTTTATTTTATTTTGCAGCGCCGACTTAAGACGCAGTCGTGACGGTTTCCCAAGCAATTTCCGACTTTGTCAGGCAATGGCTGACGAATTGTTGAAAAATTCTATTATTCGTACATTAGGTCTAGGAGTAATTAAAAATCTCATTTGTGACTTCTCAGTTTCTCGCTTTAGCCTAACGCGCGGAATTTCTGCCGGATTTGCATCTGATATTTGTGTGGTAAAGGGAGGTGCAGTAGGAGTTTTAAGCTGTGGATGGAGATTTGTATGGATCGAGTCATATGCGTGAAACATTCCCTGATTCTAAACTAGGGGTTGGAACCCTGATTGGGTGGAATTTCAACGTAGCTGCGTTGTTTTCAACCCCCCCCCCCCTGAAATCGGGTACAGCTCCATTCTGCATGTTTTTGTGATCGTGACAGAGACTGTTATGATAATAATAATATATTAGTCAATCACAAATGATGAACAGAACGAAGGAAGTAATCAATATACATTCAGATTGACTTTGAAAGATCCTAAAAGCAAACTGAAGTTACCGCCTGTGAAAATAGTGGCTCTGTTTGGAAGATCTGATGTTTTGATACTCCAAGGAAATTACTGGCCATTGATTGAGGGAAAAGAAAAGAATAGTTATGGCTCAGACCCACAGCAGCCAGCAGTATGTGCGCGCTTAGCGGTTGGGTGTGAAGGGTTCAGCAAAACGAAAAAGGATAGCTTATTGTAAGAAATAATAGCATTAGATATATTTTTTTGTTTCTCCAAAAGCAAGAGCATTGGTTGACCTCCCTCGTTTACATTACTTCCGCCCAAAAAGGATATTCCAAAAAGGAGACTGTTGTTGCATAAGATGATGTCCTTCTCTTATTCTGGGATGATAACTCGTATTAGCTTAGAATGAGGTTTTTTTACAGATTCGACATGAAGCGGAATCCGCTATGTTCTCTGTTTATGGCCACTGGGTTAATCGCGGCTTCTACTACTCCCGTGACATGCTGTTTGCTAATAAACCACGACCAAAGTATCAGAAAACAGAAGCCTAGATCGAGCTACATTTTCTCGTCGCGTAATATCCTTCGGCTGTCAGTTACCTGGAGGCCATATCTAGTTAGGAAATTTTCTTCGGTGTAATGTAGGATCTTCGAGTGAAATATTTGTCGTTCTCTTAGGTTTTCTACGTTGTACTTTGTTTAGTCGTCTTGATTCGAAGCGGTTTACTGTAATTTCTAGCTGAGCTATATTACAGTTTGTGTCTGGTATTTCCGAAGTGCACTAATCTTCTCTCTCTATGGACACTCTTCTGTGCTCGGTCTCGTTAATAATAGAGTTTAGAGTAATCTTTCCATATTTTTTAAGAGTAGTTATGAATGATGCCTAGCAACTTTTTTCTACATAGTAGCTCGTGAAAAAGAACTCACTAGCGTTCATGATGTAGTCAAGCAAACTGTTGGAGTTGGTTCGGTTTTGTGTTTAGTGTACATACGAATTCAGCTTATTACGCTAGACTTCGGTTATACGGATTCTAGGAGCTTAAAGCTTTGTTAGCAAGCGTCTGTCATGAATGAAAAAGATATGGTTCAGCACCACAGAATGTTATTTGCCAACCTCATGTTTAGTGAAAAGGACTCTACTTTTTGTAGGACATCTTCAAGAGGATTTACATGAGTAGGGTTGTGCAATAATTATTGGTGAAGTACTCAGCTGCATATAAACTTTGCGGGCAAAATGAGGTTAGCGCTCTGTTAAACCAAACGCTGGCGTTGTAAATGTGTTCATCGGGTTGTAGGATTGACGTGGATGGTCTAGAAGTGCTATTTCCTTATGGCTATGTCTACCCGGAGCAGGTGTTGTATATGCAAGAGGTGAAGAAGGCCATCGATGCACAGGTAGGTCTGTGGAGGAAAAAATGTGTGGACACAATAGTTTTCCGTATGGAATGTCTTATTTCTTGAAAAATTTCAGGGCCATTGCCTTCTAGAAATGCCATCTGGAACGGGGAAAACGGTATCTCTTTTGTCCTTGGTGGTGGCCTACATGCGGAAATTTCCTGACCGTCTAGGTAGATGGCATTCAACTGTTGTTATTTCTACATCCTACTAAGTTGCATGGTTTTAGACAAACTAGTGTATTGTTCCCGAACAATCCCTGAAATTGAAAAATGCTTAGAGGAGTTGAGGGCCTTGTACAAATTCTACGAACGCGAAACATCGGTAACCACATTTATAATTTCTGCGTTTTTTTTTACTTCTATGAGACTGGATTCAGAGCGCTCCACCATTTGTTGCTGTAGCGATGTCAGCTAGGAAGAATCTGTGCATAAATGACTCAGTATGGCAATTAAGGCAAGGTACGCGACAAGTCGTTCTGGTGCAGGATATTTTTTCGGCTGAGAGGTGTTGGAAATTGTCCTGTGTTTGAAATTGTGACTTCTGTTTGGCGCTCGCGGCCGCACTGCATCCTTTGATTTAACTTACTACTCAGTTAAGTCAGTGGATACGCTGACCGCTCAGCTGAATCAAAAGATACGCAGCGCAGCCGCTCGCCCTAAACGGAGGCGTTGAGCGGCAAACTTTCAAACAGGGTACCGTTGCATCTTTTTTTGACTCTCAGCGGGGACGGGAGTTTGTGATGAAAGTGCGTCCATAATACGTGTTATCAAGGGCTTGCACCAACTTCAACTGGCTACTACCTCGTGTATTCTGCACGACTTGTAGTGTCCTTTTGTGAGAGTATGGTCACGGCGGGCAGTCAAAAATCATCGACGTTCGGAGGAAGAAATAAATGCAAATTTACCTAATAAAAACAGTTGAGCAATGAAAGAAAGCACTCCAGTCAATGTTTCTGACTAGATGTGTACATAAATCCGAAGGTTCATTGATTGAAATTCAATTTCAAGCCAGCTGATGATCTTGATATAAGAGGTCATCGATGACGATGATGTGGGTGGGCTCGTCTACCATCAAAAGACAAGAAAGTTCAGGCTTCAAATTTGGCTCAAAACAGTGGTTTTTTTTTCGCGATTTTTTCTTCTAGGTCCTACTACTCTATACCCAGAAAAGGGTTTATAGAGAAAAAAGACTGCAAGCATATTTGATCGCGGCCACTGCCTTTGAATATTACCACGAAGTCATAAATAAATTCCATATCTAAAAACTGCACCTTCAAAACCTAATTTTGTGTATGTGTAAAGCAAGAGTTGTGATGCCCCATAATATACTGAAGTTTCATCAAGTTTCGCTAAGGCCATGCCAAGATATGTATAGAAATATTATTCGCGAAAAGGCCTTGTCCGAAGACTTTTGTTCGCTACTGTACCTTCATTTTTCGCATAAAACTCTATCGTCGGTTTTATTGGAACACCTCCTTTGAGCAGTGCAGGACTTGTTTTGGTCCACATTGTGGTTGATGTATGTGGAAGAAGATTTTTCTTATCAGGCTCATCAGTGGATGGCGCGTGCCAGAGGCTTACCGCTAGCTTTGTCCGAGCTCGTCGCCAAATGGACCCTTCGATCCCGGCTTGCTCATTTTTCGAGACGTTCAGTGCTCAGCAGCAATTCAGTATTGCTCCCGGTGTATGGAATCTTGTGAGTGTTTATTACCAGTTCCGCTTTTTCAAAGCCTTTGCACTTAGAATAACAAGTCACCCAAACATTCGAAATTCCTGAGGTTGAAGGTTCCACGTTCCAGAGTGATTTGAAGCTACTCGGTCGTGAGCGGGGTATCTGCCCGTATTTTGTCGCCCGGGAAGCGATTAGAAAGGCATCGATAGTTGTGTATTCCTATCATTATATTCTTGACCCGAAGATCGCTGAGTTGGTATCGAAGGACTTCAGTCGCAAGTATTTGCTTTACAATGAAATGCTCATCGGCATTTGTTAATTTCCTCAAAAGAATTCCATTGTTGTTTGCAGTTCATACACATTTTGTGAGATGCTTAATTGTTGCTTACCCCAGAACATGTGTTGTATTTGACGAGGCCCATAACATCGACAACGTTTGCATCGAATCTATGTCGATCACCATCACACAAAAACACACAGAAAAGGCCGTACAGGAACTGGTGAAGTACGTTTGTGGTGATTTATCTGTAGACAGGTGGTTGTAATAGATTCATATATAGATATATATATAAATATATATATATATATATATATATATATATATATATATATATATATATATATATATATATATATATATATATATATATATATATATATATATATATATATATATATATATATATATATATATATATATATATATATATATATATATATATATATACCAGGTTGTCCAATAATTCTTGTCCGAAAATTTCACCATTTTTAATTTTTTTTCAACTTTATTGAAAAACAAGTCTAATCAACAATATAATCACCACAGTTATCCACAACAGTGGCCCATCGATTGGGCAGGTCGCCGATGCCCTCCGCCCAGAACTCCGGGGGCTGCGACTCGAAGAAGTCCGCGATGTCGGATTTGAGGTCGTCGTAGTTGGTGATTTTTCTTTCGGCCAAATGGTGCTTCAGCGGGCGGAACAAGTGGTAGTCGGAGGGGGCGAGGTACGGGGAATACGGCGGATGAGCAACCGTCTCCCAGCCGAGCGTCGCCAACTTCTGCTGGGTCTCCTTCGCCACGTGGGGGCGCGCGTTGTCGCGCAGCAGGTGGACCGAGGCCCGTCGGGGACGCTTTTCTCGGATGGCGGCGGCTAGTTTCTCGAGCTGATCGGTGTAGATGGAGGCGGTGACCGTCCTGCCTTGCGGGAGCAGCTCGAAGTACAGCATACCCTTGGTGTCCCACCAGCAGCAGAGCATGATCTTCAGCGGGTGCAGGTCGGCTTTCGGCGTCTCCGCGCGGGATCCAGACGGCACGGCGGGCGACGTTGTCGTAGAGGACCCGGCTCTCATCCCCAGTGACCAGGTCCTCGGTGCCCGTGTCGTTGCCCAGCAGCCACTCGTAGTACACGAGCGTACGATTTCGACCTTGGTCCATTTTAGCTTGTACTGGTAGCTAGACGCGGCGACTGCGCCTTATATACCCCTATCGTAGAACTTTGGAGAACCTTCTAGAAGGTTCTTACACTTGCCCGATATTATAACACTTCTAAGGAAAATTATAGAATTTTGAAAAATTTCGGACAAGAATTATTGGACAACCTGGTATATATATATATATATATATATATATATATATATATATATATATATATATATATATATATATATATATATATATATATATATATATATATATATATATATATATATATATATATATATATATATATATATATATATATATATATATATATATATATATATATATATATATATATATATATATATATATATATATATATATATATATATATGAATTCAAGATTGATGTTGGTGCCGAGCCTGACGCTGATTTCTCTGATTAGTCAAATAAAACGCTAAAATAGACTTAATTGCTTTATCAAGCTTGACGTTTATTTTTCTCTTTTTTTCATTTTCTTCTGATTGGGAGTTTCGTCAATTAAAGCGCGTCGTCAGCATTGCACTATCTACACAACATCCTTGTTTATTTTAGCGTTTATTTTAATATGCAACTGGTTCAGGTTAGATTCTGCTGTCCAACAAATGAAGGCTGAAAATTCTGAGCGACTCCAACAGGAGTACGAGAAGCTAGTAGAAGGGCTCAGGAGGTGCATTTATGTCAATAACTTCACCTTTTAAGTTTGTACGAATGAAACAGTCCGCCCACGCGGTCGCGTTTCCTTTGTCAAGGTACTTCTCGGACTTGTAAATCGATTAGCAGGATTATCGGACAAGTAGAGAATAATGTCCCGGTCAGCTGTCTGCAGCCGTGGGAGGACTCGTCTTAAAAATGCCTCCGCGACGGTTACTCGACACGCACGCCGAAGGCTTGGGCGGACAGTGTCATTCGGACAGACCCTAAGATTGCAGCATTTAGGAAATTGTTCTAGTTCCCACGGGCCTGTAGGGAACGAAATGACAGACTTTTTGCGCTTCATTTCCACCATGCTGTCGCGCCCACCTAGCTGCGCAATAATACAAAATTCATCGCCATTATGTAACACAAGGTGGTTTTCTACGGTCGGCACGGTGCATCAGGTCATAGAAAACTTCAATGACCAACTGTTCGATGCACGCGTGTCGCGCGTGCCGCGCCTGCGGTGTGCACAATTGAAGATGCTTGAGTTCCCGAATAGAAAACGCAGTAATACGCGAAAAAATCAGGACATAGCAGAGAACATAAGCATTACGCATTGTCTACGAATTCTCGATTGGGGCGAAATTAAGCATGAGATGGAGTAGTGCGTGTGTAAGTGATTCAAGTCATTTTCGCCAACTGCCGTGTAAGACCTGTTTTCCCATTTTTTTCCGGCAGCGGGACGTTCTGTCCCAAGGGCGGAGCCTGAGCGAGGTGTGAATTGCAGGGAGTCGACGACTCGGACTAATTACCGCACTTTACTCACTACTAGGGTCTGGAAATGTTGTACGAGACACTATTCAACTAAGGAAATACCATTTTGAGCAGATGAGGAAGTATATATAAAATTGTGATTAAAGGGACAACAGGCTCAATCTGAATAATATTCCGTGTTAGAGCGGAATTGGAGCGAAATTGAAATTCTAATATCAAAGTGATTCGTTCCCATATAAGATTTAGGTGAAGGAATGTTCAGAAAAAAACCCAGCTTTGAAAATTTTTATCTTTTTCCGAAAATCTTTTTTTTATTGTAGAAGTGGGCACCTGAGTTTTTTGTGGTGCTCTAGCGTATATGTATTGAAAAACTTTAAAAAAGTTTTTGTGTTCCGGTCCATCTCGATTGTTACGTGGACAGGCTAGCTGTGCTGCGGATCAAGGTCAATGCGGTGACAACCATGGCGATCATAAACGGATACGCTCCGACTTCAGCTGCATCTGAAAACGACAAGGATGAGTTCTATGTTGACCTCGAGAAGATCATCAAGCAAGAGAGGGCCTACAACAAGATCGTCTGTGGTGACTTCAATGCCATCATCAACGAACCTCAGCCGTCTACTGCTAGAGTGGGATTCTACGGACTTGGAACGACCAACGAAAACGGAGAGCGTCTGATGGACCTACTAGAAGCCTGTAATCTGTTTCACGGTAACAGCTTCTTCCAGAAAAATCCCGCCACACGATGGACATGGTCAAGCCCGAACGGAGTGACTCACTCGGAATTGGATCACATCCTGGTTAATCGACGCTAGTGTCTCTTCGATGTCGGCGTAGTGAAACCCTTCAATACCGGAAGCGACCATCGTCTTGTCCGAGCGAAGATCTGTCTCCGCGAGAAGGTTAAGCGAAAGGATGGTCATCGCCCAGCATCGACACAACTGCCCAATTATGATGCCGATCTGCTACAAGCCGCTGCTACTGGATACCAGTGGAGCGAGAGTAACGATCTTACGGAAGACTACCAGCTCCTCGTGGAGGGCCTTAACCATTGTGCTTCGGCATCAATGATCCCGCCCGTCCCCAACTCTTCAGGACGCATAAGCTACCATGCCCGAAGGCTTCTGAAGCAGCGTGCTGAAATTCACCAGGGACCGTCCTCCAGCATTCTCGATAGGGCAATCATCAACAAATCCTGCAGAGTCGCTGTTAAGGCATCAATTCGCGCATGCAAGGGCAGCAAATTGAAGGAGGCTGCAGAGAAAAGGGCCAGTTCAAGAAGATGCCGGAAGACCCTCGTTGACTCTCAAGCTGTACCCACTGTCATGAAGGACGCTAGCGGAACACAGCACACGTCCCGTCAAAAGATTGAAGAGATCGTCGTGGACTTTTACACAGACCTGTACCGATCATCAACACCCGTTCCCAGAATTCCCACACCGACTCAAGGCCAGGCTCCGGAGATACTTCTTTCTGAAGTTCAACATGCTATTAGACAGATGAAGCCCAAGACAGTCTCAGGACCTGATCAAGTTTCCGGAGACTTTCTGAAGACCGACAACTAAATCATCGTTCAAAGCTAACCGCTCGCTTCAATCGCTATCTGGCAGAACAAGGGATCCCGGAACAGTGGAAATAGTCAAGAACGGTATTGATCTTTAAGAAAGGTGAACGAGATGAGGTCGAAAACTACAGGCCAATTGCTCTTCTGTCCCAGCCGTACAAGCTATTCACAAAGATTTTGCTGAACAGACTGGAAAGCACGTTGGATGAGTTCCAGCCCGTGGAACAGGCCGGTTTTCGTCGCGGATACTGCTGTATGGATCACATCAACACGGTGACTCAACTAATTGAAAAGACACGAGAGTACAAGCAACCGCTCCTGATATGCTTCATCGATTATGTCAAAGCATTTGACAGTGTTGAACTGAACGCAGTTTGGAACGCTCTACTCCGTGCCGGCGTGGACCCGATCTACATCAACATGCTAGAGGAGTGCAACATGGGAACATCTACGAAGATTAAGATATTCCACAAGGAGCTGACAGTGCCGATTGGGAAAGGAGTCCGCCAAGGTGACACCATCTCACCAAAGCTGTTCACTGCTGCTCTCCATCACGCCATGATTGATCTAGATTGGAACGACAGGGGTATTCCCATAGACGGCAGGAAACTCTCAAACCTCCGCTTCGCCGACGACATCGTTCTGGTCAGCAACAGTCAAACCGAACTTCAACAGATGGTGGATGAACTGGACGCAGCTGGCCGCAGAATTGGGTTGACGATGAATCGCAGCAAGACAGAAGTCATGAGGAACAGATGGACAGACTCAGCACCGATTACAGTGGACGGAGTTCCCCTTCCTGATACGGTACGTCTACCTCGGGCGCCTCGTGACCATGGACAACGATTTGAGGGCCGAAGTCAGCCGAAGAAGAAGCGCCGCATGGGCTGCGATGTCCAACATAAGGGAAGCAGCTCACCTTGTCTCCGACAAAAAAATCCGCGCGCATCTCTTTGACTCCACCGTCCTCCCCGCCATGTGCTACGGAGCTGAAACCTGGGCTTCCAAGAAGTCTTCTGCAATTCTGATGACACGAACGCAACGAGCCCTCGAACGGGCGCTGTTGGGGAAGAGCCGTCGAGAGCAAAGAAACCAGCACATCCGCAGCACCGACCTCCGCCAACAGTCAGGGATACGGGACGCTGTCACTTACATGGAAGCCGCAAAACATCGATGGGCCGGTCATGTTATAAGAAGAACCGATGACCGCTGGACAAATCGCATAACCCTCTGGTACCCGCGGGACATCAAGCGAACACTTGGTCGTCCCCAAGCAAGATGGAGCGATGCCTTCAAACATCTGAACACACCTAACACGAACTGGTTACAGATCGCGCAAAATCGAACGAGATGGAAGATGTCAGCTCCACAAAACAACCAAAACGAGCCTGTGCCTCGAAACAATCAGAGACGTGTGCCCGCCGCTGAGACGATCGCCGGCTGACAACGGGCAATCAGGTATCAAGTATCAAGTAAGACGTGAAAGACGGTTGAGCGCTCTGGTGACTCGACCTTGGCTTGCTGATAGAGTGGATGACATGATGTGCGAAAATGTAACTGTCGATTGAAGTTTCTCACGACCGTTTCTGATGGTCGCTGGGCGAAGGATATAGTATAGTCAATAGTTCGTCTTGAACATGTCGTTGGATACGTCGCTGGATATGTAGTATAGTCGCTAGATAGGTCTTCTTCAAGTCGTTGAAGATGATGATGAAGACGTTGACGATATGACGAATCTGCCCGTGCACGTCGTTGCCGATGCACCATACTCTGATAAACTCGGGGGGTGAATAGGCTCTCAAACATCTTTGGATAGCACCGACAGCTGCTATCAGTAAAATCAGTGCGATTGCGACCACTGCGATGCTGTTGTCGGTCACGGGTACCACTTTCTACCCATGCTTCTACAGTACCCCTTGACCGCTGATCTTCTATGACTGCTAAACCACCTCTCTAAATGCTTGAATCGCAAGCAAGGCGCGAAGACGGACAAAACATTCCATATTCAACTCTATATATTGCTTCATCAATACAAAAACCGGTTTTCATGAAATAACTTCATTCATATATAATAGCAAACACCGAAATAAACTGCAATGAAAAATTACAGAAGTATGGCGCAGGTCAAAGTTCATAACGTCGTGAACAAAATGAAACTGGACATTGATGCGGAGTAGTACTCATGAGAAACGCTCAAATAAACGAATAACAGATGTTCAACGCACACAGCTTCCACGAAATTAAACTAATAGCATTCACAGTCATATCCAAGAACTTCAAAATTACGCTTTCCTACATGACAATTTTGCAAAATTTTTGAACCACTCAAAAACTTTAGAAAAAAATGCGCTGTTTATAGAACAAACATTAAAGGTTACCGGCATTCAGAACATCCTACTACATATTCATATATGAGGCCGCTCGTCTACTAATCGAGACGGTTTGAGACACAAAACCCGTATTGCCGGTTTCTCGTTTATAGAGGGTGCGAAAAATTCAGGTCCTCTCTAGAATATTTTAAGAAGCTTTGTTAGGAGAATTTTGGACTGAGTGTTCTTAAAAAAATTAGTGTAGGTCTCTAGGCTCAGCACACATGCTCGCAAATGGGGTGGAGATAGCAAGGTCAGCGGGTTCATACCAGAACGCTCCTACTAGAACGCTCACGCCGTTGCAAGCGCCCAAATGGAGTCAGAACGATTGTATTTGAGCCAGGGTTGCGCAGACTTGCGACTCGGCGCAACAGGTGGTCGTAAAAATTGTGGAACATACTTTAAAAATGAAAATTACATACTTTAAAAATGAAAATTAGGGAGGGGGCTCGTGATATTTTCAGAGAAAAGGAATTTTTTTCAAACTACTCGGCAAGCTAAAATGAGGTACACAGACAATCGCCGCATTCAATGCGTGCCGAGTATGCGTTCACTTCGAAGACAAGGCGGCTTCGAGCACACTAGGGGGAACGCGCTGCCAGGGGAGCACGTGCTCCTATTGTGTTTCAGGTTACAGCGCGTGGCCCATTAATAAAACGCTCAGTGCGTGAATGATACGCATTCAACTCAATGGATATTCATGGGCTATTCATACTCCTTACGCCAGCGCGGGCGAAGCGTTGGAGTATGAATACTTTCTACGTGCGTCGTGCGCGTGACGAGCATGCGAAGACAATGAATACCCCAGCGGCGACGCTATTTCGTAGCGGATTAGAAAGGGCCTCAACTTTGCCGAGCAAGCAGAATTTGCTCACGCGTTTACTATCATGGTAGCAGAAGGGAACGGAATGAAATTGGAGAATGATTAACAATGAAAATGATGAAAAACTTGTTACGGACGTCGCCGCCATGGCGGGTTGGGCGTCATGCGCGGGCGAGGCGTCAAGCCGTTCAATCTCCAACGCCATGCCCGCGCGTGGCGCGCTGGCGTCGACTGGTATGAATAGCGCTTTATCGCGTGCCCCCATAGTCTCACTCTAACCCGTCCCGTACCGATCGGGGACGAGATGCCATAGAATCGTGCTCGGCGAATTAACCGGGTCGATTGTCGGTGTACCGGCCGCGTCGCGTGCCAGTGCACTGCTACGATAGCGCTGGACCGCCTTACAGCATGTGCTACTGCTATGCATTTCTGCAGTACGTGCTGTTGTTTATAGCGCGTGCCCCTGCGATTGAGCGTTGTGTTGGGAGTGGTTACTGGAGTTATATGCATATTCGACACGCATTGAATGCGGCGCTTTTCTGAGTAGTAATAGTCGCCCTGAGTTATTCGGTGGGCTAAATACGATTTTGATGTTTATTTTTCGCTAGATGATCGAAGACATATTTCATATTTTTTTTTAAATTTAGTAAACAGGTGGGGTCGCAGCTTCGCCGAAACTTGGCGCAAATGCCTGCTCAACATGATTCGAGCCATATGGAGTCACTAAATCATCCGTTCGCTGCCCTCTTCCAATAGCGGTTCAGTCCCTCAATACCAAGCCCTTGAAATAGCTGATTGAATTCGGTCATCTTGGCTCGTTTTCGACGCATCCAGCGTCGTATGCTTCTCAGTAAAGGCCGTACAAGTGTATTAGCACCGTTATCTCAACCACTTTGTTGCAGTATCGTAGGGTTGTGCAACTCGTCCACTTGCGAACCAGAACAGAAAAAATCGTTATATCATCATTTCAGACGTTTTTTTTTACACTTTCCGCGTTTCTCTATACTGTGAGATTCAAGGCCTTGATACATTGATTTCGTTTTTGAGCGTGTACGTCGCTTTTAATTGAAAGGAATGTTTCTACCGTTATAGGTGAAAATTTATTGGCGTTACAAGGTTTGTAAAAATTGAGCCTTTTCATATTTTAAAGTGGGTATTTTTTTTTACAAAATATGAATCCTGCAGGTTATCGCCATGCTCAAAAGATGCGCAGTACTCTTTTAGCATGAGAAAAATGAGAATTTCAAGCAGTTTGACATAATCACTCTGATTTTTTCTGCATGAATGCTTTTTTTCAGAGCCCACTCGCAAAAGCACGCGCGCAAGAGGCCACTCCTACATTTAGTTATGCACAAAAAAGGTTTCCCATTTGCCACTTCCTTTCATTTCACTACGGAATGATGATCCAGATGCGATTCCGGTAGGTGATAGAACGGCATTGAAAAAAATTGGGTTTCTGGCTTTTGTAAACTTTATCATGTTCAACATTTTATTTCATTTCATGATGATTAGAAAAAATGAATGATCTGTTCCTTGCACAACGTTTCTTTCTATTGCATCACTTTTAATCGAAAAAAATGGGTCCGATTTTTTTAATTTGTTATTTTCATCGGACTAAAACTGATACGGCGCATCATGTCAAAATATGTAGAAATAGAATCAAATTCCTACCTGCACACCTCCCTAACACCGGCAGCTTCCTTCAAAAATTAGCTAACGGTAGATTAGAGGAGGGTTTCGTTATGGAGTCTTTTGATGTAACATCATTGTACACCAATGTTTCAAATGATTGCGCTTTGCAGGCGGTCTTCGAAGTTGTCACGGAACATCAGGCAAACATCAACCTGTACAGTCTTTCGATATCTCAAATAATGTCGCTGCTCAGCGAATGTCTAAAATGCAATGTTTTTCGGTGGTCTGGGGACTATTTCAAACAAGTTAGGGGACTGGCTATGGGACAGCGTTTGGCGCCTATCTTAGCAGTCACGTTTATGTCTAAAGTAGAATCGCCAGTTCTAGATCGCCACCCAGCCATTTACTGCCGTTATATCGACGATTGCTTTATTGTGTGCGCCACTCAAACCGAGATGGACACCTGTTTCGATCTCCTGAATCAGCAATCGGAACGCATTAAATTTACACGCGAAAAACCAACGGCGACTGGGTGGCTTCCGTTTTGAATGCACAGGTCAAAGTTTTCGAGGGTTCATACAAAACCAGATGGTTCCGCAAACCCACAAGTAAAAATATTATTGTCCATTACAGTTCTGCATCCACTACAGTCAAAAAAGCCATAATAAAAAACATGTTTCCGCACAGCTATCACAGTCTCATCTGACACCACGCAGAAGCCCGCCTCAGTAGGATTAGCACAGCGAATAGTCCAACAAAACGGTTACCCTGCCAGAGGATTCAACAGTTTCCGACGGCGACCACCCAGAGCGATCAGCGATGACGAGGAGAGGTCAAAAATAGGGTTTGGTGTGCCCTTCGTTACCGAAGAGCTAAGCGCAGCAATACGTTCCTGTATACGGAAGGCAGACCTCCAGGACGCAGTACGGCTGATCGAGATCCCTCCTCAAAACCTCAAAGGACAATTGATTCGAAACCGACTGTATGACCGCTTCTGCATAACGCCATCGTGTGTGGTCTGCCCAAACGGAAGGGAAGGGATTGCGCTAGCACAGGGTGGTTTACCTAATCACTTGCCAGATGTGCAGAGAGGAATATGTAGGAGAGACAGGTAGGGCTCTCTGCGTTAGGGTTAAAGAACACGTGGACGGTATGAAAAAGTGCAAGGTATCCACTCCTCTGGGAGAGCACCGGGTGCGCGTACATGGAAACAGCTGTTTCGATATTGCAGTCACGATACTTGCGCGCGAATCAGAGATTTCCGCACGCAGAACCCTTGAGGCATTTTGGATAAACTCCAAAAATCCAAAGATCAATAGAAAGGACGAATGTGTGTCGATTACTCAAGAACTAGCCCCTTTTTGGTTGACCTTTGTGGGTTTTGATCTGCTAATGAGCTTGATCAGCCTTCTGAAGGCTAACGAGGTGGGTGGTCCGATATGGTCCCACTCATTCACCCGCCATCTAAGACCATCTGAGGGTGTCTGGCAGGCTTCAGTCTGCATACTAAAGGTTAGCTTTTCATATTGCCATTTGATGTCGCTTTTCTCAGTTTTCTATTGAAATAGTCCTGACGTTCTGGAATAGTGCTTGGACGGCTAGTTTCCTTATGTAACTTTGGCTTCCAGGCTCTGACGAAGGCGTGATTGCCGAAACGTAAGCCGAATAAAGCTGTATAATCTCGGTCTACTGCTCAAGAATACCCATACGATATGTAGAAATTATTCTCCAGAAGTTAGACAATATATAATTTTACGGGACGTAACGTTTACAAATCACATAACCCTAATCGATTCCTTATAGCTCATAGCCTTTAATGGAATTTTGATAACAGGAAAACCCGTTTACGTTAATGACTTCTACGAAAAGAAATAGTTGAAAACTGCTAATTTTTAAAGGCAGTGTCCACGATAAAAACCATGTCTGATTTTTTGGTGGAGATCGGCAGCTGTGGAGCCTAACGCAACCCTAACGTTGAAAAAAAACTAAGAAAAATGAGCTTGGAACGGTCCCCTACGGCCCCAAAGTTGGACACCCGTCAGCTCGTCACACCCAGATGCACTTTCCACGCCCACCGACGTGAACAAATGAATGCTCGAGATTGTGAGATGAGCGATGGTTTGCGATTAATAGCCCCGTTCTTCCCTTCATTCTCAACTTCTCTCTTTACTCATGTCAGCTCGCATACATCGGCTGCAAAAGACGGAAGTTACAAGCCTCGGACAACTCGTCCACCATGTTTCCTTAGCTCAATTTTTGAGGAACCATAACTCCGTTCCCAGAAGGTCTTGTACGATTCCAAAAACATCATTGGAATCAGCATGGGACCGTCTTTAAGATAGGCGAAAAAGCAGGAAAACGATTCTTATCGTGAACACTGCCTTTAAGGGCTCATAATTTTCATAGTCTTGGCTTTTTCAAAATTTATTGAAAAGAGGACCTAAATTTTATGCACTCTGCATCGATCCAATTCGGAAAAACCACGAAGAAGAGTTTATGTGTTCCAAACCTTCTCGATTCTCAGGCGAAGCGCTTCCTATGTACAGTGCGTTTCGCCAGTATTTGGACGTCCACCTTTTCGTTAGAATGTGCCACAGAGCTCAGCTTGGGTTTTCTAAAAAAAAAAGAACTGAGAAATCTATCTTTCATGGGTCTGTCCTTTCTGAAAAGCATACCTATAATATCAACCAACGAGCTTTGGAGGCCTATCCAAAGCCATGATGCATTTGTAGACTTTCAATCCTAAAATATAACGAAATATAAAAAGTGTTATTGAAAGGAGATTTCCAGGTGACGAGGAAGAGTTACAAAAAAGGACAAAAAAAGAAGGGGGAGTATTATTCACACTCGTTCGTACATAGATTATGGTTAGATGACGCGCAGGGAAGCGTTTTCGAGTATCTATAGTCCATTTTCAATAAATTTCTCGAGAATCAGCCTTATCGGGTAAGTAACGCTATTAAGGCTACTTGCTCTGGGAATGCTATGTATTTAAACAAAAAAAGTTCGGAATGTGAATTCCAGATCGTTTTACACTTCACATAGAGCTCTATGTACTTAGTACTTGTACACTGTGCGGAACACTAAAAATTAAACCCAAAATCTTTGTTTCTTTCTAACTGAATCCTAGGAATCAGTATGAACTTAAGTAGCTCTTCTCACCAGGCTTTTGTGTGTTTTTTTTTTATTAAAAAGTTTTCGAATGAGAATTATTGATTTGAAGGAATTTATTGAAAGAGGATGCTACAGACGCGATTCTGATCAAAGCCTACGAGCAATGTGTCATTCTCCATTTCCGATGGTCATCAAACCGCTATCATACAAGTGGGGTGGCTGTTTTTTTTCAAAGGACCAAATGAAATGCATCTGAATACCTCGGAACAACAACATTCCGATGATAATAATAAAGAACCTCTTTCTGGAGTGGGAGCCATGAATGACAATCGAAGCCCATGTTAGGAATGAAAGTCAGAGAAATCACTTGAAAAGAAGAAAGGTGGCAAAGGAATAGAACAGATTTAATCCATGAGGAAGATTGATCGATCGATGAAAATGCTCTGAAAATGAGGATGACGCGTCATCTTACTAGCTTAGGGAAGTTTTGGGGAGTAAAGTTATACGTCACCTTGGGGAGTGAAGGAACACGTTATCACAGGTGATGTGACACGTGACCAATGTCACTCCCCAAGTCTTCCCCAAGGGAGTAAAATTTACTACCCAATACCCTCACAAAAATCATGTGTTTCGCCGCGCGCGGCGGTTACTCCCTAAGGTGGAAAGTGGTCCCCCGACTGAAAAAGTGTCAAAACAGGCCTCGCCCACCTGCTATTCACCCCCCGAGTTTATGAGAGTAAGATGGCTCAGAAGCCTCTGTGTTGCTGTTGTGCCACGCGGGAGGATGTGAGAGTGAAGTGCTACATTGAGTGCCCGTGTCTTTTATAGTGGCCAGACACAATAACAAATAGAATCAATTTATCATTTCATTTGCTTCGGAACAATAACAAATAGAATCAATTTTATCATTTCATTTGCTTTGGACAAGGGTAATAGTGCGGCGAATGCACTATATAGTCTACAGCAATGGAAGTAGGACCTGTTGAGGTTGTGAAAATGCGAAATGCCGGGCCGGAGATATTGCCAGTGCGGTATAATACCATGGCATTAGCCATTGATTCGACGTGATCAAGGTGTTTGTTGGTGTCATATCAACCAGCAGCCGACAGCTCGGGGTTTTTCTCCCTTTATGGATGGTCCAGCCGCCAAATAGGGTGAAAACTGATCACCCCCAAAATGCACGATACACCAAAGATTTAGCCTCCATGCAGGGGATTTCCTCCCCCGAGCGACGGTGCAGCCGCAGGCTGCATCGTCCAGATAGGGTTAAAACTGATTTCCACTCCAAAATACCCGATACACGTTGATATGACTCGCTGACTCGTCGTACCCGCTCGTTGATCACGTCGAATCAATGGCTAATTGTGGTGCGCGCAAAGCGCGAACCAGGATTTGGCTTTGATCATGTCCCGCGCGGATGCCCTACAATGAGATCACCGGACGGGAGACTTTGAGTACACCTGCTAGCGGCTGTCAGCAAGCCGGCTGTCAGTAATACTGTAGGATACTGTAGTTTGTATTATTGACACCCAAGATGGTATCGTATCCCCTCTCCTTCCATGCCAGTGACCCAAACGGGGTCACGTGGCTGTGCTATCCGCATTATCGACCAAATTTGAATCGTGACGCCCTCTCTTCTTGGCTCACTGCCAATTCTACCAATATGGGCTAGAATTTCATAGGAGGTATGAAGCTGGGGTAGTTTTTCAAGCTTAATCTATCTGTAATGGTTTTAAAACTCAAGCGAGGTTCTGTTTCAACGCACTTTAATTTCAATCAGGTATTCTGGGCTCTACCTGGGTGAAAGTTAAATTGCAGAAGTTTAAGTATTTATTACATGGAATTTATAACATTTTTACATGCAAATTATTACATTATTACATGCAGATTATTTCATTATTACATGCGAATTATTACATTATTACATTTCAAAAAATCCATTTCATGAATTATCGGTTTCATCAGTTTCTAGTTATTAAAATTAATTTCAAGAAATTTCATGAATTCACGAAAAAAATGGATAAATTGGTAAAAGAATGATTTATCAACGGTTCCGCTGAAAATTCGGGGAGTAGAGGTTTCGTAGAGTTTTCCTCGAAATTTCATGAATTCACGAAAAAAAAATGGATAAATTGGTAAAAAAAATGAGTTCCGTCGAAAATGATTCCGTCGAATATTCGGGGAGAAAAGAACAGCGCAAATTTATGTTGACTATCTAACCTGTCTCCTGTTGAGCTAACAATAAGTTTGGCTGCACATAGAAGTCCATAGGTATGTTGTTCAAAAAGTTAAGGTGATACGGATACTGGCTGTAAAACGGCGAAATTCAAATGGTTCCTACGCATGTTGGTGCGGAGCGGAGGTTAGAGACAGTGAGAGAGCTGGGGCAGACGGAGGCACAGGCGTCGCGCGCGCCGCTCGCGCCTCGATTGAAGTGAATTACGACGTTTAATAGAGGGTACATGATTGATAATGATCAATCCTTCCCCATTGGGTATATTTACGCATACTTCCTCGAAGCGTTCGCCAGTGTAAAATCGTTCCATGTTACATGGGACTTTACATTTTTGTTACTTTACATTCAATCAAACTCAGCGCTATGTATTTGTTTGGATCTCTTGGATAAGATTTTTATCGAAATTTAATTTTTTTGAAAATTTCTTTCTTCAATTTCGGGATGAATTTGGAATGTTCACGCTTCAAGAATCATTTCATTGAACTTAGCGCATTTCATTTGCTATAACTCGTTTTTGAAGCGACTTTTTTGCGTGTTTTTAAAAATTTGAAAATTTTTAAAAAATTTAAAAATTGTTCCAGTAATCGTTAATCAGAGAATTCATCTAGTGTTGCTGAGCAATCGATGACAAGATGGCCAGCTCCTGAGTGAGAGTAATCTCGAGGGTCATGAGCTGTCAATATGTAATCTGGGGTCATGAGCTGTCAGTAATACTGGGTATGGTATAGCTACCGTAACCCGTGTACTCAAGGTATACCACCCGAGATCACCTATTCATACCGTCACCAGTGGTATGAGCTGTACACCATTCGATGCGCTGTAAGAATTTACATATGTGTGCAAATTTTCATCCTAACTGGTCCCCACTTTCTAAAGTTATGACCTCTCAAAGTACGCAAAAACGTTCTCCACCACCGCCTCCGCCTCACCCTCCGTCCGTCGAATTCCATTTCTTTGGAAGGCGTGGACCAAATCGCTGGAAAATTTGTGACTATAGGTAACCGGCCACGGGAATGCCGAAAATAATTGTCAAAACTCACCATAATGACTTCTGAGCCCCTAACGGGCGGTTCAAACTCGTAAACCGGCCTCTAAAGAATAGTTTATAAAAATGACGGGTTTTTTCGTTATCAGTCATTGTTTTCTGAGACTCCATATGAACACCTTGCTCTCTAGGGTGGTGTACTTCAAACGTCCGGCTCGGAAGAGGACGCTGTGCGGGAGGGATGTTTTTGAGCGCGGCGTGTGTTAGTTCCAAGCGCACCATCGACAAGAAGGCATCGCAGGGTGTGCTGAAGTGTCGGCTGACTATGCGAGACCGCAATAGTAGTATGCAGGACGTCGTAGAATGTGTGCAAAACCTCAGTAGGAGTGTGCACGACATATTGGACCAGTGCAGGACCCCGGTAGGGGTGTGCAGGACGTCGTAGAATGTGTGCAGGACCTCAGTAGGAGTGTGCACGACATTATGGGACCAGTGCAGGACCCCGGTAGGGGTGTGCAGGACGTCGTAGAATGTGTGCAGCACCTCAGTAGGAGTGTGCACGACATTATGGGACCAGTGCAGGACCCCAGTAGGGGTGTGCAAGACGTCGTAGAGTGTGTGCAGGACCTCAGTAGGAGTGTGCACGACATTATGGGACCAGTGCAGGACCTCAGTAGGGATGTGCAGGACGTCGTAGAATGTGTGCAGGACCTCAGTAGGAGTGTGCACGACATTATGGGACCAGTGCAGGACCCCAGTAGGGGTGTGCAGGACGTCGTAGAATGTGTGCAGGTTCCTCAGTAGGAGTGTGCACGACATTATGGGACCAGTGCAGGACCCCAGTAGGGGTGTGCAGGACGTAGTAGAGTGTGTGCAGGACCTCAGTAGGAGTGTGCACGACATTACGGAACCAGTGCAGGACCCCAGTAGGGGTGTGCAGGACGTCGTAGAATGTGTGCAGAACCTCAGTAGGAGTGTGCACGACATTATGGGACCAGTGCAGGACCCCAGTAGGGGTGTGCAGGACGTCGTAGAATGTGTGCAGGACCTCAGTAGGAGTGTGCACGACATTATGGGACCAGTGCAGGACCCCAGTAGGGGTGTGCAGGACGTCGTAGAATGTGTGCAGGACCTCAGTAGGAGTGTGCACGACATTATGGGACCAGTGCAGGACCCCAGTAGGGGTGTGCAGGACCTCAGTAGGAGTGTGCACGACATTATGGGACCAGTGCAGGACCCCAGTAGGGGTGTGCAGGACGTCGTAGAATGTATGCAGGACCTCAGTAGGAGTGTACACGACATTATTGGACCAGTGCAGGACCCCAGTAGGGGTGTGCAGGACGTAGTAGAATGCGTGCAGGACCTCAGTAGAAGTGTGCGCGACATTATGGAACCAGTGCAAGACCCCAGCAGGGGTGTACAGGACGTCGTATAATGTGTGCAGGACATAATTTGACCTGTGCAGGATCCCAGTAAGGGTGTGCACGACGTCAAAATTTGGGCCGAATCGGTTCACAAATAACAAAGTTGTGAGTCCGAAAGTTTAGGAGAAATTCATGATGTGCTCCGTAGGCCGTGAGCCGTAGGCCGTCATGCTTTTCATTCCTCACTGCTAGTATCCACTGCCAATGGTCACAGGCGGTCAATTTCAGGCACTACACATCTACGTGTCTCAAAAATAATAATAAGTAAAGTGACAGATTTGGACATTCTACCTGAGTTCGGAATGATTTTATTCTAATATAATTTTTTTTTCAGAACATCCCAAATGAATGGATAAATTGAATAATCTAACGTATTTTCTCTTTTTAAAGGCAGCAGACACGCTCGAAAAAGTTGTTGAGGTAACTACGTTTCTGGAGTCGCATGGCTCCTAGTAGACTGCTCACAACGTTGGAAGCGTCAAAAATGAGTTAAAATCACTAAATTTCAGCAAATCGGAAAATTTCTGCAACCCCGCATCTGAGCTTCTGCAACACCGCCCCAAAATACAATCTCGTCCAGGGGTGCGATTCATGAACGCACATTCGTTGGTCTGGTTTGGTTAAGGTTTGGTTTGGTTTGCAAGCCCACGCGTAGCCAAACCACTTCCCCGCGCTAACCAGCGATTCATGAATGTTTTCGCCGGCTTGGTTTGCTAACCGGGTGTCAAAACGTGTTTGAAGCTGGTAAATCGGTGCCAGCTAATCAATTCTGTCCGCGTCAGTGTTCGCCTTTTTTATTCTTGCTATTTTTATTGATTATTCACTGTGAAAAGTTTAATAATATAGATTATAGAAATTCAATTGATTCCAAGGTCAGAGTTACTCGCCAACTGCTCGCTTTTTTCACGTATTTACCGTTGTTCAGAGTGAAATTGCTGTTTTAAAAAGAAAAAAAATGCGTGCGATGTCTCTGTTGTGGTGACTTAGGGCGAGACAAGAACATGTATGGAAAACTCAGACCAAGTTTGCAGCTTTATGTTAGTTTCTGAACGACAATAATACGAACAAAGAGAAGGATCGCAGTGAAAGCGGTGAAAAATCGTCTAGTGCGCTCCAATGCGAACGCCGCTGTCGCCGTTACGCGCTAGACGAAAATTGGGGTGGGTGTAGTTAACACGCTCCACTGACAATCGTTTTCGGCGACGCCTAGGCAAATGGTTGTCAACGGCTCCGGGGGTGGTCCGCTCCGAATATTTGCCGAGCCGTCGTGCCCTAAGACTGCCTGGGATTGAAAAAGAAAACATAATGTCACATCAAAAATTCAGTGAAATTGCACAATCCGCACGGAATTGAACGTCTAGCTGGCTAACCGCACTTAACCCACCCTAACCAGCCTTTCCGAGGTGGGTTGGATTCTAGCCCACCCGTGACCCAGAGATAGCCAAACCGGAGCTTGATGAATCGCTGGTTTGCAAGCAACCCGAAACAAACCCTAACCAAACCAGCGAATGTGCGTTCATGAATCTCTCCCCAGATTGATAGTACTAATACGGTCACTTTGGCTGGTTTTTGATGCTTCCAACGAGGTTAACGTTCCAGTACACACTGTAGGAGTATATCGGCTTCCATGACTAGAAGAGATTGAAAGTCATTTGGATTGAAAGTATTCTGAGTAATCACTTTCTCAACTAACTCTCACACTCTTTTACCTTAAGGGCTTACTGCGCTTTGAGGGCACAATGCGCTTTCCTTAATTGTGTTGAAGAGCCTCTTATTTTTTCTGTGTGGTGCACGAGTTTTTTCTCAGAGTGTCCCTTCTTGTACTTTCTATGAGTTCATTTTTTTCCTATCCGTCTGCAGGACCGAGCAAGAGAGAGCTAACGACGAGAGACTAGCGAATCCTGTTCTACCAGATGCCATATTGCATGAAGCTGTTCCCGGTTCGATTAGGACTGCACAACACTTTGTATTGTTCATGAAAAGAGTCGTCGAAT
The DNA here is from genome assembly GCA_029168955.1 of Aplectana chamaeleonis. Taxonomy (NCBI): domain Eukaryota; kingdom Metazoa; phylum Nematoda; class Chromadorea; order Rhabditida; family Cosmocercidae; genus Aplectana; species Aplectana chamaeleonis. Next base: position 54,186 of record JAPDOI010001707.1, read on the forward strand.
ACGTGAGGCACAGAATGCGAAGCTCCCAAGTACGTGTTTTTTTCTAAGGATTTACATGTTTACCATTCTGTTTTATCAAGTAGAGAAGCTCTCCATGAGGAACAGGTTTGAAAGGATTTTTTCCGCAATGTCTGAAATCGAAAATCGGGAAACGGTTTTCCTGTGTTGATCATTTGCTATTTGCAGGTGCTGTTGGAAAGTCCCGCTGCATTCGTGAAGGATATTCAGGATAGAATGTATATTGATAGAAAACCTCTCAGGTTTTGTGCTGAACGACTGGATAATTTGACGCGAACACTTGAATTTGCTGATGCATCAGATTTTCGATGCTTGTCCCAAATATCTATTTTGGCTACGCTCGTGAGCACTTACTCCAAGGTGAGCTTTCTCTACTCCATTCTTCTTTCTTCTTCTGCTGCCACAGAGAGGGTCCAGTCGTAGATTGAGGAACTGGGCCACAAGCGTAGGGTTCGTCCAAAGATCTATTGTCGTTAACGAAGTCGGTCTCTTCGGACCGTTGAAAAGGTGCGCAGTAGTATGTCCTTTGTTACCACAATCCGGGCACTCGTCAGGTCTGCTGCTGTGTCGATCTCATGTAAATTAGACATAAGCATGGGGGAATGCCCACAGCGCAACGAGGCAAGGGTGCACCTAGCACGCCTACCGAGTTCCATCTCGGTTTCGCTGACCTTCTTTTCGTTCTTGTTGTGCGTTGGTCCATCTCTGTATATTGATTTTCGTGGGAGCATCAGCAAATGGCTTTCTTATACCTCTCTCTCTCACGGGGTCTAATACTCTTCGCGACAGATGATTCGGCTGCTTCAGAATGTTTATGTACAGCTGTTGTGCGTGGAGTTGGCAGTGGTCCTTAACTGGCAGGATGCGAGCTTCGGCGTGTAGGTGCTCTACTGGAGAGCTTTTAGAACAGCCTGTTGCGATTCGCAGTGCTCCATTTTGGATGCGCTGCAGCTTGGACCAGGATGTGTCCGACACGATATGCTGCCAGACTGGTGCAGCATACTCCAGGGCGGGCTGTACGATGGCCTTGTACGTGGTCAGGATCGTTTCCTTACTGCACCCCCAAGACGTTCCACCGAGAGCACGTAGGACATTGAGTCTTGTTTTCACTGTGGCTTGCTTCTGCTCAGTGTTCTTATGAAACTTCAACGAAGGATCCAACACGAGTCCGAGTAGCTTAGGGAATCGGGCGGCCGGCAAGTGAGTTTCGTCCCATTTTACCATGGGATGGGCTCTGTGCTCCGCAGGATCAGTGGAAAAGACGGTGACGGATGATTTAGTGACAGAGATCGCGAGCATTTTGCTCCATTCTCATATCACTGTATCACTCCATCTTTGGCTTTGCCGTCGCATCCATTCTGTGTTCGTCGTCATACTATTTGTAAGCAAAGTATAGTTTTCGAACTTTTCAGGGGTTTTCTGTGATCATTGAGCCAAGTGAAGCAAGCCAACCAGCTCAATTGACTCTGTCGTGTATGGATGCCTCTATCGCCATTCGCCCAGTGATGGAGCGGTTTCAGACGGTTCGTGCTATTCTTCGATGTGGTGATGATTTTTATCCAATCACTCTGGGGTGGCATTAAGAAACCCGGTAGCTCGCGCCAGAACTAGCGCGGTTGTGCTGGCGCTAGAAGAGGCTCATAGCGCGCGCCTGCTTGCCCACTATCAAGAACCAGAAAAGCCAAGCGCGCATTTTCCCTAGGTGCATTGATCAGCCTTGTGCCAAAGGAAATGTTTGCTTACATTTAAACTGTGTCATTACCAACAAAATTCTCAGGGAGGACTGTTTTTCAATTGTTCACGGATACGCGTTCAATCAACCACTAATACGGCGACGAAAAGAGGACTAGAACCACCTTCACGGACTATTTCTTGCTTATAACTTGCTTAAAATTTCTGCAAAATCATCTTTGGAGTGTTGCAGGAGCGCGACAGTACATGAATAGTCCATGTTCATTATTTTCTGAGTGCCTCGGGGGATTCTAAAAGTGGCATTTTTATAGCTTCACGCACAGGTAAATCTTTTTTCGAGGTGATTTCGAATTTCATCAGGGAATTTTCGAGGTGTTCAGAAAAAAATTCCTGAATTCCGCTAAAAAGTTCAAATTGGGGCTATCTAGGGCGCTGATCACGAATCGGGGATCCTTCTTTTGCTAGTCTGGGGGTTACTGTAGATTGCGGTAGGCATAATGCCAACTAAGTTGCGCAACCTATCGTGTTTGGCTAGCGAAATTTTCCTCACAAGGGTACTACTTTTAGTCAGCCTGGCCACTCCGGATAAAATGTGCTTTTCTAGAACCGTTCTTGGCGTCAAATTCGATGATGGTCTGTCTAAAACCACACTAAGAAATTTATACGCGTTTTTCAAAGCCCGGCGGCAAGGTACGGCTGTCACACCCCACCAAAAGTCTAGGGTGTTTTAAAAAATCTCGGATTCGGCTCAAAACTTTCGTGCAGGGATAATCTTGGGTGTTGAACACGAATATCGAGTCCGCTTGTCGCGATTCTGAGGTTTGTCTTTTTACGGTAGGTACCATGCCATAGAGGGCCTAAAGAGGTTACGGTAGGTACCATGCCATAGAGGGTCTTCAGAGAGGCTTTACGCAGCTTCGAAGACTAAAATCGGATTCTACGCCGAAAACGGTTCAATCAACGTATATTTCATCTGGAATGGCCAGGCTGACTAAAAGTAGTTCCCTTGTCAGAGAAAAGTCTCGTACCAGCACCCACAACAATCTCTAAAGTTTCAAGCCAAATCCGAAAACCATTGTTTTGGAACACCCCGAAAGTTGCCTTTTGGTTACGGTTTTTTTCTTCCAAAAGCTAGGAAAGAGCCAGTTTCCAGAATCATCCGAAGCATAAGGGAGTTTTGAGCGCGGATCAATTATGAACTGTTGCACACCTGCAACTGTCAGAGCATTGTTTTTTGAAACTAGCAGGAAATCTGGAGCAAGACCTAGTAAGGCGCACCCAAATTCCACCATCGTTCCATCAATCTTCTCACACTTCGGATTCGCAACTTACTAAATCACCGTTTAAAACGAGCCATTGAAATGAAATAATTGAAAGAAAAACCTGAATAGGGGACAAGAGAGGAATATTGCTTCCTTCTCACTCAAGCGACAGAGTATCAAGCGTTTGAATGATTGGAAAGGAACCATGGAATAGAAAGCGATGTGGAGTCGTTAGCGCGCCACTGGTAGCGCTCTTCGTGTAGAGCGCTAGCGGTAGCGCGATTTCAGGGGGTCTGTCGCGCTTCCCGTAGCGCGGTTTGCAAATACTAGATATTTAACAGCCCTAGGATCTCCATGATAGCGCGTTTGGACCACGCCAAGCGCGTTTAGGCTATGCCAAGCGCTGTTGAGCTATGCCAAGCGCGTTTGGGCTGAGACAAGCGCGCCTGCATAGTCCTTGATTGCAGATTGCGCTATGCCGTCCCCATAGCGCGTTTGCGCTAGTTTTGGCGCGCGCTACCACGATTCTTAATGCCGCCCCTGGTGTCTTATCAAAGGTCGTGAAGAACCCCTAATTGTTAAATTCTACAGGTAGTGATTACGTCTGGTACCCTGTCTCCATTGGAGATGTACCCGAAGATTTTGGATTTTGATCCTGCTGTGATGGCCAGTTTAACGATGACACTTGCTCGTCCTTGCTTAAGTCCGTTGGTTGTGGCCAGAGGGAACGACCAGGCGAGTTTCGTCTTGTTTTCCTTCAAATGATTATATTATCTGTTATTTCTGCAGCTTTCCAACAGACTATCGCCTTGGAAGTTCACATCTACCATACATTCGTGTACTTTCAGTATTAAATAATTTTCATGTATATTTTCGCTTGTTAGCTCCAATTTCGTCTTCGTTCATGACACACCCCTACAAAGTGAAGGACATCAACTGTTTGGAGAAAGTCCAAAGCAACTTCACAAGGAAATTGTTTATTAGGATTCATGGTTTCGTTTATGGCCGCATACCCGATTCCGTGCAGAGAAATGAGCTATTTCACTTGAAACCGTTATCCCTCAGAAGAGTAGAAAATGACTTACTTCTTCTCCACAAGATCCTGTTTGGCGTAGATTTCGGTCTTAAACCTGAGGACCTTGTGACAACGAGAGAGTCAACCACTAGGGGTGGCCCGATCAAACTCCACCGTTACACATCTAACCTCAACTGCAGGCGTCACTTTTTCATCAACAGAACAATACCCATTCTTGAGAACCTTGGTAGAAATCATTCCATTCCTTCCAACTTTACGTCATTCAAAAATTTCATTCGAGAAAAATTTGAGCTGGCTTATCGAACAAGTAGCCCTTCCTGACTGGCTGGATAGCTTTTAATTCCTTTCTTTAGGTTGAGTATTACAGTAATGCGCTTTTCTTTTCTGTTCCGCTATGTTGTTTTTTTTTCTAGTTTCCATGCTCTAAACTTCCTATGGTTCATTCGTATTTCGCGGTCATTTTGAACATTGTTTTTGACTACATAGGCTTGCCTATGTAATAAATATATATACATATGACCCTTCAGAACCTTAAGTGGTAGCAGGTGGTGGTTGTAATGTGTTCTAACCGCAAAAGAGGCGGAGCGTAAACGGGGAAGGAGCGAGGCGCCTGATTGGACGCTAACCGTGTTTCGTCTACCTTCCCCGTTTCCAACGCCTGTTTTGCAGTTGGGAAACATTACGACCACCACCCAGCGGTAGCATCAAAATATATTCAAGGAGAAACCAGGGGTGAAGTTTTGATTTTCGAGGAGCTTATAATCAAAACGTCAGATGTTTTAAATAGAGGCACTGTTTTCGCAGGCGAGAAGCTTAGTTTGCTTAAGCTTCTTTTTTTTTAGTCAATCTGGATGTACATTGATTACTTTTATGTTACTGCTCATCGTTTATGGAATTTTTCCTGAGATAGTTTCTTCTGTGGTTTTTTCCTTATGCAAAGAATTTCAGGCACCAAAATCCACAGCTCAGTATTACAACCAATTCTCTATCCAACAATATTAATCCTGCGATTTATAGACAGATTTTTGAAAACTAAAAAGAAGTTACAGGTGCATTTTTCGAAAATGGGGTATAATTCACGATATAAATATTGTTGAATAAGCGACTTCTCGTGGTGTTCAACTCTGAAGTTTGAAGTTTTTGCATAGGGGAACAATCAGAAGCTGCAAAAAATAGAAGATTTATCCCATTCATGCAATTCCGCAAATCTCTTCCGACGCTGTCATTCAGTCCTCAGAAGAATTGAATGCTGCAACATCAATGGATGATTTTGTGCTTTCCGATAGAGGAAAAAAACGCTTTCGTAAAAGTCTGCATTCGTTTTCCACCAGGTTGATAAGTTTTCTTTTTGTTTGTTCCAATATCCTCCTAACATCGGAAAGTGCGACCTTCATGCCTAACGTTCTTTTCATACTTTTGCCGCAGCGGCAATCGCCGCTATTAGAGCTACATCAGATTTAGCGTTCGATTGAAGTTCACGACACTGCTCTTTGGTATGTATAGTAAAAAGTCGAAGAAGATGAGAAGGAGGCTGCCGAGGAAGAGAAGAGGAAGATTGACGAGGGATATTTGGGTGATGACGAGATGAACAAGGCTCAGGGCAGTGTCGAGAAAGTAAAAAATCGTTGAAGTTTCAAAGAAGAAACTCGTCCAAGCTGCATCTTGGAAATCACTCAGACGTTCGCCGTTGTCTACAGGACGTCGATCCGCCCAGAACGAGTCACCGCTGGCGAACAGGCAGCTCTACGCGGGGCCGTCCCGGTGTGCTGTTGAGCAGGGGACGACGGGCTGTTAAACAGCCCATCGACCAGCAATCCCGCCGAGTGCCACAAATCGATGCAGACCGAGTTGTTGTCTACAGGACGACAAATCGGGATGTCTACGGCGGTGCAGGTCGATGGGCTGTTCTACAGAACATTCGCGAGGAGGGGTGTCGGTAGCGTCCGTCAATCAATGTATCACGAAGATTGTGCCACCCGAGTTCTCATTTTTGGTTATGTTAGAAGCGCAATTCGTTTTTTTTAATGATGCTGTAGACTTCTAAAGTAATTCTTCTCATTTTTTGATTATTTGAGATCTGTGATTCGTTTTCTAATAACGTCTTTCAGTAAAAGGGGATTTGGTGTCCTGCCGAGAGGTGGACCCCGCGGAGTTCCCCGTGGTGGACCCGAAGGATTCCGTGGTTTACGGAGCTTTCAGCAACCGCCTTCGTTGGCAGATTTCAGTTTTTTTCCGTCCGTTTATGTGTGTCCTTCGCGTCGTCGTTTTAAAGGCACTGTTCGCGATAAAAATCGCTTTTCTGATTTTTTGCCTATCTTGAAACCGGTCCCACTCTGATTCCGATGATGCTTCTGGAATCATACAAGACCTTTCGGGAACGGGGTTATGGTCCCTCAAAAGTTGAGCTAAGGAAGCATGGTGGACGAGTTGTCCAAGGCTTGTAACTTCCGTCTTTTACAGTCGATGTATGCAAGCTGACCTGAGTAAAGAGAGAAGTTGAGAATGAAGGGAAGAACAGGGCTTTTGATTGGAAACCATCGCTCAACTCACGATTTCGAGTGTTCCTTTGTTCACGTCGAGGGGCGGGAAGAGGCGGGGCTTGCCCACAATGACGGGGTTTTCCCACTTTTCTAAGCCGTTTTGCGGCCCCTGGGTAGCTTTTCTTCCGGTTTTTTCGACGCTGTTCTGCTTCTGAGAGCCACGAGAAGCGTTTGTCATGGAAATTTCGAGGATGAAGTTTATCGCGAACAGTGCCTTTAAGATGTTTGAGAGGAATCTCTGCTCATTCAGTGGTTTATTTAACCTGATTCCCATCCATGTTGTCAATACTCGAGGAGATGTAAATGTAGCTAGAAGAAAAAATGTAGAATTAAAAAAAATAAGCGTAGTTGGCCGATATCACCTTTTCTGATTAACAAAGGAAGCCATTTTAGCGCAGTCCGGAATGAGCGAAATGGAGTATATTATTGCGTGCTCAAAAAAAGCATTCAATGCGTGTCGAATATGTATCCAACTCGAGTGACCACACCCATTGAATGGGTGTATTGCAGGAACACGTGCTCCAAACAGGACCACGTGCTGCAAAATTTTACCGGAGGAGCACGTGTTGCAAATTTTAATAGCAGGAGCACATGCTGCTAGGTAGTCCAGCGTTATCGTCGCAGCACACCGACATGCAAGTCGGCCAGCTCGTCGAGCACGCCGACTAAAAATTGAGAATGTAGAAGCATAGTAGAGAGGGCATCCTCGCAAGGTACTCCATTTTGCTCATTCCGGACTACGCTAAAATAGCTTTCCCATCAAGTAGCTTTCCCATTGACTGTGATTAACTAGGGAACCTCGCATGGTGTACCACCGGATCAGAAAGCTGATAAATGTTTTCTAGTCAACTCTGGGACGTCCTCTTCGAATCTGAACTCGGATTTTGCTACGGACATCTGCGGAAAAAGTTATGGTCTGTTAAATTTCGTATTTCCCGCCTTTTTTTCTATCAAAAACGCGCATTAGTGTTTGCGAAATCCGCAAACGGACGTCATGCCTGTGTTCAGCGCCCAAGACTACCTTTTTGAGCAAATTTAGGGTGAAGGCACATTTTCCAAACTTTGCACACACTGATAGCGTTTTAGACTTGTACGGATTTTTGGTTGAGCGCTCACTTATACCTCTAAACGCTTTTGAAAAAAATTATTGAAGGTTGGCGCAAACTCGGGGCCATATGCTATAACGTAGGTGCACCGAGTTTGCGCCAACCTCAAGAGGGGAACGCAAAGTCTCATTAGGATCCACGCCGATGTTATTTTTTCCCTAGAAAAATTGTTTGAGAGGGTCCAATTTCTCTGTCCCGGTTAGATTAGAACCGAAATAAAGAAAATCGAGCCTCATTGTCAAGTTTCCTAAGGAGATAAACTCCCTTTTGATTGGTGACGTCATAAGGCGACTGATGCTTCACTGGGATGGCAATATCAGGTCTACGGGATGTTGATAGGATGTGAACGCGGAATCGGGGATGGAGACCCTCCTCCGATGGGATGTCTACAGCAAAAGCGTTTCCGCGGATAGGTTGTCTACGGCACCATGGAGGGGGGCGACGGGCAGTTCTCGAGGGGCGATCTCTGCTCTTTTCGGATGTCTACAGGGAGCATTGCGTGAGGTGACATCTCATCCGTGTCCTGTAGACAACGGCGAACGTCTGAGCATTTGATGGTGCTGTATTGTGACCAGAAAGAGTGCCGTAACTCGTGGAACAGTGATGATAAAAAATACGCAGATACGGCTTCTTAACTACGCAGATACGCCATTCTTACGACGGACTTATGTGGCCGGGGCACCGGTTACAACCAAGAAACCGGAGTGCTCCATCAGTTGAAACATGTCTTAGGCCGCCATCATACTTTCGTCGAGGAGCGACGCGACGCAATGTTTTCTATCAATGTCGACCGAAGATCGATAAGCCTGTTCTGCACTGCCGGTGGTGCGCGTCACGGGAAGTATGATCCCGGCCCAGGACTGGGCGCACGTCCCGGCATGGCGATTCTGAATATGCACCCCCCTTATCTCGGTAATTTTTAGGCACCCCCCTATGGGAATCGAAATCGGCTGTTTCCGAAAAGTTGAGCACAGCAGCCATGATTTTGACTTCCTGATTTTGATAAACAAGAATATAAAAAAGCACTGAATAGAGAAAATTCCGAAAATGTCAACAAAAAGGTAATGTAATTTCTAAACTTCAAAACAATCTCATGAGGAAAATTTGTTAGCAAGACGGTAAGTTATGACAAAAGATAAAACAATTTTCGTTACAAAACAATTGAACAATTACCAACAAAAGAACTACTACTATTGCAATAATTAATGTTTCCTGTCGAAAGTTTTCATAAACCTATGAAGGATTAGCTAATCTGTGTTTGAGTGTTCTGATGTGGAAATCAAAACTATTTCGTGTTGTGGAACCATGTAAGGATTGATGAGATGCTTAGGGAGTGGAAAACCCGATTTTTACCCACCTAGAATGCCTCAATCCCTTAGAGACTCGGCTTGCCGTGCGATATGGTGTGTGTACGCAGCTACACAGCGCACACGGGAGTGGACGCGCACACAATATTAATAAAAACATGTATTTTCCTACAGAACGGGGAGGAGAAGAGGATTGAAACTGTTGGAAATGGAAGATGGTATAGGTATTCTATTCTGGATGTACCCATTTTAGAAATTTAATGTAAATAAACAAAGTTAGAGCGGGGGTAAGTATTTAGTCATGACAAGGTTCATTCAAACGAACCTATTTGATCAAATATAGCATTAAACAGGAGAGCTAAGGATATTGTCCGAAAGATGAGAGTCTTACAAACATTTTAGTTTCATTAGGATCGATTTTTAATATGATTCAAGGACCTTAAATCTCGAAATATACCCCGAAAACCGTGACAAAACCGGGTTGGGTTTTAAGGTCCCTAAAGCCACAGTCCAAGCTCAGAATCGATTTTCCGTATTTCAACCTATCTTGGAGAAAATTTCACGCTGATCACAATGGTGTCTCCAGAATCGCTCAGAACTCACTACGAACTGAGTTACAGCTCCTCAAAAATTTTGAATTTGAACGGCTAGAAGTTCGCGGACGAGTTGTCTCGAGCCTGTATTTTCTCGTTATTCGCAGCCATCGTTCTGAAGCAGGCCACCATATAAAGCCAGACCGACAACAATGCGAAGAACATAGATTTTGAATAAAATCATTCGCGCGTCTCTTCCCTATCGAGGTCGGAAACCTGGCAGTGGGCGTTGCCCATTTTTTCTTCCAAGGGGGCGTGGTCGACTTTTTCCTAACCTTTTCTCGCTTATTTGAGCGAATTGAGATTTCGCGCTTGGCAGGTTTGCTGTAGGCGGCGACCGGACCATAATATCAAAAATCACCTCTGAGGTTGGACTGTGCCTTTAAAGGCAGTGTTCACGATAATCTTCGATTTTGAGATTAATCGCTAAATCGATTGTTTGGCCCCCGAGTAGAACTGACATGACGAAGAAACCGAGAAAAACGCACTAGAAGGGCACGAAATCCTCAAGTATCAGCCCGCCTCTTAAGTATCAATGGAACTGTTCGTTGTGACAATGAAATCTTTTGTGGACCCGTCTTTTGCAATTCTCCATTCTGCGTTGCTCCGTCCTTTCCTTCGGGCCCTAACTAATACTATTTTGCCCGAAATATTCTTCCATTTTCGATTAGTCCCATTTTTTACCGGTGACAACCACCGTGAACATGTTCATCCAAACAGACAACTAGTCCAGAACAAAGAATAATGTCACTGAAATAAGACGAATTAGTGCGTTTCTCGCCGTTTCTTCGTGATTTTGGTGACACTTGGTAGCCAACGCATTGTTTTGAGTGGAAAACTTGGAAACGAGAATCATCGTGAACACTGCCTTTAAATCACATTGTACATCAAACCTATTGATATTAGAATGTTTGCCCGATTCTCCTCTTTGTCTCTATGCTCTTATTTCTCATGCCTAATGGTGTTTTTAATCAACTAGGTTCATTTGAATGAACCTTATCACGTCCAAAAAATTCACTCCGCTCCAACTTAGTTTGTTTACATTAAATTTCTATAATGGATACATTGAAAGTATCCTATTTCTGCCTTCTTCCATTTACTCCAGTTTCAATCATTTTCTTCACCCCGTTATGTAATAAAATTAATTTTTTTATTAATATTGTGTGCGCGTCCACTCCAGTGCACGCTGTGTAGCTGCGGACAAACACCATATCGCACGGCAAGCCGGGTCTCCGAGGGATTGCGGCATTCGAGGTGGATAAAAGTCGGGTTTTTATGTACAGGGTACTTCTCAATGAGGACGACACGGTCATTCGCTTCTTTCATAGGAACTTGCAGTCTTCAATTTTTACAGTTGGCTCTCTTCATAAGTTACATTCTCATGAATTAAAATCTGTTGACTAGTTGTGATACTGACTGTGCTATCTGTACTTTTAATGGCAGTGTTCACGATGATTTTCGTCCCCGAATTTTTCACATAAAACGATGTGTTGGCCTCCAAGTGTTACCAAAATTACGAAGAAACGACGAGAAACGCATTAAAACGTCGTATTTCAGTGACTACAACATAGACTAGTTGTCCGGTTGGATGAACATGTTCATGGTGGTTGTCACCGGTGGAAAATTGGGTCAATCGAAAATAGAAGAATATTTTATGCAAAGCAGGATTAGTTAGGGCCCCTAAGGAAGCAACGTAGCAATAGAGAGTAGCGAATTGCGAAGGACGGGTCCACAAAAGATTTCATTGCCACAACAAACAGTTCCTGTGATACTGAAGAGGCGGGGTGATACGTGAGGATTTCGTGTACTTCTGGTGCGTTTTTCTCAATTTCTACGTCATTTTAGTTCTACCCGGGGGCCACTTAATCAATGTAGCGATTAATCTCAAAATTGAAGAATATCGTGAACACTGCCTTTATAAACTGTCGAAATAAAGCCTAGCCTGCTGGGATGAGTCCGGGCGGAGTAAGCAGCAGAGCGGTCGGTCATGACAAAATACAACAATGATAAGGAGGTTTTGACATGATAAGCCCGATATGCCTTGCTTCGACCGGCTCAAAATGAGCGACCTAGGCTATACATCAGTTCGCTAATCTTTTTTTGAACTTGTACGATAGCTTTCTTGCGCGTAGTCGTTGTATCTTTGCCTCGAATCGGTAGCCACCCGCGTAATCAATGAATGTTGCACTAAAGAAACATGACACCGCATCAATCATTACTTGCTACAAGATAACAGAGTAGTGTTTATTCCTTCATCAAAACAAACTTCAACAGCAACTATGAATTGTTGCGAACAAAATCTGCATCTCTATCAATAATTTGAATTCTTCAAAGGCAGTGTCCACGATAAAAATCGTTTTCGAGTTTCCACCAAAAACGAAGGTTTAGTGCCTGACTGTTTCATCAGTGAAAAGAGAATCATGAAAAACGCTGCGAAACAATCCAAAATCAGTTCTTCTCCTTAAAAGCCACATTTCAAAGGTGATGAGTTGCGCGGGCGTGGGCCTGAAGTAGACAGCGTGCGCCCCTCTCTGCAACGTCGAATATGCAGCCCACTAAGGTTAACCGGGACGCGTGGCCAGTCCTGTCCCGGCCTGACCTTAACGCGTGCGTCATAATTTTTCAAATTGACTTCTAGAAATCCTCGAATGACTATCACGCTCAGTGAGGCTTCTTCTACCACTTCTACTCGTTCTGGGTGCTGAATACGTGATAACAGTGTCATATTTCAGGTAGCGATGACCTCCCGATTTGAGCAAAGGAATGATGTCGCTGTCATTCGTAATTATGGCAACCTTGTGCTGGAGATGGCTGCTGTGGTTCCTGATGGAATGGTCGTCTTTTTTACCAGTTACGTGTATATGGAAGCCGTCATTGGTGTGTGGTACGAACAGGTTGGTGCAGATGACTGATTAATTTCTTCTTAATTGAACAAAAAGGAAATGATGGAGAAATGTTTTGTGCAGGATCAGGTTTCATTGTGAATAAAGTTTTCACGTAATTGCAGCAAAAAAAACAGTTCAAACCTTTTCACCATCATCAGTCAATTGCTATTGCTTACGCTTACTTTGCATTCGTGGAAGACAGTCGCCCGAATGAATTAATTAGCTATGTAACAAACGTATCAAATTTCTTCTTACTATTGTGCTGCAGCCACTTTCAGCACGTTATCGACGAACTAATGAAATCAAAGCTACTATTCATAGAAACAAACGACGCGCTCGAAACATCTGTTGCCTTGGAGAAGTGAGGCATACTTTCAAGCTTTTTTTTACTGTGTTGATGTAATTTTTCGCGGTTAAAGGTACGTGGAAGCGTGTGATAGCGGTAGAGGTGCCTGCCTCTTCTCGGTGGCTCGAGGAAAAGTTTCGGAAGGAATTGACTTCAGTCATCATCTTGGTTTGTTCATACAATTTATTCATCAGTTTCGTTCAGTAGAGACTAGAGTGAAATTCATGAAAATACTTTCCAAAACCTGTCTTCGGCGCAACTTCTAATTGTTTCCTACATAGGCCGAGCTTCCCTCCAGTCAGTTCTCTCTCTCTCCAGCTCGCTCGCTCTCGCTGTCTCGCTCTCTTCCCATACCCCTCCGATGTTCTAAAGCCATTCCATCCTTATTTGGACTCGTAATGGGAGATGGGTATGAAACTAGTTCGGGGGGGGGGCACTCAGGATTCAGTTGCAGAATGAATGATATCGCTTTCAGAAATCGAAGTACTTCCATGGAGTCTCCACGAAAACAGTGACTGATTACGTAACTGTTTTGCTTCGCTAACAGAGGTTCATGATTTGGTATAATAATATTTGTGAGAAACTCGTTAAAAGAAGTGAAATATTTGGTGCATTTGATTTGTCATAGAATTTAAATTTAACACAGAAGAAACACTAAAAGCCCAATGAAATGATGTACCGAAAAAAAAATGTATGGATGTGCGGTTTCTTACGAAAAATCGGAAAATTGAGTGTGGTTTTGAAAGGGCTAATCTCGCGCTCTCTGAGAACAATTATTGCTCACAGTTAAAAGTTTTCAAGTCTGAGCTCCTTGAAATATTATTTTGTGGCTCCCATCCTATATTTCATTTTTAACGAATCTATGTATAGTGGAGTCCACCAAAAGTGTCTCATTTACTTATCAATGAGAAGCGGTCGGCTGGGGATCAATGTGCATCAATCCCATACCAACACGCTCGACACCGATTGAGCGAGAGCGGTTGTGCTGCAACGAGTTTCATGTTCATTGATCTCCAATCGACCGCTTCTCATTGATAAGTAAATGAGACACTCTTGGTGGACTCCACTATATGTCAGGGCTCTGTAAAACGCGAGTGATTTGGCCTCTCAAAACCACACTCAATTTTCCGATGTTTCGTAAGAAAGCGCACACCCAAATCAATGGTACATCATTTCATCGGGCTTTTAGTGTTTCTTCTGTGTTAAATTTAAATTCTATGACAAATCAAATGCACCAAGATTTCATTTTTTTTAACGGGTTTCTCACAAATATTATACCAAATCATGAACCTCTGGTAGCGAAGCAAAACAGTTAGATAATTTCATTTAATTTTAGCGAAGGTTTCCTTCAGAGATAGGAAGAAGAAAACAGGGCACTATCCTAGATGGGGAGGGGGGCCACCCACGAATCAAGGCACATTAAATGAACCACCGATTGGCAAGGCTACCAAACAGAGTATTTCTGTAGAGCTTTTATAAAAACAATGATTGATAGCACTATCATGCATTTTTTATCAGAGTTTTTCTTCATTTCTATCAATAAGTCTTGGGTGCCCCCCCCTCCGTCTAGGATAGACCCGAAAACAGGCCGTTCATGGCCTTTCTGCCCATCGCACCTGTTCGGCACTGTAGCACACACGTTACTTTTCCCGGCGCCCTGCGCTCTCCCAGTTGGGTCCCGTTATTTTTTCGCGGCACTCTGCGCACTCCCACTTGTGTCCCGTCCACAGTTCCCGGCTCTCTGTGGACTCCCAGTTGGGTCCCGCCCACTTTTACCGGCGCGTTGTGCACTCCCACTTGTGTCCCGTCCACAGTTCCCGGCGCTCTGTGGACTCCCAGTTGGGTCCCGCCCACTTCTACCGGCGCGTTGTGCACTCCCACTTGGGTCCCGTCCACAGTTCCCGGCGCTCTGTGGACTCCCAGTTGGGTCCCGCCCACTTTTACCGGCGCGTTATGCACTCCCACTTGGGTCCCGTCCACAGTTCCCGGCGCTCTGTGGACTCCCAGTTGGGTCCCGCCCACTTTTACCGGCGCGTTGTGCACTCCGCGGGTCCCGTCCACAGTTCCCGGCGCTCTCTGGACTCCCAGTTGGGTCCCGCCTACTTTACCGGCGCGTTTTGCACTCCCACTTGGGTCCCGTCCACAGTTCCCGGCGCTCTGTGGATTCCTAGTTGGGTCCCGCCCACTTTACCGGCGCGTTTTGCACTCCCGCGGGTCCCGTCCACAGTTCCCGGCGCTCTGTGGACTCCCAGTTGGGTCCCGCACACTTTTACCGGCGCGTTGTGCACTCCCACTTGTGTCCCGTCCACAGTTCCCGGCGCTCTGTGGACTCCCAGTTGGGTCCCGCCCACTTTTACCGGCGCGTTGTGCACTCCCACTTGGGTCCCGTCCACAGTTCCCGGCGCTCTGTGGACTCCCAGTTGGGTCCCGCCCACTTTTACCGGCGCGTTATGCACTCCCACTTGGGTCCCGTCCACAGTTCCCGGCGCTCTGTGGACTCCCAGTTGGGTCCCGCACACTTTTACCGGCGCGTTGTGCACTCCCACTTGGGTCCCCTCCACAGTTCCCGGCGCTCTGTGGACTCCCAGTTGGGTCCCGCCCACTTCTACCGGCGCGTTGTGCACTCCCACTTGGGTCCCGTCCACAGTTCCCGGCGCTCTGTGGACTCCCAGTTGGGTCCCGCCCACTTTTACCGGCGCGTTATGCACTCCCACTTGGGTCCCGTCCACAGTTCCCGGCGCTCTGTGGACTCCCAGTTTGGTCCCGCCCACTTTTACCGGCGCGCTGTGCACTCCCACCCTTGTCCCGTCCACAGTTCCCGGCGCTCTGTGGACTCCCAGTTGGGTCCCGCACACTTTTACCGGCGCGTTGTGCACTCCCACTTGGGTCCCCTCCACAGTTCCCGGCGCTCTGTGGACTCCCAGTTGGGTCCCGCCCACTTTTACCGGCGCGTTGTGCACTCCCACTTGTGTCCCGTCCACAGTTCCCGGCGCTCTGTGGACTCCCAGTTGGGTCCCGCCCACTTCTACCGGCGCGTTGTGCACTCCCACTTGGGTCCCGTCCACAGTTCCCGGCGCTCTGTGGACTCCCAGTTGGGTCCGGCCCACTTTTACCGGCGCGTTATGCACTCCCACTTGGGTCCCGTCCCCAGTTCCCGGCGCTCTGTGGACTCCCAGTTTGGTCCCGCCCACTTTTACCGGCGCGTTGTGCACTCCCACCCTTGTCCCGTCCACAGTTCCCGGCGCTCTGTGGACTCCCAGTTCAGGTCCCGCCCACTTTTACCGGCGCGTTATGCACTCCCGCGGGTCCCGTCCACAGTTCCCGGCGCTCTGTGGACTCCCAGTTGAGTCCCGCCCACTTCTACCGGCGCGGTGCGCACTCCCACTTGGGTCCCGTCCACAGTCCCCGGCGCTCTGTGGACTCCCAGTTGAGTCCCGCCCACTTTTACCGGCGCGTTGTGCACTCCCACTTGGGTCCCGTCCACAGTTCCCGGCGCTCTGTGGACTCCCAGTTGGGTCCCGCCCACTTTTACCGGCGCGTTATGCACTCCCACTTGGGTCCCGTCCACAGTTCCCGGCGCTCTGTGGACTCCCAGTTTGGTCCCGCCCACTTTTACCGGCGCGTTGTGCACTCCCACCCTTGTCCCGTCCACAGTTCCCGGCGCTCTGTGGACTCCCAGTTGGGTCCCGCACACTTTTACCGGCGCGTTGTGCACTCCCACTTGGGTCCCGTCCACAGTTCCCGGCGCTCTGTGGACTCCCAGTTGGGTCCCGCCCACTTTTACCGGCGCGTTATGCACTCCCACTTGGGTCCCGTCCACAGTTCCCGGCGCTCTGTGGACTCCCAGTTTGGTCCCGCCCACTTTTACCGGCGCGTTATGCACTCCACCCTTGTCCCGTCCACAGTTCCCGGCGCTCTGTGGACTCCCAGTTGGGTCCCGCCCACTTTACCGGCGCGTTATGCACTCCCGCGGGTCCCGTCCACAGTTCCCGGCGCTCTGTGGACTCCCAGTTTGGTCCCGCCCACTTTTACCGGCGCGTTGTGCACTCCCACCCTTGTCCCGTCCACAGTTCCCGGCGCTCTGTGGACTCCCAGTTGGGTCCCGCCCACTTTTACCGGCGCGTTATGCACTCCCACTTGGGTCCCGTCCACAGTTCCCGGCGCTCTGTGGACTCCCAGTTGGGTCCCGCCCACTTTTACCGGCGCGTTGTGCACTCCCACCAGGTCCCGTCCACAGTTCCCGGCGCTCTGTGGACTCCCAGTTGGGTCCCGCCCACTTTTACCGGCGCGTTATGCACTCCCACTTGGGTCCCGTCCACAGTTCCCGGCGCTCTGTGGACTCCCAGTTGGGTCCCGCCCACTTTTACCGGCGCGTTATGCACTCCCACTTGGGTCCCGTCCACAGTTCCCGGCGCTCTGTGGACTCCCAGTTGGGTCCCGCCCACTTTTACCGGCGCGTTGTGCACTCCCGCGGGTCCGTCCACAGTTCCCGGCGCTCTGTGGACTCCCAGTTGGGTCCCGCCCACTTTTACCGGCGCGTTGTGCACTCCCGCGGGTCCCGTCCACAGTTCCCGGCGATCTGTGGACTCCCAGTTGGGTCCCGCCCACTTTTACCGGCGCGTTATGCACTCCCACTTGGGTCCCGTCCACAGTTCCCGGCGCTCTGTGGACTCCCAGTTGGGTCCCGCACACTTTTACCGGCGCGTTGTGCACTCCCACTTGGGTCCCCTCCACAGTTCCCGGCGCTCTGTGGACTCCCAGTTGTGTCCCGCCCACTTTTACCGGCGCGTTGTGCACTCCCACTTGTGTCCCGTCCACAGTTCCCGGCGCTCTGTGGACTCCCAGTTGAGTCCCGCCACTTTACCGGCGCGTTGTGCACTCACTTGGGTCCGTCCACAGTTCCCGGCGCTCTGTGGACTCCCAGTTGGTCCCGCCCACTTTTACCGGCGCGTTATGCACTCCCCACTTGGGTCCCGTCCACAGTTCCCGGCGCTCTGTGGACTCCCAGTTTCAGTCCCGCCCACTTTTACCGGCGCGTTGTGCACTCCCACTTGTCCCGTCCCCAGTTCCCGGCGCTCTGTGGACTCCCAGTTGGGTCCCGCCCACTTTTACCGGCGCGTTGTGCACTCCCACTTGTGTCCCGTCCACAGTTCCCGGCGCTCTGTGGACTCCCAGTTGGGTCCCGCCCACTTTTACCGGCGCGTTATGCACTCCCACTTGGGTCCCGTCCACAGTTCCCGGCGCTCTGTGGACTCCCAGTTTGGTCCCGCCCACTTTTACCGGCGCGTTGTGCACTCCCACCCTTGTCCCGTCCACAGTTCCCGGCGCTCTGTGGACTCCCAGTTGGGTCCCGCACACTTTTACCGGCGCGTTGTGCACTCCCACTTGTGTCCCGTCCACAGTTCCCGGCGCTCTGTGGACTCCCAGTTGGGTCCCGCCCACTTTTACCGGCGCGTTGTGCACTCCCACTTGGGTCCCGTCCACAGTTCCCGGCGCTCTGTGGACTCCCAGTTGGGTCCCGCCCACTTCTACCGGCGCGTTGTGCACTCCCACTTGTGTCCCGTCCACAGTTCCCGGCGCTCTGTGGACTCCCAGTTGGGTCCCGCCCACTTTTACCGGCGCGTTGTGCACTCACACTTGGGTCTCGTCCACAGTTCCCGGCGCTCTGCGGACTCCCAGTTGGGTCCCACCCACTTTTACCGGCGCGTTATGCACTCCCACTTGGGTCCCGTCCACAGTTCCCGGCGCTCTGTGGACTCCCAGTTGGGTCCCGCCCACTTTTACCGGCGCGTTATGCACTCCCGCGGGTCCCGTCCACGGTTCGGCGCTCTGTGGACTCCCAGTTGGGTCCGCCCACTTTTACCGGCGCGTTGTGCACTCCCACTTGTCCCGTCCACAGTTCCCGGCGCTCTGTGGACTCCCAGTTGGGTCCCGCCCACTTTTACCGGCGCGTTGTGCACTCCCGCGGGTCCCGTCCACAGTTCCCGGCGCTCTGTGGACTCCCAGTTGGGTCCCGCCCACTTTTACCGGCGCGTTGTGCACTCCCACTTGGGTCCCGTCCACAGTTCCCGGCGCTCTGTGGACTCCCAGTTGGGTCCCGCCCACTTTTACCGGCGCGTTATGCACTCCCACTTGGGTCCCGTCCACAGTTCCCGGCGCCCTGTGGACTCCCAGTTGGGTCCCCCACACTTTACCGGCGCGTTATGCACTCCCACTGTGGGTCCCGTCCACAGTTCCCGGCGCTCTGTGGACTCCCAGTTGGGTACCGCCCACTTTTACCGGCGCGTTGTGCTTTCCCACTTGGGTCCCGTCCACAGTTCCCGGCGCTCTGTGGACTCCCAGTTGGGTCCCGCACACTTTTACCGGCGCGTTGTGCACTCCCACTTGTGTCCCGTCCACAGTTCCCGGCGCTCTGTGGACTCCCAGTTGGGTCCCGCCCACTTTTACCGGCGCGTTATGCACTCCGCGGGTCCCGTCCACAGTTCCCGGCGCTCTGTGGACTCCCAGTTTGGTCCCGCCCACTTTTACCGGCGCGTTGTGCACTCCCACCCTTGTCCCGTCCACAGTTCCCGGCGCTCTGTGGACTCCCAGTTGGGTCCCGCCCACTTTTACCGGCGCGTTATGCACTCCCACTCTGGGTCCCGTCCACAGTTCCCGGCGCTCTGTGGACTCCCAGTTGGGTCCCGCCCACTTTTACCGGCGCGTTGTGCACTCCCACGGGTCCCGTCCACAGTTCCCGGCGCTCTGTGGACTCCCAGTTGGAGTCCCGCCACTTTACCGGCGCGTTGTGCACTCCCGCGGGTCCCGTCCACAGTTCCCGGCGCTCTGTGGACTCCCAGTTGGAGTCCCGCCCACTTTACCGGCGCGTTGTGCACTCCCACTTGGGTCCCGTCCACAGTTCCCGGCGCTCTGTGGACTCCCAGTTTGGTCCCGCCCACTTTTACCGGCGCGTTGTGCACTCCCACTTGTGTCCCGTCCACAGTTCCCGGCGCTCTGTGGACTCCCAGTTGGAGTCCCGCACACTTTTACCGGCGCGTTGCGCACTCCCACTTGGGTCCCGTCCACAGTTCCCGGCGCTCTGTGGACTCCCAGTTTTGTCCCGGCCACTTTTACCGGCGCGTTGTGCACTCCCACTTGGGTCCCGTCCACAGTTCCCGGCGCTCTGTGGACTCCCAGTTGGGTCCCGCCCACTTTTACCGGCGCGTTGTGCACTCCCACTTGTGTCCCGTCCACAGTTCCCGGCGCTCTGTGGACTCCCAGTTGGGTCCCGCCCACTTTTACCGGCGCGTTGTGCACTCCCGCGGGTCCCGTCCACAGTTCCCGGCGCTCTGTGGACTCCCCAGTTGGGTCCCGCCCACTTTTACCGGCGCGTTATTGCACTCCCACTTGGGTCCCGTCCACAGTTCCCGGCGCTCTGTGGACTCCCAGTTGGGTCCCGCCCACTTTTACCGGCGCGTTATGCACTCCCACTTGGGTCCCGTCCACAGTTCCCGGCGCTCTGTGGACTCCCAGTTGGGTCCCGCCCACTTTTACCGGCGCGTTGTGCACTCCCACTCTGGGTCCCGTCCACGGTTCCCGGCGCTCTGTGGACTCCCAGTTGGGTCCCGCCCACTTTTACCGGCGCGTTGTGCACTCCCACTTGTGTCCCGTCCACAGTTCCCGGCGCTCTGTGGACTCCCAGTTGGGTCCCGCCCGCTTTACCGGCGGCGTTGTGCACTCCCACTTGGGTCCGTCCACAGTTCCCGGCGCTCATGGACTCCCAGTTGGTCCCGCCATGCACTTTTACCGGCGCGTTGTGCACTCCCCACTTGGGTCCCGTCCACAGTTCCCGGCGCTCTGTGGACTCCAGTTGGTCCCGCCCACTTTTACCGGCGCGTTATGCACTCCCACGGGTCCCGTCCACAGTTCGGCGCTCTGTGGACTCCCAGTTTGGTCCCGCCCGCTTTACCGGCGCGTTATGCACTCCGCACGGGTCCCCTCCACAGTTCCCGGCGCTCTGTGGACTCCCAGTTGGGTCCCGCCCACTTTTACCGGCGCGTTGTGCACTCCCACTTGTGTCCCGTCCACAGTTCCCGGCGCTCTGTGGACTCCCAGTTGGGTCCCGCCCACTTTTACCGGCGCGTTGTGCACTCCCACTTGGGTCCCGTCCACAGTTCCCGGCGCTCTGTGGACTCCCAGTTGGGTCCCGCCCACTTTTACCGGCGCGTTGTGCACTCCCACTTGGGTCCCGTCCACAGTTCCCGGCGCTCTGTGGACTCCCAGTTGGGTCCCGCCCACTTTTACCGGCGCGTTGTGCACTCCCACTTGGGTCCCGTCCACAGTTCCCGGCGCTCTGTGGACTCCCAGTTTGGTCCCGCCCACTTTTACCGGCGCGTTGTGCACTCCCACCCTTGTGTCCCGTCCACAGTTCCCGGCGCTCTGTGGACTCCCAGTTCAGGTCCCGCCCACTTTTACCGGCGCGTTATGCACTCCCGCGGGTCCCGTCCACAGTTCCCGGCGCTCTGTGGACTCCCCAGTTGGGTCCCGCCCACTTTTACCGGCGCGTTGTGCACTCCCACTTGGGTCCCGTCCACAGTTCCCGGCGCTCTGTGGACTCCCAGTTGGAGTCCCGCCCACTTTTACCGGCGCGTTATGCACTCCCACTTGGGTCCCGTCCACAGTTCCGGCGCTCTGTGGACTCCCAGTTTGGTCCCGCCCACTTTACCGGCGCGTTGTGCACCTCACTTGGGTCCGTCCACAGTTCCCGGCGCTCTGTGGACTCCCAGTTGGGTCCCGCCCACTTTTACCGGCGCGTTATGCACTCCCACTTGGGTCCCGTCCACAGTTCCCGGCGCTCTGTGGACTCCCAGTTGGGTCCCGCCCACTTTACCGGCGCGTTATGCACTCCCGCGGGTCCCGTCCACAGTTCCCGGCGCTCTGTGGACTCCCAGTTGGGTCCCGCCTAATTTTACCGGCGCGTTGTGCACTCTCACTTGGGTCCCTTCCACAGTTCCCGGCGCTCTGTGGACTCCCAGGTGGTCCCGCCCACTTTACCGGCGCGTTGTGCACTCCACGGGTCCCGTCCACAGTTCCCGGCGCTCTGTGGACTCCCAGTTGGGTCCCGCCCACTTTACCGGCGCGTTGTGCACTCCCACTTGGGTCCCGTCCACAGTTCCCGGCGCTCTGTGGACTCCCAGTTGGGTCCGCCCACTTCTACCGGCGCGTTGTGCACTCCCACTTGGGTCCCGTCCACGGTTCCCGGCGCTCTGTGGACTCCCAGTTGAGTCCCGCCACTTTTACCGGCGCGTTGTGCTCCCCGCGGGTCCCGTCCACGGTTCCCGGCGCTCTGTGGACTCCCAGTTTGGTCCCGCCCACTTTTACCGGCGCGTTATGCACTCCACGCTTGTCCGTCCACAGTTCCCGGCGCTCTGTGGACTCCCAGTTGGAGTCCCGCACACTTTTACCGGCGCGTTGTGCACTCCACCCGGGTCCGTCCACAGTTCCCGGCGCTCTGTGGACTCCCAGTTGGAGTCCCGCACACTTTACCGGCGCGTTGTGCACTCCCACTTGGCTCCCGTCCACAGTCCCCGGCGCTCTGTGGACTCCCAGTTGGGTCCCGCCTACTTTTACCGGCGCGTTGTGCACTCCCACTCGGGTCCCGTCCACAGTTCCCGGCGCTCTGTGGACTCCCAGTTGGGTCCCGCCTACTTTTACCGGCGCGTTGTGCACTCCACTTGTGTCCCGTCCACAGTTCCCGGCGCTCTGTGGACTCCCAGTTGGGTCCCGCCCACTTTTACCGGCGCGTTGTGCACTCCCACTTGGGTCCCGTCCACAGTTCCCGGCGCTCTGGGGACTCCCAGTTGGGTCCCGCCCACTTTTACCGGCGCGTTGTGCACTCCGCCGGGTCCCGTCCACGGTTCCCGGCGCTCTGTGGACTCCCAGTTGGGTCCCGCCCACTTTTACCGGCGCGTTGTGCACTCCCACTCTGGGTCCCGTCCACAGTTCCCGGCGCTCTGTGGACTCCCAGTTGGGTCCCGCCCACTTTTACCGGCGCGTTGTGCACTCCCACTTGTGTCCCGTCCACAGTTCCCGGCGCTCTGTGGACTCCCAGTTGGGTCCCGCACACTTTTACCGGCGCGTTGTGCACTCCCACTTGTGTCCCGTCCACAGTTCCCGGCGCTCTGTGGACTCCCAGTTTGGTCCCGCCCACTTTTACCGGCGCGTTGTGCACTCCCACTTGGGTCCCGTCCACAGTTCCCGGCGCTCTGTGGACTCCCAGTTGGGTCCCGCCCACTTCTACCGGCGCGTTGCGCACTCCCACTTGTGTCCCGTCCACAGTTCCCGGCGCTCTGTGGACTCCCAGTTGGGTCCCGCCCACTTTTACCGGCGCGTTGTGCACTCCCACTTGGGTCCCGTCCACAGTTCCCGGCGCTCTGTGGACTCCCAGTTTGGTCCCGCCCACTTTTACCGGCGCGTTGTGCACTCCCACCCTTGTCCCGTCCACAGTTCCCGGCGCTCTGTGGACTTCCAGTTGGGTCCCGCCCACTTTTACCGGCGCGTTATGCACTCCCACTTGGGTCCCGTCCACAGTTCCCGGCGCTCTGTGGACTCCCAGTTGGGTCCCGCCCACTTTTACCGGCGCGTTATGCACTCCCACTTGGGTCCCGTCCACAGTTCCCGGCGCTCTGTGGACTCCCAGTTGGGTCCCGCACACTTTTACCGGCGCGTTGTGCACTCCCACTTGGGTCCCCTCCACAGTTCCCGGCGCTCTGTGGACTCCCAGTTGGGTCCCGCCCACTTTTACCGGCGCGTTGTGCACTCCCACTTGTGTCCCGTCCACAGTTCCCGGCGCTCTGTGGACTCCCAGTTGGGTCCCGCCCACTTTTACCGGCGCGTTGTGCACTCCCACTTGTGTCCCGTCCACAGTTCCCGGCGCTCTGTGGACTCCCAGTTGGGTCCCGCCCACTTCTACTACCGGCGCTTTGTGCACTCCCACTTGGGTCCCGTCCACAGTTCCCGGCGCTCTGTGGACTCCCAGTTGGGTCCCGCCCACTTTTACCGGCGCGTTATGCACTCCCACGCGGGTCCGTCCACAGTTCCCGGCGCTCTGTGGACTCCCAGTTCAGGTCCCGCACACTTTACCGCGCGTTGTGCACTCCCGCGGGTCCCGTCCACAGTTCCCGGCGCTCTGTGGACTCCCAGTTGGGTCCCGCCCACTTTTCCCGGCGCGTTATGCACTCCCACTTGGGTCCCGTCCACAGTTCCCGGCGCTCTGTGGACTCCCAGTTTGGTCCCGCCCACTTTTACCGGCGCGTTGTGCACTCCCACCCTTGTCCCGTCCACAGTTCCCGGCGCTCTGTGGACTCCCAGTTGGGTCCCGCGCACTTTTACCGGCGCGTTGTGCACTCCCACTTGTGTCCCGTCCACAGTTCCCGGCGCTCTGTGGACTCCCCAGTTGGGTCCCGCCCACTTTTACCGGCGCGTTGTGCACTCCCCGCGGGTCCCGTCCACAGTTCCCGGCGATCTGTGGACTCCCAGTTGGGTCCCGCCCACTTTTACCGGCGCGTTATGCACTCCCGCGGGTCCCGTCCACAGTTCCCGGCGCTCTGTGGACTCCCAGTTGGGTCCCGCACACTTCTACCGGCGCGTTGTGCACTCCCACTTGGGTCCCCTCCACAGTTCCCGGCGCTCTGTGGACTCCCAGTTGTGTCCCGCCCACTTTTACCGGCGCGTTGTGCACTCCCACTTGTGTCCCGTCCACAGTTCCCGGCGCTCTGTGGACTCCCAGTTGGGTCCCGCACACTTTTACCGGCGCGTTGTGCACTCCCACTTGTGTCCCGTCCACAGTTCCCGGCGCTCTGTGGACTCCCAGTTTGGTCCCGCCCACTTTTACCGGCGCGTTGTGCACTCCCACTTGGGTCCCGTCCACAGTTCCCGGCGCTCTGTGGACTCCCAGTTGGGGCCCGCCCACTTTTACCGGCGCGTTGCGCACTCCCACTTGTCCCGCCCACTTTACCGGTCCGTTCTGCACCCCCACTTGGGTCCCGTCCACAGTTCCCGGCGCTCTGTGGACTCCCAGTTTGGTCCCGCCCACTTTTACCGGCGCGTTGTGCACTCCCACCCTTGTCCCGTCCACAGTTCCCGGCGCTCTGTGGACTTCCAGTTGGGTCCCGCCCACTTTTACCGGCGCGTTATGCACTCCCACTTGGGTCCCGTCCACAGTTCCCGGCGCTCTGTGGACTCCCAGTTGGGTCCCGCCCACTTTTACCGGCGCGTTATGCACTCCCACTTGGGTCCCGTCCACAGTTCCCGGCGCTCTGTGGACTCCCAGTTGGGTCCCGCACACTTTTACCGGCGCGTTGTGCACTCCCACTTGTGTCCCGTCCACAGTTCCCGGCGCTCTGTGGACTCCCAGTTGGGTCCCGCCCACTTTTACCGGCGCGTTGTGCACTCCCACTTGGGTCCCGTTCACAGTTCCCGGCGCTCTGTGGACTCCCAGTTTGGTCCCGCCCACTTTTACCGGCGCGTTGTGCACTCCCACCCTTGTCCCGTCCACAGTTCCCGGCGCTCTGTGGACTTCCAGTTCAGGTCCCGCCCACTTTTACCGGCGCGTTATGCACTCCCGCGGGTCCCGTCCACAGTTCCCGGCGCTCTGTGGACTCCCAGTTAGGTCCCGCCCACTTTACCGGCGCGTTATGCACTCCCACTTGGGTCCCGTCCACAGTTCCCGGCGCTCTGTGGACTCCCAGTTGTGTCCCGCACACTTTTACCGGCGCGTTGTGCACTCCCACTTGGGTCCCCTCCACAGTTCCCGGCGCTCTGTGGACTCCCAGATGGGTCCCGCCCACTTTTACCGGCGCGTTATGCACTCCTACTTGGGTCCCGTCCACAGTTCCCGGCGCTCTGTGGACTCCCAGTTGGGTCCCGCCCACTTTTACCGGCGCGTTGTGCACTCCCACTTGTGTCGCGTCCACAGTTCCCGGCGCTCTGTGGACTCCCAGTTTGGTCCCGCCCACTTCTACCGGCGCGTTGCGCACTCCCACTTGGGTCCCGTCCACAGTTCCCGGCGCTCTGTGGACTCCCAGTTTGGTCCCGGCCACTTTTACCGGCGCGTTGTGCACTCCCACTTGGGTCCCGTCCACAGTTCCCGGCGCTCTGTGGACTCCCAGTTGGGTCCCGCCCACTTTTACCGGCGCGTTATGCACTCCCACTTGGGTCCCCTCCACAGTTCCCGGCGCTCTGTGGACTCCCAGTTGGGTGTCGCCCACTTTTACCGGCGCGTTGTGCACTCCCACTTGTGTCCCGTCCACAGTTCCCGGCGCTCTGTGGACTCCCAGTTGGGTCCCGCCCACTTTTACCGGCGCGTTGTGCACTCCCACTTGTGTCCCGTCCACAGTTCCCGGCGCTCTGTGGACTCCCAGTTTGGTCCCGCCCACTTCTACCGACGCGTTGCGCATTCCCACTTGGGTCCCGTCCACAATTCCCGGCGCTCTGTGGACTCCCAGTTTGGTCCCGCCCACTTTTACCGGCGCGTTGTGCACTCCAACTTGGGTCCCGTCCGCAGTTCCCGGCGCTCTGTGGACTCCCAGTTGGGTCCCGCCCACTTTTACCGGCGTGTTGTGCACTCCCACTTGTGTCCCGTCCACAGTTCCCGGCGCTCTGTGGACTCCCAGTTGGGTCCCGCCCACTTCTAGGCCCCCGTCATAGTCGGTGGATCTACTGAGTCCCACCGGGTCGATACGCATCGCATTCGTGGAAGACGGGTGCAAAAAAATCAACCCACTGAGTCCGACTGCGACCGTCTGATGTCCACCGCAATCCCCCCTGTCGATACTGATGGTTCTCATGCGTACAAGGGCGGGGCCAATGCACCGACTGAGTCCCACTGAGTCCCACTGAAACCATCCTCGCCCCACCCGGTCGATATAGGTGTTTCTCACGTGATTTGGGTGCATTTTCTTCGGCCGACTGCGACCTGCGTAGTCCCGCCGCATCTCGACTCTCGTCGTCTGCGCTCTGCCCCACCTGCTGCTGTTACGGAAATCAGATTCAGACATGTTGAAAACAAGAAAGATCAGCCACCAAACACGTTCCGATTCACAGCTGAGGTGATAATCGTCACTATCAATTGCGTGTTTCGCAGAGGAACTGGTTGGCGCTGGGGGCAACCGGACTCAGTCGGACTCAGCAGGTTTTTTGACGAAGTCTGACCGGGGTCTTACCGGCGTGTTGTGCACTCCCACTTGGGTCCCGTCCCCAGTTCCCCGCGCTCTGTGGACTCCCAGTTGGGTCCCGACCACTCTTCGCGGCGCACTGTGCACTCCCTTTTGGGTCACGTCCACTTTTTACGGTGCTCTATGCACTCTCAGTTGGGAACCGCCCACTTTATACAGCGCTTGGTGCACTTCATTTCGTGATCCGCGCACGGAGCATATGGTCCCTGATGGACCTGAGGCATAACGTCTCTCGAGCTTTATTAGGTCTTATCACGTTTTCACTCCACTTCTTTTGAAAGACTGACCAAACTCCTTATCACTAAATTCCTTCAGACAGACACACACACACATACACACATACACACACATACACACACATACACACATACATACACACATACACACATACACACACATACACACATACACTACATACACACACATACACCATATATACATTACACACATACATAAATACACCATATATACACTACACACATAAATAAATACATACATATGGCATACATACATACATACATACATACATATACATACATACATACATACATACATACATGGCCACATACATACATACACATACACACACATACACACACATACACATACACACATACCCACACACCCCACACACACATACACACATACACACATACACACACATACACACAATACATACATACTATACATTACATACATATACACATACATACATACATACATACATACATACATACATACGCATACATACATACATACATACATAAGCATACATACATACATACATGTGACATACATACATCCACATTCATACATATACACATACATACATATATACACACATATCCACACACACACACATACCACACCTACACACACACATACACACACACTCTGATAACAATACACACAATTTTTGATCTATTCACGGATGCATTGTGCATGCCATACATTTCACGATCTGCAATACACTGTACTCGCGCACTAGATTCATACATAGGACGATAGTGCATATCATATCTGTCTGTATTCTGTCTGACGTTTTCAATGCTGATACCGTGCACGATGCCGATTATGCACGGTACGTGCGTACGTGCGTGCGATGCGTGCGTGCGATGCGTGCGTGCCTGAAGCGGTCTGCCAGCGTGCGGTGCGTGATACGGATCACGATGCGGTGTTCCGCACAAGACCGTAGAGATCTGGTCGGTGCAGTGCGTGATGTGTCTGATGCGTGTCTCCGTCGTGCGTACCTCGGTACGTCGATGCGTGCGACTGATGCCGTCACGAGACATTTCGATACCGATGCACGATGCGACATGCGTGCGATAAATAAATGCTGTGCGTGCACCGTGCGATCGAATCTGTCTGCCGCGTCCACTGGAGGAATAGGATTTGCATATATCATAGTGATCATTTAAGGCCGCTGTGTTATAATGCTGGGCATTCCTTACGTGTACACAGAGAGTCGTACCTGCCTGTACGAGCAAGATTGTCTGAACCAGTTCGGAATTAAGTCTAGCCTTGTTTATTGTCTGCCCGATGCTTACCGTTGGATGGGATTACCACCAAACTGTTCTTGTGAGGAACGACTTCTTGACATTCGATGCAATGCGACATACGGCTCAGTGTATGGGACGAGCTCTCCGTGGAAAGACAGACTACGGACTTATGGTCTTTGCTGATAAGGTCCGATTATTTTACTTGTATGACTTTCATCGAATGCGTTAGTTACTGCGCGTTTCAATTATGTTTATCCTAATTCGAAATTTGTAGTTAACAACGCGTGTTCACAAACGGTCCCTGCTGTAGAACGTCACATATTTGCTTCGTTGCATACATTTATTGAAAATTGAATTGCAATCTGGAGAGGGATTTGTGGAAAATCCTAATTTACTCTCTGTTTCTGTGATTCAATATAATTCCTGCGAGTGACGTCTTCTGTCATCAAGAATTGCGCCTTGATATGTGGGGTGACTAGGCATCCTGTCTTGGCACACATATATGATACCAAATCCTTTTCGCGTTGTGCCAATCCAGCCATCTTGATGCGACAAAACTTGGTATAATCTTAGGAGCTTTGATCGATATACAATGATAATGTTCTGATATTTCTGTGCATATACTTGAAAAGTCTGAATTACTGTCCTTCCTCGCTATACAATCTTTCAAGGAATATACAATATACTGCAGGGTTATATTGGCGCGATCCTTCCATGTGGCTAGGTTTGATTTTTACATAAGGCACACAAAGGTCGACACATACATCTGGACATACACACATGATTGTCACACATACACACATGGTCAGCGACAGGCGCGGGATTCCACACACAGCTTGCACATACACATTTGCCATACACACACATACACACAACATTAGCACACATTAATACAGTTATCGTATCGACATACACACATACACATACACACACACATACAGGGCACATACACCACTTTAAAATTAGTAGGATTAATTTACCTACCACAGTTCCGTTCCTGCTCTTCCACCCACTACTGTTATAAGGTAATCAATAATTTTGATATATGAGGAGGTTGAAGAGTGCGCGGAAAAATTTTCCGGGAATGGCGACGCAATGCTCTAACGCACTAGTGCATATCATACGGCTGCCGTAATCTGGTTCATGCCATTTTACTGGCTGGTGGTACAATTTCAATGCAAAGTTGTTAGTGCAATTTTTACGTCGGATAGGTGTGTGAAAACACAGATCTGAATATTAGGTGCCTCGATTCGGCGATGCAAAACCGTTTGGTGAGACATGTTTTGAAAATGAAACTACTCAGTTTTCAAAGGGCATTCCTTCCACGAGCCGTATTTTACGAGCAAGTGGAATATTAGATTTCATGTTCAGATAAGTTAGCCGCTGTGTTTTTTTCGATATTTACCGTTTGGGAGAAACTGAATAAACACAATTTTTAGCGATGCAAGCAGAAAAAGGATTGTTGGGACGAGCTCTGCCAGTGGAAAGACAGACTATCGGACTTATGGTCTTTGCTGCAGGTAGAACTTGATTATTTTACTTATTGTGACTTTCATCGAGATGCGTTAGTTACTGCAGGCGTTTCGGAGGTAGACTTCTTGACACGCATAGATCGAAACATCGGTCCCGGACGAAGCTCTCCGTGGTCGCGCGCCGCGGTAGCAATGGGCGCCTCGATGAATTCTACTGGACTAAACTTAGCAAGCAGAATTCATGTTTATCCTAATTCGAAATTTGTAGTTAACAACGCGTGTTCACAAACGGTCCCTGCTGTAGAACGTCACATATTTGCTTCGTTGCATACATTTATTGAAAATTGAATTGCAATCTGGAGAGGGATTTGTGGAAAATCCTTTTTTTGCTCTCTGTTTCCCTGTGACTTCTAATTCCTGCAGAGTGAAGCTTTGCTCATGAATTGCCCTTGATTGTGGGGTGACTAGGCATCCTGTTTGGTCACATCCGTTCAAACTTTCGCCTGTGCCCAATCAGCCATTTGATGACAAAACTTGGTAGCTTTAGAGCTTGATCGAGATTTGATAAGTTCCTGATATTTCTGTGCATTCGAAAAGTCTGAATTGGGTCCTTCCTCGCACTTCAAGAAAGTTCATAAGCTGCAGGGTTATATTGGCGCAGTCGCTTCCATGTGGCTAGGTTTGATTTTTACATAAGGCAGACAAAGGTCGAAGAATTAATCTGAATGAGTTTGATTGTCGTGCAAGGCCACATGGTCAGCGACAGGCGCGGATTACGGAGCAGCTTGCACCGCATTTGCCATCAAAGGATGTGACAACATTAGCAGGGATTAATATAGTTATCGTATCAATTTTTTCCGTCACAACCGAATTCAGGGCACTAGGAAATTAATAGGATTAATTTACCTACCACAGTTCCGTTCCTGCTCTTCTACTGTTTAAGGTAATCAATAATTTTGATATATGAGGAGGTTGAAAGTGCCAAAAATTTTCCTGAATGGCGACGCAATGCAGCACTAGTGCAAGACGGCTGCCGTAATCTGGTTTGGTTACTGGCTGGTGGTACACTTCTATGCAAGTTGTTAGTGCAATTTTTACCTAGGTGTGTGAAAACACAGATCTGAATATTAGGTGCCTCTTTACCGATTACGTTTGGTGAGCATGTTTGAAAATGAAACTACTCAGTTTTCAAGGGTTCCACGAAAAAAAGTGGAATTAGAGGTTTCATGTCAGATAACCTATTCAGTTTTTCGAAATTTGGGGAGAACTGAATAAACACAATTTTTTTGGGTGATGAAGCAGAAAGGATTGTTTCTGCCAGTGAGATATCCTGCTGCTGCAGGTAGAACTCGCATACTTTAGTCTAGAGAGTGGAGGCAGGTGTTGCGGAGGTAGATGAACGCTAGATCGAAACATCGCCGGACGGCGGTGTCGCGCGCCGCGGTAGCAATGGGCGCGCCTCGATAGTTCACTGGACTAAACTTGGCAAGCAGACTTTACACTTTAGAAATTGCTTTGAGGCAGCTATGGGTCGAACGAGAATTTCCTCTATGGCGAATGCTACCAATTTCATTTCCAGCTTTTCATACGGCTGGTTCGGAGCACCTTGGAGATGCAGAATAATTCTGATTTTTTTTCTGATTTTAGAGGTTTTCCCGACAAGATAAACGTGGTAAGCTCCCGCGCTGGATGCAGGAATATTTGGAGGCCGCTTCCACAAATCTGAGTATTGACGAGGCGGTCCAGCTCGCTCGCAGGTTGGAGAGGCCCCTTTACCTTTTTTGCTGATACTGTTGTTCATCAGGTGTGAGAATATTATTGTTCTTCTTCAGATGGTTGACGCTAATGGCTCAGCCGTTCACGAAATCTGACCAGCTGGGAATTTCGCTTCTAACTTCTGATATGTTGACACCTAAAGTAATGAAGAAATTTGATAGAGTTGTTGAGCATGTCGACTAGTTAATATATAGTATGTTATGTATAATTTTACAAATCAAATCTATCTTGTTGAGTGATTTCTGGTGACTGTTACAGGTGATGACAACTTTATTGTTTCTGTTTGATCTTATGTTGATTACTTTGCCTCACATTAGATCTCGCTGATAACATATTATTACTGTTTTGACTTATCCTTGATGTGGTAGTCAAGATATCCTATTTTATACCTTCATTTTTCACACTTTCGGGAGTGCCTGGGATTGCAATTGATTCATCTTCTATTTCGGATTGAAATTTACATTGTTAATTCGCGCGCGAATGCGGAGCGAGTGATGAGGCGAGAGTTTCGGAGAGAAGGATATGGGGATACGCGCGCACACGCACGCGACCGACCCGAGTAAATTTCTCTCCCAAATAGAGGATAATCAATTGTAAAACGGCTTCATAACAAGAAATCGATTCTCAAAATGATTTTAGATGTTACCTTCAGCATGTCAAATCGCAAGGAGAGGGCTGTGTTTATCAAATGGACTTCTGAAAGGCCACTCGAAATGGCAGAACATCAAAGCCACGAAGGGAAAAAATGATATGCTGAGATCACAGGCAATTAGCTCCTTGCTGAAAAAGGTGTGTCCATTTTTAAAGGCAACATACACTCGAAGAAATTAATATATTTTATGACATAAGCGGGTAATGTTGGGAACTGTGAAAAAATCAACGGATGCGATAGTGAAGCTATTAGGTCGTACGACCTATACTGGAACACCATTGCGTTGCCTTTCTAGGCAGCAGACACGCTCAAAATTGGTATCGATTTATGACATAAATCAAAGGTTTGGAGCTGTTTGTATTGTGAACTGACGAAAAAACGAACGAAAACTGTGTGCAAATAGAGGAATAAGGGTTATTTTGTTATCAGGTGAAAGTGGACGAGTTTCACGGCGCGCGGTTGAAACAGCGAATATTAACAACAAAACGGTTGAGATAGAGAATCCGATATAATCTTACAGCCTGTACTGGAACGTTAACCTCGTTTGAAGCATCAAAAACCACCCAAAGGAACCGTATTAGTACTATCAATCTGGACGAGTTTGTATTTTGGGGCGGGGTTGCAGAAGCTCAGGGGCGGGGTTGCAGAAATTTTTCGATTTGCATTGCTGAAATTTAGTAGTTTTGACTCGTCTTTGACGCCTCAAACGGCGTGAGCAGTCTACTAGGAGCCATGCGACTCCAGAAACGTGCTTATCCCAAAAACTTTTTAGTGTGCCTGCTGTCTTCAAGACCGAGCAGAACAGGGTAAAGCATGCTCTGGTTACCGGCCCTCCGGAGGTGCGCCCTCCCCCCCACCCAAGTTGGAAAATTTGCTGTCCTCCCCCACTAGACGAAAAATACCGCCAAGCCACAGAGCTATAAAATACTCTGCAATTTTAATTTGAGAGTTGGAGTCGGTCGGTCTGTTATAGCAATGGAACTCATATCATCATTTCATGCCCTTGTGGCAATCGCTACCATACGGTATTTGGAGTTTAGTCCCACCCCCCCACCCCAACTTATCAACTCTGGAAAACGCTGGCTAGTGGCCCCAGAGAAACTCACTCGTCGCCGAGGAGCTCCGGGGTGACAACTCTGAAATTGGCGGGGTCGTAGCTAGACAATGGTGATTTTGTCAAGGTAGATTGTCGCCTAGTTTCATTGAGCTATTGACGCCGACCACGTCAAGCTACTATCCCCTGCCTTTGTGGAGCTACTAGCGCCGACATGATGGGAAGCTAATTTTGCCTAGTTTTGTAAAGCTATTATCGCCAGCCTTGTAACGATACTGGCGAATTTTATGCGAAAATACCGCGAGTCGAGGCGTTTCTGCGAATTTACCGCAGAAGTACATCGAAAGAACTGCTAACTATACCGTGTCCAAAACGTGATGGCAAGCGAAGAGTCCAAAGAAGCAGCGCATACTCTGCGTCTCTTTTTCGGATTTTCGGACGTCGCGTACCCAAATACGTAGCATGTTCTACCATAATCCAAAAACAGGACTCGGTGAGTTTTTCACGTCCTCATTTCTTTTTTCACATAGGTACTTGATAACTCTTTCATTTTTTTTCGCTCGAAACGCTCGTGATACTCACTCTTGATAAAGATAATCTTCATTACGTGGCAGGGAAAGTGTTTCAGGGTACGGATAACAGCTCGGAGGTCACGAACTCTTCTGTTTTTGAATTACGGTAGGACATGCTAAGTACTCTCGTTCTCTGGCCAAAGTCCGGTTCGCATTTGCGGATTACGGCTATTGCATCATGCGACACGTGAGAACCGTGCTGGGACCACTTTTTCCCGGCACGATTATCACGTGTCGCACGCATGATGCCAATTTTCGGTCCGCTATCGCGGACCGGAAATCGGCTCAGAGAACGATAAAAATTTGCGTCCGAGCAAAAGTGCTGTTCCAGGGACATGTCTCTAATAGCATCCCGATCGCTGCCGGTGTCCCTCAAGGAGGAGTCATATCGCCTGCTCTGTTCAGTCTTTACCTTGAATATTTGCCCGTCCCCCCAAGTGACATCAAAGTCGTTGCTTATGCGGATGATATCACCATCCTGTGCCGAGACAGAGACATTAATATAGCTGCGCGCAAGATCAATAGCTACCTCATCGTTCTGAAGAACTTTCTCGATGATATGACGCTCACTGTCTCTGCCGCTAAATCATCTGTGTCTGTTTTCTCCACTGACCTCGAGGAACACTGCGCTCACCCCGTTGTGAACTGGGAAGACGCTCGTCTGCCTGCCGCAAGTTTCCCGAAGCTGCTTGGTCTAGTATTGCATCCTTCGCTGAAGTTCCATATAAACACTGAGCAGAAACAGGCTCCAGTGAGAGCTAAGCTCAACGTCTTACGAGCTCTGGGCGGTACGTCGTGGAGAAGCAGTAAGGAGACGATCCTGACCACGTACAAGGCAATCTTGCAGCCAGCGTTGGAGTATGCAGCACCGGTATGGCAACACATAGTACCGGATTCATTATGGGCAAAGATGCAGCGAGTTCAAAATGCTGCACTTCGGATTGCCACTGGGTGTGCAAATAGCACTCCAGTGGAGCATCTTCATGCTGAAGCCAGTATTCTGCCTGTTAAGGAGCACTGTCAACTCCAAGCGCAACAACTGGTTATTAATATCGTCAAGCAGCCTGACCACCCATTAAGAAGTATTATGAATCCTGTGTGTGAGAGAGAGATATCAGAAGGCCTTTTGCGGATGCTCCCGAGAAAGTCAATATACAAAGATGGACGGACTTCCAATTGGATCGTCTTCGTCTTTCTCGTGCGGAGCACACCCGATTCGTCAGGGATCACTCGAGTAAGGTGGCTGTAAACCCCATATTGGGGATCGCACCACCTGAAGTCAGCAACACCGAGATGGAACTCGGTAGGCTGGCTAGATGTTCCTTTGCCTCGTTGCGCTGTGGGCATTCCCCTATGCTGATGTCATACTTGCATAGGATCGACAGCAGTAAGCCTGACGAGTGTCCGGATTGTGGTAACTCTGGCCACATTACAGCACATCTATTCGACTGTCCGAAGAGGCCCAACACACTGACGACAATGGATTTGTGGTTGAATCCAGCTTCGGTCGCCCGTTTCTTGAACCTATGACAAAACCCTTCTGCAAAGAAGAAGATAGTATTTGCGTACGCGACGTTGCAAAATCCGAAAATGTCAGAGATGCAGAGGGTGCACTGCTTCTTTGAACTCTTCGCTTGCTATCTCGTTTGGGACAGGGTATACCACAAACATGATCAGGTTGCACCGGAGTCTGCCGCGAATTTACCGCGATCAGGATTATTGATCTTTCCGTCAAAAAGCACTGGAGCAGGTGCCGAAAAGTGCCTGAGCCAGGCTTTGAGGTCCACGGCGCTGGGAAAGAAAAGTTTGGCATAGAACTGCTCGAACGGAGTTTTTATTGCTTCTTAAGGTGGTGTAATTAGATTTTTGAACAAGAGTCAGTTCAATTTCTACCCTCTACTTTATCGATCTGAAAATCGATAAAAACGCGGTTTTTTTTCGAAAAATAAGTGAGTATGCTAATCTATAGATCAAACAAATTTCTTCTGAATGAGCATGCTACCGCAATTCTCGAAATTGATTGCGAAAATTTCGAATAGGAAACGCTGGAATGAAATTTTCCCAATTAATTTCGAGAACTTTTGAGAATCCTAAAAGCGAGCCGGCGACGGTTGATGTGCCAGCCGCTTCTTGGTTATGTTTGGTTATTTCTCATTCTTTCTCGCTTATTGCTCGGATATTTCTATGATTATTCGAGGAAAACAGAGAATTAACCGAGAAACATTTACTCACTGTCCGTATCGTAGCGAAATTCCGCTCCACAATTAGAGAGCTGCTTTTGCAGCGCGCAGCACGACGTATTTACATATTTACTAGATATGATGTGGGGCGTCCTGAAACGTAATTTACGCGCACTTGATCTCAATAACGATTTACGATTATACACAGCCCTGTCGCAAATAGACGCATAAAAACGATGTGGCAAACAAAAAATAGTTCAAGATGGGTGAATTTCCGAAATAAGTGGAATACAATCATCAATTTTTTTTCAATCGTACCAGCTGGGTGATATGATAACAGCATTCCGGAAGAATGTCCGTGTGTGTGTCAAATAAATGTAGCATGAAGACCCCCGAGGCGGGAAATGAATAGATATGCAAAGCCTATCTCGCTCGGATGAGTCCGAGCAAAGCAAGCCGGGGAGCGAGCGTTCACGGCAAAATATAGGAGCTGTAAGGAGATTTTGACAGGTCGAGCAGACTCTAACCGGCTGAAATAGAGGGAAATGGGCTACAAATACCACACGCGCAAGCTACCGCCAATATCCGGAATGTTCGGAGCATAACATCTCATGTGAGCGAGTTTTTGAGGAGGATGCAAACAAATCGCTTTTTTCAAGTTGAGGAAACAAGATGAAAGAATCGGAAAGGGTAGGGAGGTTATTCCAATCGGCCGCCGGTGATAAAAATGAAATCGATCAAAGAGTATAATGCCGCTCAACATTACATGCCGGTTGGCACGTAGCCTCACGTCGCCACACGTCGCTTCCCGTAACATTGCGCAGTGGAGATGTAGCTTGATATCAAGCTACTTTCTTGAAGGCAGCATACACGCTCGTAAACATGATTGAGATAACTACGGAAATAGAATGGTGTGGCCCAGATTACAACGCCTACGCATTTTGAAGTGTCAAAAACGACCCACAATGCCGCTACTTGAGTTAGAAGTTGGCCCCGCCCTGCATGTTCACGCCCCCTGTATTTGCCCTTTTTCTGCAACGAAACGTTGCTGGATCATATTCACCGTCGCTACTGTTGGTAGATTGCCTAACAAGTGAACCATACACGTCCTGGACGGCGAAGATGGCCCAGCAACCCTGTGTTGGAGGAAAAGGGTAACTACAGGGGACGTGAAAATACAGGGCGGGGCCAACTTCTAACTCATGTAGCGGCATTGTGAGTCGTTTTTAACACTTCAAAATGCGTAGGCATTATGTTGTAAGTCATACGGTTCGATTCACATTGTTATCCAAACCACGTTTACGAGCGTGTATGCTGCCTTTAAGGGAAAATCACCATTATGACGTCACGACCGGAGGTAGGCTATTATGGTGAAAATTGCGCTAGAGTCCGAAAAGTGGGCGGTACTATGGGGCGTCTAGCCAGCGTTTGCCATAGAAAGACTTTTTTTCATTATTTCACGCTTTGCGGCACCATGCGTACCACGGCTACCCGGCTGATCGATACATACGATTTGCACATGGAACTTACGAAGTTCTGTTCTTGGCTTCAACGGGACCAATCGAGCTGGCACTCAGGCAGTAACTTTTTGTTGTGATCTTTTTCCAAATAATATCGATGAATCGCTTAGCGGCACCAGGTATGCCACGGCTACCCGGCCGATCTCGGCTCTAATGGGACGAATCGACCTGGGACTCGGGCAGCAACATTTTTTTGTGATCCCCTTCCAAATAAGCACTGCACCAGCCCAAGCCGTAAAACTCGCCTGGTCACCTTTTTCAGAAGCACTAAGTCAAAACTGCGTTTTTTCGCAACGTTGACGCACTGGCAGACACCTCATCGTCCTTGGTTCGGCCGCAAAAGGTACGCGATTGAAACTAGGCTAAGTATAGGTCACTTTAAAACCGAAGCCACCCGTCTGGGGCGGCATTAAGAAACCCGGTAGCGCGCGCCAGAACTAGCGCGGTTGTGCTGGCGCTAGAAGAGGCCCATAGCGCGCTCCTGCTTGCCTACTATCAAGAACCGGAAGGTTAGCCCGCGCCAATGCCAAGCGCGCGTTTTCCCTTGGTGCATTGATCAGCCTTGTGCCATAGGAAACGTTTGAAACGTTTAAACTGTGTTATTACCAACGAAATTCTCAAGGAAGTTTTTCAATTGTTCAAGAATACGCGTTCAATCAACCACGAAAAAAGGATTAGCACAACCTTTGCGAACTATTCCTTGCTTATAACTTCCTTGAAATTTGTGCAAAATCATCTTTAGAGTGTTGTAGGAGCGTGACAGTACATGAATAGTCCCTGCTCATAATTTTCTTAGTGCCTCGGGGGATTCTAAAAAGAACGTGTTCATAGCTTCACGCACAGACAAACCTTTTTTCCGAGGTGTTTTCGAATTTCATCAGGGAATTTTCGAGATGTTCAAAAAACTTTTCTGAATTCCGCTCAAAAGTTTCAATTGGGGTAATCTCGGGAGCTGATCACGAATCGGGGATCCCTCTGTTGCTAGTCTGGGGGTTACTGTAAGTTGCGGTAGGCATAATGCCTACTAAATTGGGCACCTATCTTCGTATTCCGAGCATTGACAAGTTCTCCTCAAATCTGTGTTTGGCGTCCCAATTCTACAAGGAATTTTCGAACCCAATCTGAGACTTCGACCAAGCTTTCGGTATACTCACCTTTAAACCAAGAAAAAGGGATAAACGAACTGATTCGTGTTAAGTAGCTCGAAAATTTCTTTGAAGAGGTTTGGGGCAATATTATCGTAGGATCGCTAAAAGTCGTGTTTGGCTAGCCAAATTTTCCTCACAAGGGAACTACTTTTAGTCAGCCTGGCCATTCCGTATAAAATGTGCTTCTCTAGAACAGTTCTTGGCGTAGAGTCCAATTATGGTCTTCGCAGCTGCCTAAAAACACTCTAAAAAAGTTATACGCGTTTTTCAAAGTCCGGCGGCAAGGTGGGGGTTTCACCCCCCATGAAAGGTTTAGGGTGTCTTGAAAAAAAAACTCGGATTCGGCTCAGAACTTGTATGTAGGGGAAATCTTGGGTGTTGAACACGAATCTCGAGTCCGTTTGTCGCGATTCTGAGGTTTACTGTAGGTTACGGTAGGTATCATGCCATTTAGGGGCAAAAACTACCTCAATTGTTTGAAAGTCGGCAAGTGGTCATTGATTTCGTATTCATCACCCCAAATAACCCCCGCTCAGAAATTTTGAGTAAAATATGAGACTCTGACGAAACTACCGTATACCCACCGTAAGCTACCGTAATCTGTCAAAAGTCGATCAACGAACCTCGGATTGGTGATCAGCGGCCCAAATAACCCACCTCGTAAGATTTCAAGTCAAATCTGGAAGTTTTTAAAAACGCTTCAAGAGCGTTCTAATTGGTATAAATAAACGCCCAACCGCAAATCCGTACAAGTCCAAAAAAGTACCAGTCTGTGCGAAGTTTGGAAAATGTGCCTTCACACAAAATTTGCTCAGTGGGTAGTTTTGGGAGCTGAACACAATTATGAGGTCACTCCCAAATTCTCCAAAGACTAATGCTTGTTTCGGAAGGTACAACAGGCACGGAAATCTGGCGAAAAAGGCTTATAACATTTTTGAGACAGGCTTCAGGCAGCTGCGAAGACAGATCGTATTCTACGCTGAAAACGGTAAGAAACGTATATTTCATCTAAAAGAGAGGCTGACTAAAAGTAGTTCCCTTGTCAGAGAAAAGTCCCGTACCAGCACCCGAAACAATCTCTAGAAAGCCAAATTTGAAAATCATTGTTTTGGAACACCCCGAAAGTTGCCGTTTGGCTACGGTTTTTTCCAAAAGCTAAGAAAAAGCTCGTTTTTTGAATCCTCCGAAGCATATGTTCTGCTGCACACCTGCAATTGTCAAAGCACGGTTTTTTTACTAGCAGGGAATCTGGAGCAGGACCTAGTAAGGCACACTCAAATGCCATCACCATCGTTTCATTAATATTCTCACACTTCGGATTCACAATTTATTTAATCGCTGTCCAAAACGAGCCATTGAAGCGGACTAATTCAAAGAAAAACCTGAATAGGGGACATAAGAGAAGGATATTGCTCTCTTCTCACACAAACGACAGGGTTTCAAGCGTTTGAAAGATTGGAAAGGATGTTTAGAATGGGAATTGACGTGGAGTCGTTCGCGCGCCACTGGTAGCGCGCTTCGTCTAGAGCGCTAGTGGTGGCGCGGTTTCAGAGGGTCTGTCGCGCTTCCCGTAGCGCGCCTTGCAAGTA
The DNA here is from genome assembly GCA_029168955.1 of Aplectana chamaeleonis. Classification (NCBI taxonomy): domain Eukaryota; kingdom Metazoa; phylum Nematoda; class Chromadorea; order Rhabditida; family Cosmocercidae; genus Aplectana; species Aplectana chamaeleonis. The sequence goes on from JAPDOI010001707.1 coordinate 94,646, forward strand.
CTTGATATCCAACAGCGCTGAGATCTCCACAATATTGCGTTTGGGCCACGCCAAGCGCGTTTGGGCTATGTCAGGCGCGTTTAGGCTATTCCAAGCGCGGTTGGGCTATGCCAAGCGCGTTTGGGTTAAGACAAGCGGGCGCTTGCATAGTTCTTGATTGCAGATTGCGATATGCCGTCCCCATAGCGCGTTCGCGCTAGTTTTGGAGCGCGCTACCTGGATTCTTAAAGGCAGTGTCCACGATAAAAATCGTTTTCGAGTTTCCACTAGAAAACGGACGTTTAGAGTCTAACTGTTCCATCAATGAAGAAAGAATCATGAAAAACACTGCGAAACATCCAAAATCAGCTCTTCTTCTTGAAAGCCACATTTCAACGATGGATCGGTTGCGCGGGCATGGGCCTGAAGTAGACAGCGTGCTAATGCGCCCCAATGCTAAAACTCAGCCGCGCTCGCGCTCCAATGCTAATGTACAAGCGGGCCAAACTGTTCCTCGGAAAACTCGACCGCGAGCGGAAGGGCTAGCGCGAGCGGACTTCGGAGCCGTATGGAGCTCTTTTGGGCTCGTTTTCGTTCGTTCTTTCGACCCTAGGGCTCCAATGAGACCCTGAATTTTCGATTTGCGGCCAAAAACCGAGGACGAAATCGATCGTGGACACTGCCTTTAATGCCGCCCCTGGTAACCGACGTCCCGTTCTCGGCTCTAATGGGACCAATCGACCTGGGACTAGCGCAGTAACTTTTGTAGTGATCCTCTTCCAAATAAACACTGCACCAGCCCAAGCCGGAAGACTCGCCTAGTCACTTTTTCAGATCTGTCAGGTTCGAAAACGTTACACTCATGATGTTGAAATAATGAGAAGCCAATTATTTTGCCTCTCGAACTCGCTTAACGTTCTCGCTGAGGTCGACAAGCTAGAAATAGCATATATGAAGTGGGCTAAAAAATTTGCTTATTAGTGATTGCTTATTGAAGAGCGAATGAATTGGATTAAATGCATAGATCCTGGAAGGAAAAAAGGGCAAGCAGGAATGCAGACTTTCCTTTCACCGACCACTGTCCGGGCATGCGTCTGGTCGGCTGCTGTCGATCTTGTTGGCGTAAGACATTAGCAGAATAGAGTGACCACAGCGCAGCGAGGCAAGAGCACATCTGGCTCGCCTGCCGAGTTGAGACTCGGACTCGGAAATCCGAGGCGGCACTGCTCGTAGGATAGGGTTCACAGCCGCCTTCTCCAGATATCCTCGAACAAACTAGGTGTGCTCCTCACGCAGAAGACGAAGCCTTTCCATTTTGGAGTCGGCCCATCTCTGTGCATCAACTTTACGAGGAGCATAGGCGAACGGCGTCCTAATCGACCTCTCTCTAATGGGCTTCATGATTCTCTTTGTCGGATGATTCGGCTGTCTCAGAACATTAATATACATCTGCTGTGCCTGGAGTTCACAATGCTCCTTGACCGGCAATATGCAGGCCTCCGCGTGAAGATGTTCTATTGGGGAGCTCCTTGCACAACCGCATATTTAGAACCGGCTGAAGTATTGCTCTGTAGGTCTCTCGGCTGTTTCCCCATGATGTTCCTCCTAGAGCTCTCAGATTATTAAGCTTTGCCTTGACGACTGTCTTTTTCTGTTCCGCGTTTTTGTGGAACTTCAGTGACGGATCGAGAATAAGACCAAGCAGCTTCGGAAGTCTTACTGCTGGCAAACAGTTACCATCCCATCTGACATCTGGGTGGGTATATACTTGGGCCGAATCGAATGATCGAATCATCATCCGATTGAAAAAAATCGACTTCGATTAAATCGACTTAGTCGACTATTCGAAAAGTGGAAAATCCGGCTAAATCGAAAAGTCGATCATTCGAAAAAGGGCGATTTTCGGATCAGTCGAGAAGTCGATCATTCGAAAAAAGGCGATTTTCGGATGAGTCGAGAAGTCGATCATTCGAAAAAGGGCGATTTTCGGGTAAGTCGAGAAGTCGATCATTCGAAAAGAGTAATATCCGACTTATTCGAAATTTTTGCCGCTATCAAGAGTACCTGGTGTACTTGTTGTTCGAAGATAATTCTTCGGATAATGAATATAGGTATTCAGATATTGCCGATTTTAAATTTTCCGGAAATTGGTTCAATTCAGATAATGCGTTTTTTTTTCAAATTTTCGGATATTGAATCGATTCAGATAATGTCATTTTTTCAATGATTCGGATACGGATATCCGGTCGGATGATTTCGCAACAAAGTTCAATTGAGGCAAAACGGTAAAAAATGAACCAGGTACTCAAGGCAAGCCTCTGAAAACATCCATATATGAAGAAACCGAAGTGCTTCATTGCATTTGCAGCATGTTCACATACAAACTTCAATCTTCATAAATGCATATTAATAAAAATATGAAAACAAATCTTAAATTACTCTATCGTCGTTGGGAGACACATTATTATCCATACACGGGTTTTTCAGAACAACTAGCTAGTAAAAAGTATGCAAAGCAACTATACAAAAAGCTTCTACTCTGAATAACCAGCCACTTGGTCATCTCACTTGGCCACGCCCATTTTTCTGCGCCGCAACGACTTTTCTGATTTCGGAAGGAGGAGAAAAACCCTGAGTTGATGCACTAAACAGAAGGCGGTACGGAAAAATGGGCGTGGCCGGGTGCAATTTTATCCCAATTTATCCGATTTTATCCAAAAATTATCCGATTTTATCCGAATTTTTGACCCTTCGGATAAATGTTTGATTCAGATAATGCCATTTTTAAATTTCCCGGATATTGGTTCGATTCAGATAATGATTTTTTTTTCGAAATTTCGGATTTAGGATTATCCAATCTCGGATATCCGAAAAGGAGTGATTCGGATACTACATATAGTACCTGTCTAATGAAAAAGATGTTGGAAATGCCAGCTACTCCATCTGGGCTTTGGGGGTTGTTCGGTCGTGAGCTATCCCATAGTGAATAAACAGCGGAGAAAAGCGCTCAGAGTAAGCTGAAATAGCTGTTTGTAACGTTCTGGGCGTGGACGAGCTTACGGGCCCTGCTAGTTTCCGCAAGTGCGCGCTAATGGCGAAATGTGCGCGAATCGATCGGGCTGGACGTGGCGGAGTTCCTTGGCAATTTGCCATCGAAAACGTCCGCGGCGCCACAAGCTCGTCAGAACGGGGCGGTCGAGCTAAGAGCAGTCGTACTGGGCTAACGAAATCTTTTCGCCGTCGTTTTTATCGATTTCTAACTCGTTTTCGCTGCTTTTTTTTTCGACCCTATCCCCTCTAGCATCTGCTAGCGTAGTATTTCACACTACAAACTCAAAAGCGAGATTCATCGTAATCATTGCTTTTAGGAGCTGAAATAGGCTTCGGCTGATATCTGAGCTAGGTATGGGGTGTCAGCTTGTGCGCTACATTGATAACGTCGCGACGCATCCGCACGCGCCCGAGGAAAAGGGGCCATCCTTATCAAAGCTCTGTTCATACAGTCAGCGCAGATCGCACGGATATTCTGCGTTCCCTGTGGTGCGGTAGCGCAAGCTCGGGGCCCCCATGTTATAACACGTGGCACCTAGTTTGCACTAACCGTCGATAGGGACCGCCAAGTATTAGCACGATCCGAGCAGACTGTACACTCGTTGCCCCATACCTCGGTGAAATTGAGATACTCGCTTTAGTTTTCGATTGTTGTTTCCCCGCCGTTGTTCCCCGGACAGTAGCCGTTAGGCCCTGAAGCCAGCTTCCAAAATTATCGATTCTTTCATTTTTATTTAAAGACTTCCCTGAGTCGCAAATAATTCGAAGTGAATCCTTTCAACTTTTTTGTGCTTAAAGGCAGCAGACACGCTCAAAAATGGTATCGATTTTATGACATAAATCAAAGGTTTGGAGCTGGTTGTATTGGGAACTGACGAAAAAACGGACGAAAACTGTGTGGAAATAACGGTTATTCTGTTATCTGGTGAAAATGGACGAGTTTCACGGCGCGCGGTTGAAACAGCGAATATTAGCCACAAAACGGTTGAGATACAGAAGCCGATATACTCTTACAGACTGTACTGGAACGTTCACTTCGTTGGAAGCATCGAAAACCAGCCAAAGGGGCCGTATTAGTACTATCAATGTGGACGAGTTTGTATTTTGGGGCGGGGTTGCAGACGCTCAGGGGCGGGGTTGCAGAAATTCTTCGATTTGCATTGTTTAAATTTTGTAGTTTTGACTCGTTTTTGACGTTTCAAACGGCGTGAGCAGTCTACTAGGAACCATGCGACTCCAGAAACGTGCTTATCTCAAAAACTTTTTCGAGCGTGTCTGCTGCCTTTAAGCTAGTCTTTTCTCGCATTCTGATTCCATAAATATGCACAAAAATATGTAATGGAGCTGTTGCGGGTACGAAAAAGTCAATTTGGCTGTCATGTCTTCATGTACCGTCCGAATGGCTGAATGGAAAGGTAGAAATTTTTTTAAGTCGATTGAAAAAGTCGATCATTCGAAAAAGTGGGATTTTTGACTTATCCGAAAAAGTCGATCATTCGAAAAGTGAAAATTCTGGCTAAATCGAAAAGTCGATCATTCGAAAAAGTCTAATTTTCGACTTATTCGAAAAGTCGATCATTCGAAAAAAAAATTCAATTTGCCCAAGTATAGTGGGCACTGTGTTCCTTGGTGCTTGTTGTGAACACTGATACAGAAGACTTTGCAGCAGAGACTGTGAGCATCATATTATCGAGGAAAGCTTCAACTCGACGAGATAGGCGCTGATCTTTTTAGCGGCTACTTGCAGGTCACGGTCCTGGCACATGATGGTGATGTCGTCGGCGTACAGTACATATCCTGCGGTGGTTCGGGTAGATCCTCAAGATACAGGCTGAATAGGGCAGGAGACAACACTCCGCCCTGTGGAACACCGGCTGCTATTGGAATGCTATCGGATACGTGTTTCTGGAACTGAACCTTAGCCCGGCGCCCTTCAGTGAACACTGCAATCCATCGCTTAGTAGTAGTAGAGTGAAGTTTTCTGAACCCATGCTGATGCTGCTGTCGCTCATTTTGATCAGCCAGGTCCCTCACGATATTTTTTTTCAGCCGATTTGGCGACGGGAGATAAAAGGCTAATTGGTCGAAAGTCTTTTGCCGTACTTTGGGACTTGCCTGGCTTTGGCAACGGTATCATATTAGCTGTCTTCCAAGCTTGGGGTAGAATGCAGGTCCGGAAAGAAGTTTTATTGATATCTGCAAGCATCGGTAGAAGTACCATGGGAAGCTTCTTCAGCATGGCTGGGGAGATACCGTCAGGTCCGATAGCCTTCGAATTCCGCATTTCTTTGATAGCCTTCTCTACTTGGGTGAGAGTAAATGCCTCAGAAGCGTTTATGAGCGGCAACCGGCTCAGCTCTCTAACCGTGATTCTGTTATGAACGCCTCGCTTGGCACGTGTGATGAAGAAATTCTTGCCGAGCGCATAAGCAGCCGCTTTCCCTGGTTTGAAGACGTTCTCCTCGAACTCAATAGCGGAGCTCATCGGGGAAGCGGACTTGCCGGAAAATTTCCTTAACACTTTCCACGTCGTAGTTCCGCCAGCCTTGAAATTCAGCTTTTCAGTGAACTTCTCCCAGCGCTCCTTCTTGCTCTTGTCCAGGTCCTCCTTGATCTCATTATCCAGCACAGCTATATCCGGGTCTAGATGATCAGCGGCTCTCTTCTCTTCTCTGGCCCTTATCTTCTGCAGTATCTCCCTGCTGACATTGGGATAAAAGTTCTTCACTCGCCCCACAGGAATTGCTGCTTTCATGGCCTTGCAGATGGCACTTGTTAAATGACGCTCTTTCTGATGGACATCACCATTTCATGGATAGTCGACCGCATGGCGGAGTGCAACATCTCTGAACAGGGTCCAGTCTCCTAGGCCTAAATTGAGATAAGAACGATGACGCAAACCAGAGTAAGGGGCAAGAGAGTCGGAGAGATCAATATAGACAAATACGGGAATGTGATCACTGGAGAGAGTTGAGGATGTGGACCACGTGCAAGCATTAGAAAGATTGGAAGACACAAGAGAGATATCTGGGCTAGGTCGGCCGTTGGCAGGGAGACGAGTGGGCTGGTCATCATTGAGGATAACCAGATCGCACTCCTCGGCCCATTCCTCGACATCATCCCCTCTGGCGTCAGAATCAAGCGCAGAATAGAACGTGTGAACATTGAAATCTCCTGCAAAGACAGTTGAGGGAGAGAGTGATGCAACTGCTTAAGGAGAAGTATAGGATTGTAAGACGGGGGGCAAGATGTTACAGGGGGAATATAGATGCGAAACAGAGATAAGGGCGTTTCAAGGGGGAGGTGGACAGGAACGTACTCAAGAGTACCGTCCTTAGGAGTATTAGGAATAATATGAGAAGGTAAAGCAGATTGCACGAAAGTAGACACTCCGCCCCCAAGAGCTGACCTTGGCACGTGATAGGCGGTGTAGCCCGGAATGTTAGGTTGGGGATAAGTGGTAGATGGAGAGAGCTTGGTTTCTTGAACCATGATAACATCCGGGTGATGAGAACGTGCGAATAGAGAGAGTTCAGATAATTTGGCGCGAAGGCCGTTGAGATTAATGTGAACAATGGAAAGGGGGCGGTTGGTAATTGAGGAATCAGAGTTGCTTGAGGCGGAGCACACATTACAACGAAAAGAAGAATCGTGGTGCCTCACAGAACTGAGGCCCGAACAGGAGAGATGCACCCACCTTTGGCATCGGAAGCACTGGATGCTTGTTTTATGCCAGGTTTTATTCTTGCTGCAGGTGGCACATGAATACTTCTGCGCTGGACCTGGATTCCTCTCGGACCTGGATTCCTCTCGCCGGCCCTTGTAGTAAAATCCTCAGGAGAGCTGCGGCCGACCAGCACCTCTCCCATGACAAAAACCCTCTTCTCGGAGGGGTTGACGTCGGTTTTCACGGAGGCGATCTTCTTTCCTCCACACTGCCACGGCACGAACGTACGACATTTCGGCAGCGCAGATATTATACTTTTTATGCTGCTTCACCTCCCTACCGATACAGATAAAAAAGGTTTTGTAAAAAGGGTCAGTTTCCTCGAAGAATCCGAAACCGGGAAGCGTGGCCTCTATACCGAAAAATCGATGCCTACTCTGCGCGCGACGATAGACATTGCGAAGTTCTCGAAAACTTGGGTGTTAATATATTGGGATCAATTCGAGAGAAAAACGAGATGGCTTATGAGGAAAGCGAAATGATCAAAATGGACGTCGCAAAACGTTACGGAATATACCGCGATAACAACGAGGACCTGCGCTTCCGATCGCGGCTACAACGCATACGTGTTAGGAACATTTCATGTTCGAATGTGTTCATAGAAGCCGTGGTTAAAGACTACAATTGGCTGGAGTACTACGAGGACCGGAGTCGCCCTGAGGCTGGCTTCTTTCGTTGCAAGCTTTGCGATAATCGTCACAGTGTATTAAAAAACCTTATGGATTTACCAGATGAGAGTGATGGTAATGTTGAAATGGATTCAAACGGAGAAGAGGTTTACGACCCTTCTTCGAATTCCGATTTGTGTGCTCAATACGGAAGTGCAACAACTGAGCTCCACATCCTTTAACTACAATTCAGTCAGAAAGATCACTGAGAGGTAGCAAAAGGACTCACATCGGTCGCATCATCGCAGAGCAACCAACCAAGGGTGTCGATAAAAATAACGTCGTGTATTGGATATAACGTCGTGTATTGCCTTGAAAGACTAATTCATCACTATGTCGACCCGAAAGCAGACATGAAGAAGTGGCGACAAACTCTCAGGCGACAGCACAAAGTAATCCACGATAGATTTTTGGACCACCAGAACATCGAACTGAAGAAAGCAACAGGAGCTACAATTACACCAACTGCATACACGATTTTCTTTTGCCAAAAATTTCCACTTCTTATAACAACAATGAAGACGGGAGCGTGTGCTTCGGAAGCTCATTGCGACGCAAGAAGTGCTACACGTATGATTAAAGACAGCAGACACGCTCAAAACAGCTGTTTGGTTAACTACGTTACTGGGGTCATACGGCTTCTAGTAGAATGTTCACGCCGTTGGAAGCGTCAAAAACGAGTCAAAACTACTAAAATTGAGCAATGCAAATCGAAAAAGTTCTGCAACCCCTGAGCTTCGTCAACCCCGCCCCAAAATGCAAACTCGTCCTGATTGATTGTTCTAATACGGTCTTTTTGGCTGGTTTTTGATGCTTCCAACAAGGTGATTCTTCCAGTACAGACTGTAAGAGTATATCGGCTTCTCTATCTCAACCGTTTTATTTCTAATATTCGCTGTTTCAACTGCGCGCGGTAAAACTCGTCCGTTTTCACCCGATAACGAAAACAACCGTCATTACTCTATTTTCATCCAAATTTCGTTGGTTTTTTCGTTAGTTCCGCATACTACCAGCCCCGAACCCTCGATTTATGTCATAAAATCGATATCATTTTTGAGCGTGTCTGCTGCCTTTACGCAGTTGAAATGCGATCTCCTCATATATGTCATCGATAACGACTTGCCCATCTCACTTCTAACGGATGGTACCACAGGTAATGGAGTGAAATAGATTGTGTTTCTGCTGAGAACTGTATCTCCCGTCAATCGTCCCATGACCTTTCATCTCGCCCTCGTAGAAGTCGAAAGTGAATCTGGAGAAGACATCTTGCATGCCTTACGAGAGCATTTGATTGGATCAACCCCTGGGCACAGCAGCCTGGTCTCTCTATGACCTCATGGAGTTTGTTTACTCAGAAACTCAACGGGTCCGACCGCAGATTTCTGTCGGGTCGAACCCCTTTCCATTTTCACCACTCACGTCTTCCAACTAAGACGACGTGGGGGAGAAGTAAGATTTATTCTCCCCCCATGTCTTCTCACTTGCGACTACGTGGAGGAACAATGCTAAGGGGTCCGACCCGACAGAAATCTGGGGGTGGACCCCGTTCGAGCTGGGGTCGGACCCGGCGAATGTCTGAGTATGAGTCGCCTGGTCTCACTCTTAAAGGCAGTGTTCACGATAAATTTCACTTCCAATATCTCCACGGTTTACAGAAGGTCTGGTGCCCTATATAGCGAAGCACGCTTGAAAAGGACGCGAAAGTCGCGTTTTTGAGCCAAGATAGGTCCTCCCTTGTTTACGTTGATTTTTGAGCGTGGAGGAATTGACCGCTATGAAGGATGATAGCATTCAATGCAATCAAGCGATCAGCTCACTTATCAGCACTTCCTTGACTTGATCATTCCTGTAATCTGAGTCTTCATTTGTTCAGTTTGAGGGGGCGGATCTGGAGCACGGGGCGGTTCTGGTACAACAAAACGCTTGTTCGCAGCCGTTATTTTGTCAGTCATGGCTCGTTTTCTACCGTTCTTTCAACACTGGGAGCCTAGAATCCTCGCCTATCATTTCACTGCGGAAAGTCACCGATGATGATCATCGTGAACGCTGCCTTGAAGCGATGGAGCTTCAGTGATAAAGGGTCGAATGCAAGGCTTCTATGGATTGCTGAAGGCTCAGATGGAATCAGAAACAGAGTATGGGGACATACAAAGGAATGATCTCGTTCTCTCAGTTTGCGGAGCTCACAAGTTGAACCTGGTGATTAACGCGCAAAAAGGGTATGACATGAACCTCACTCAAGCCTTGGTGATAGAAATGCACTACTTAATCGGTTCTCCAATGAGAAGTCATGGAAGATCCACCTACCGACCTGTTGCGAAGGAAATGAATTTTCGATTCCTCCGAATGACGATGCTGCGCCGTGTACGCTGGGCTGCCAGTTTGCAGTCATCTGTCCAGAGTATTCTCAGCAACTATCCTGTACTTCTCGAAAGTCTGAGAAGACTTCATTTGAATCTTGATGCCACTACGAAAATGCAAAATCGCGCCAAAGTAGCACTCTAGGTGATGACAGATGCTCGAACATTCATCGTACTGCAACATGTGAAAGCTACACTCCATCATTTGGCCTCTGTTTCTGAAGCTGTCCAAAACGAAGAGAGCCTGTTTGTGGACTTCGTTTCTCGCTGGCGACGTCTCAATGCTGAATTCGAAGGGAGCGGAATGAGGACAGAAATAAATACCTATTTGATGGAGAGTGGCATTCTAAAGCCACTAGGAGGTAGCGGAAGAGCAGAAAAACTTATTCGTGACTACTTTCTGAACTATTTTCCTCGCTTGGACGCACCTGATCCATTGCAGCGCACCCAGCAGTACAAGATGGCCTGTTACGAGAATTTCCTCTGTTCCCTCGCGCGCTTGTGCGGAGCGAGGGCAGAGAGAAGGTGTGGGGAGAAGGAGACGCAGCGTACGCGCGCAGACGCACGCGATGAACGTAAATAAATTTCACTCGGAAACAGGATAACTGAAGGTATTATCAATTGTTCATTCTCTTTATTAGAACCTGCCCAACTTTCTATGAGTTATTTCGGGAATAAATTCAAAGCTTCGGTATTTTTCTGTTCTAATAAGTCCCAACAGCTTTCGCATGGCGACCGGCCGGCGGCCTGCGCCCCCCCCCCCTCCTGGAGCTCACAGTTGCTGCCCCCCTGGTTACGGTAACCGAGGGTGCTTTACCCTGGAGCAGAAATGCCTGTATTTGAGCAATCGACTTGAGGGTGTTTGTATTGACGGGCGGGGACTGCTTGCTGCTTGAAGTGGGCGGAGTTGGCTTGCTTTGGTGGCCTATTTAGTCTCAAATGCGGTCATTTCAACAAGTTTTTGATGGTTCCAGTCGCCTGAGCGTTCTATTGGGAGCCGTGCGACCTCAATAACGTCGCTATCCCAACCAATTCTGCGAGCCTGTATGCTGCCTTCCAGTAGAGCTCCTTGTGTGTTACATTTATGGATTTTTAGGTGAAATCTGCGGTGTCTCGTGGAGGATATGACTCGAAATTGAATAGAGAGCTGGCGGGCCTAGAGCAGGAATGTCGATCCAAAGGGCTTCCGCTTGAAACCTTTAAAAGTTTTCTGATCAAATTGAGGGTGAGGTTTTGTACTCATCTCAATAATTACTGGTTATCTGTCCTATTTATTCTTGTTGAGGATAAACCGGAGATTGAAGTGACATTTAATATTATTGGCCCGTCTGGCACTTTCTTCATAGTTGAGGCTGAGACAGACAATAAGAAAGTTTTGGAGAACACGATGCGAAAATATTTCAACAAGGTTTCTTCGTTTTTTTAGTTTAATCATTCTATTTATGCTCCAAGAACCACATTAAGGTAGGGGGGTTTCGTTTTGCCACCGATGCATCAGCGGTTCAGAGTTGGTTTGAGCGAAAAGGAGTTGTGAACGTGAAGACTTCCACCAAAGAAGGACCATTGTCCATTGAAAAAGTGAGCAGAAGATTTCCTTAAACGATAAAAGTGATCGAAATGAGATTCTATATGCTATGTTCTTTCATTTCGAGTTTTTTTCTTCGAATAGTAGACAAGCTAGATTGTTATCTCTAGATGGAAGAAGTCGGAATCGAATTGGACTGCGAGGATATTTGCCTCGTGGAGGGCGAGGAACGGTTTTATGAGTTGGTCTGCGATTCGGCGAAGTTGACTAAACTAGAAAGCGGCCTGCAAGAAAAGGGGTTTGTGTTCGGTTTTTTTCAGAACAGGTGCAGCACATTATCAGATGAGCTTCTCAATCAGCTTTCTTTGACTTTCAGTTTAACCATCGAGTCAGCTGAGCTGCAGTTCCGACCTCTTCATCCTGTACGCGTGGATAATGAAGATGCTACCAAAGTTGAAAAATTGTATGACTTGTTACAGGTTGGTAGCTAGGGTTTAGTAAAGTAAAAAACGGGGTGAAAAATATGACAGTTAATCTGTTTTTTCTTTAATTGCTGAATGCAAATTTTAAGGAGGACGAGTCTATACGCCAAATATTCGATAACATTGAACCGGCTTCATGACAATGTGGAGGTTGACGGAAATTTGTTTTATAGCTTGTCTAGTTCTTAGGTTCCATTCAGTTTATCAGACATACTTGTTATTGTTGAAAATCGATTGTTGTAAGCTCAGACTATCATCGTTCTCGAGTCGACCCCTATGGGAATAGAAGTACAGTTACAGCTTGGCTTTAAATTTCAATAGGTATGAGCTCCGGGAAGCACATGTTGTTTGCACACAGTAAAAGTTATTTTCTGTAAAATTTCAACGGTTACCTTGACGTCTATCCTTCTGGTAGGTGGCCTGTACGGCAACGACGCATGCGATTTTTTTACAAGCGAGTTGTAGGGACGCTGGTTCGATTCCGCCGCAGGTCAATGTTTCCGCCATGATCTCGTAATTCGAAGTGTAAATTAGTTTAAAGGCAGCATACACGCTCGCAAAAGTTGTTGAGATAACTACATTAGTGGGGTCGTACGGGTCCTAGAAGAGCCCTCACGAAGTTGGAAGAGTTGAAAACGAGTTAAAATTACCGTATTTGAGCCGTATTGAGTCACAAAATCATCCTTTCTCCGCCCACCGATACGGGCTCCGCCCCTCAATACAAATGTTCAATGCGCGATTACGGTCATTTTGGCTCATTTTTTACGCTTCTAACGTCGTAAGCGTCCCAGAAAGGGCTGTACGAGTACACTAGCGTCGTTATCCAAACAAATTTGTCGCTATCTCCGCTGTTTTAGCCAATGCGGAACAACTCGTCCGCTTCTGGGCTAATATAGAACGAAACGTTATATCTTCATTTCAGTTGATTTTTTTTTCCGGTTTTTTCGTTATCTCTGAGTATTAACAGCTTCAGACCTTCGATTCGTTCCATAAAATTGATATCATTTTTGAGCGTGTATGCTGCCTTTAAAGGAGAGTTCTCCATAGTGGTTCTAAAGCTTTCTCGCGATAGAACCAAAACATTGCGACCGCGACAGGTTACGTCATCTGTTCCGAATCGTGCTAGGACCAGGCCCACTCAGTACAAGTTTGTTGTCGCAGGAACACTTTGCAGCACCTGTCGCAGTTCGAAGGGGAATGTTATGCCTGAAACGAGGAAACCATGTGGCAATCGGTCGCTGTCGCGGCTGTCCGTCGCAGTGCAGTGCGCTGCGACGGGTGCCAGCGGCAGCGACCGAGGGTTCAATTCAGAGTAGTGTCTGTTTTATTTTGGCCCTGAGCGACAGCTACGGCTCGTCCTTGGCGACAGCAGCGTCGGTCTGTAGTGGGGTGTAATAATGGTCTAATGGATTGCTCTGAGGCAACGGGATGGAGCACTTGTAACGTCCACTTCTATGAAAACGCCTCACATGGAGTTCGTCGAAAATGTGATACGCACTCCACGTCAATATTCAGACGGAGAAGGGTACCCCAGAGGCACCCTGGGGCAAGGTTTAGACACGCATGCTACTTTTGATAAATTAGGCTCCACATTTGTTGACGTGGGCAAAATTTGATGGACTGAGGTGGAGGAGGAAACGCTCAGGGGAACAGGAAGACCTTAACGCGTGACTGAGAGGAGCCATTTTTAATTGGGTTCGGCGGTTGTCTGAGTTATTATTTGATGCCCTTGCTCATGCAATTGGATAGTTTGGAATTGTTAATTTTGTGTTATGTTTTCGATTTTGATTATAAAAGAGATGCTTCTAGTCTTGTGAAGGTTATAATTGAAGCAAGAGGATAAGATTTTCTAGTTTCGAAGTGGGTGTAGAAAAATAAATGGGGGTAGACGAGTCGGCGACGATTGAGAGTTTTGTTGTATTGAGCAATGATAATTTCTCCTATTCATAGTCTCGAGATCATTTTGAGATGAAAGTTAGTTGTAAGTGGTTGGGCTACTGGAACAAGTTTTTGGAGAATGTTACTTGTCTGAAGTTAATCACCAAAAAACTGTTTTCCGCATGGTTTGGTGTTACCGAAGGGCGTGTGTGAGCCACATGATGGAAAACTGAAAGAGTGTCTCTGAGTGCTCATTCGGGTAAATTCCAGCTTTATGTGGTTTTGTTTTGAGCGAAACCCAGAGATATGCTTTTACCGACTTACCAGATTTACCGATGTTCTTCGGTAAATTTTCATTCACTGACTTTTGTAATTTTTCCCCCATTCCTGGCCTGTACTTGTGCTATGACATACTCGCACCCTTTTTTTTATCGTTGCGATGCATTTCCTGCGCGACTGGGAAAGTTGAATCGCACCAGTCGCGAGGCGGATGGAGTGGTTTAGTTTTGCTCAGGCCCTGCGATCACTTTGAATTTCATAAAGTAGTTATTAAAATCTTTCAATCAAGTGTTCTGGAGATTTCCTCCCGGATTTAAAGGCACAGTCCAACCTCAGAATCGTTTTCAAGTTTTTGGCTTATCTTGGAGAGAATATAGGGCTTATCACAGTGGTGTCTCCAGAATCGCTCAGATCCCACTTATGCCCCCCCCCCAAAGATTATGTAATCGGACGGTTGTCTCGAGCCTGTTTTTCCTAGTTCCCAGCCATTACACAGGACTAGACCAGATATAAAGCTAGACAGCTAGCAAATGGAAGAACATAAATTTTGATCAAATTCCAAAATTCATGGTGCGCATTGTCCTTATTGAGACGGAAAATCCTGAAGCGGGTGGAGGGGAATCCCGCGTTTGGCAATGCCGCTACACACGGCGGTCGGACTTGGACTGCGCCTTTAGGTCAGAGAGTCCGGAGGCATCTGCTAATAAATTTTGAGCTAATCGGGTTGGAAATAAGAAAAAGTCATAAGTTCAGTGACAAAAATCGGTACTGATTTATATCTCTTGCTGGGAGGAGACTCGTCCTATTTTCTCGCTGACGGCCAAACACGTCGACCTTCACAGCTCCTGTGATAGGTCAGCGGCAGGAAAGTGGGCGGGTATCCCCCTCTCAGCAAGAGATCTAAATAAGAACCCAAAATTCTTGTTGTGCTCCGAAGCGGGTAAAGGCGGACGGTTGACGCGGGGCGCGTGCGTAACGTTACCTTTGACGCTCAGTAGAGCTCACCGCCACTGGTCGCAGGCGATTGGTTGGGCAGACAAGTACCTTACTTTCTCTTTTAGAAGTACATGTACTTCTAATTGTCAGGCCTGTATTTTAGATGTACTTCAGTTAGAGGTGTACTTCTCATAGAGGGTGTACTTCTAATTCTCAGCCCCCTCTTGGTGTACTTTTGTTATCCGGCTTGATTTTTTGAATTTCGGTACAGGGGAGGGCGGAGTACGGGGTGGCGTGGGCGCCAACCGGCTGGCAGCAATGAGAGCTCTCGGCCGAGTCGCCCCGACAGCGAGATCGATGGCTCGCTCGCTCGTTAATTGGCGATCGGAGGAGATCACGGACACAAGATCAGGGCCTGTGAGTGGAACTCAATCGTTTTTTCAAACGAATAGGGTGACGATTTCTTATATTAAAGCAAATAGCCCCCGAGTTTTTTGAGGGGTTGAAGTACTTTCTGGGGAGGACACAATCTTAGAATTTTCAAGGTATTAGAACTCCGGGTGGGCGAAATTTTGACAGGAGTGCGAAGTTTTCTCCGATTTTTTCAAGGGGTTGGAACTCCGGGTGGGAGAGATTCTGACATGAGTGCGAAGTTTTCTCCGATTTTTTCAAGGGGTTGGAACTCCGGGTGGGCGAGATTCTGACATGAGTGCGAAGTTTTCTCCGATTTTTTCAAGGGGTTGGAACTCCGGGTGGGAGAGATTCTGACATGAGTGCGAAGTTTTCTCCGATTTTTTCAAGGGGTTGGAACCCCGCGTGGGCGAGATTTTGACATGAGTGCGAAGTTTTCTCCGATTTTTTCAAGGGGTTGGAACTCCGGGTGGGAGAGATTCTGACATGAGTGCGAAGTTTTCCCCGATTTTTTTAAGGGGTTGGAACTCCGGGTGGGCGAGATTTTGACATGAGTGCGAAGTTTTCTCCGATTTTTTCAAGGGGTTGGAACTCCGGGTGGGAGAGATTCTGACATGAGTGCGAAGTTTTCTCCGATTTTTTCAAGGGGTTGGAACCCCGCGTGGGCGAGATTTTGACATGAGTGCGAAGTTTTCTCCGATTTTTTCAAGGGGTTGGAACTCCGGGTGGGAGAGATTCTGACATGAGTGCGAAGTTTTCTCCGATTTTTTCAAGGGGTTGGAACTCCGGGTGGGAGAGATTCTGACATGAGTGCGACGTTTTCCCCGATTTTTTCAAGGGGTTGGAACTCCGGGTGGGAGAGATTCTGACATGAGTGCGAAGTTTTCCCCGATTTTTTTAAGGGGTTGGAACTCCGGGTGGGCGAGATTTTGACATGAGTGCGAAGTTTTCTCCGATTTTTTCAAGGGGTTGGAACTCCGGGTGGGAGAGATTCTGACATGAGTGCGAAGTTTTCTCCGATTTTTTCAAGGGGTTGGAACCCCGCGTGGGCGAGATTTTGACATGAGTGCGAAGTTTTCTCCGATTTTTTCAAGGGGTTGGAACTCCGGGTGGGAGAGATTCTGACATGAGTGCGAAGTTTTCTCCGATTTTTTCAAGGGGTTGGAACTCCGGGTGGGCGAGATTCTGACATGAGTGCGAAGTTTTCTCCGATTTTTTCAAGGGGTTGGAACTCCGGGTGGGAGAGATTCTGACATGAGTGCGAAGTTTTCCCCGATTTTTTTAAGGGGTTGGAACTCCGGGTGGGCGAGATTTTGACATGAGTGCGAAGTTTTCTCCGATTTTTTCAAGGGGTTGGAACTCCGGGTGGGAGAGATTCTGACATGAGTGCGAAGTTTTCCCCGATTTTTTCAAGGGGTTGGAACTCCGGGTGGGCGAGATTTTGACATGAGTGCGAAGTTTTCTCCGATTTTTTCAAGGGGTTGGAACCCCGCGTGGGCGAGATTTTGACATGAGTGCGAAGTTTTCTCCGATTTTTTCAAGGGGTTGGAACTCCGGGTGGGAGAGATTCTGACATGAGTGCGAAGTTTTCTCCGATTTTTTCAAGGGGTTGGAACTCCGGGTGGGAGAGATTCTGACATGAGTGCGAAGTTTTCTCCGATTTTTTCAAGGGGTTGGAACTCCGGGTGGGAGAGATTTTGACATGAGTGCGAAGTTTTCTCCGATTTTTTCAAGGGATTGGAACCCCGGTTGGGCGAGATTTTGACATGAGTGCGAAGTTTTCCCCGATTTTTTCAAGGGGTTGGAACTCCGGGTGGGAGAGATTCTGACATGAGTGCGAAGTTTTCTCCGATTTTTTCAAGGGGTTGGAACTCCGGGTGGGAGAGATTCTGACATGAGTGCGAAGTTTTCTCCGATTTTTTCAAGGGGTTGGAACTCCGGGTGGGAGAGATTCTGACATGAGTGCGAAGTTTTCTCCGATTTTTTCAAGGGGTTGGAACTCCGGGTGGGCGAGATTCTGACATGAGTGCGAAGTTTTCTCCGATTTTTTCAAGGGGTTGGAACTCCGGGTGGGCGAGATTTTGACATGAGTGCGAAGTTTTCCTAGATTTTTAAAGGGGTTGGAACTCCGGGTGGGAGAGATTCTGACATGAGTGCGAAGTTTTCTCCGATTTTTTCAAGGGGTTGGAACTCCGGGTGGGCGAGATTCTGACATGAGTGCGAAGTTTTCTCCGATTTTTTCAAGGGGTTGGAACTCCGGGTGGGCGAGATTCTGACATGAGTGCGAAGTTTTCTCCGATTTTTTCAAGGGGTTGGAACTCCGGGTGGGAGAGATTCTGACATGAGTGCGAAGTTTTCTCCGATTTTTTCAAGGGGTTGGAACTCCGGGTGGGCGAGATTCTGACATGAGTGCGAAGTTTTCTCCGATTTTTTCAAGGGGTTGGAACTCCGGGTGGGAGAGATTCTGACATGAGTGCGAAGTTTTCTCCGATTTTTTCAAGGGGTTGGAACTCCGGGTGGGAGAGATTCTGACATGAGTGCGAAGTTTTCTCCGATTTTTTCAAGGGGTTGGAACTCCGGGTGGGAGAGATTCTGACATGAGTGCGAAGTTTTCTCCGATTTTTTCAAGGGGTTGGAACCCCGCGTGGGCGAGATTCTGACATGAGTGCGAAGTTTTCTCCGATTTTTTCAAGGGGTTGGAACTCCGGGTGGGCGAGATTCTGACATGAGTGCGAAGTTTTCTCCGATTTTTTCAAGGGGTTGGAACTCCGGGTGGGAGAGATTCTGACATGAGTGCGAAGTTTTCTCCGATTTTTTCAAGGGGTTGGAACTCCGGGTGGGCGAGATTCTGACATGAGTGCGAAGTTTTCTCCGATTTTTTCAAGGGGTTGGAACTCCGGGTGGGAGAGATTCTGACATGAGTGCGAAGTTTTCTCCGATTTTTTCAAGGGGTTGGAACTCCGGGTGGGAGAGATTCTGACATGAGTGCGAAGTTTTCTCCGATTTTTTCAAGGGGTTGGAACTCCGGGTGGGCGAGATTCTGACATGAGTGCGAAGTTTTCTCCGATTTTTTCAAGGGGTTGGAACTCCGGGTGGGCGAGATTCTGACATGAGTGCGAAGTTTTCTCCGATTTTTTCAAGGGGTTGGAACTCCGGGTGGGCGAGATTTTGACATGAGTGCGAAGTTTTCTCCGATTTTTTCAAGGGGTTGGAACTCCGGGTGGGAGAGATTCTGACATGAGTGCGAAGTTTTCTCCGATTTTTTCAAGGGGTTGGAACTCCGGGTGGGCGAGATTCTGACATGAGTGCGAAGTTTTCTCCGATTTTTTCAAGGGGTTGGAACTCCGGGTGGGAGAGATTCTGACATGAGTGCGAAGTTTTCTCCGATTTTTTCAAGGGGTTGGAACTCCGGGTGGGCGAGATTCTGACATGAGTGCGAAGTTTTCTCCGATTTTTTCAAGGGGTTGGAACTCCGGGTGGGAGAGATTCTGACATGAGTGCGAAGTTTTCTCCGATTTTTTCAAGGGGTTGGAACTCCGGGTGGGAGAGATTCTGACATGAGTGCGAAGTTTTCTCCGATTTTTTCAAGGGGTTGGAACTCCGGGTGGGAGAGATTCTGACATGAGTGCGAAGTTTTCTCCGATTTTTTCAAGGGGTTGGAACTCCGGGTGGGAGAGATTCTGACATGAGTGCGAAGTTTTCTCCGATTTTTTCAAGGGGTTGGAACCCCGCGTGGGCGAGATTTTGACATGAGTGCGAAGTTTTCTCCGATTTTTTCAAGGGGTTGGAACTCCGGGTGGGAGAGATTCTGACATGAGTGCGAAGTTTTCTCCGATTTTTTCAAGGGGTTGGAACTCCGGGTGGGCGAGATTCTGACATGAGTGCGAAGTTTTCTCCGATTTTTTCAAGGGGTTGGAACTCCGGGTGGGAGAGATTCTGACATGAGTGCGAAGTTTTCTCCGATTTTTTCAAGGGGTTGGAACTCCGGGTGGGCGAGATTCTGACATGAGTGCGAAGTTTTCTCCGATTTTTTCAAGGGGTTGGAACTCCGGGTGGGAGAGATTCTGACATGAGTGCGAAGTTTTCTCCGATTTTTTCAAGGGGTTGGAACTCCGGGTGGGCGAGATTCTGACATGAGTGCGAAGTTTTCTCCGATTTTTTCAAGGGGTTGGAACTCCGGGTGGGCGAGATTCTGACATGAGTGCGAAGTTTTCTCCGATTTTTTCAAGGGGTTGGAACTCCGGGTGGGCGAGATTCTGACATGAGTGCGAAGTTTTCTCCGATTTTTTCAAGGGGTTGGAACTCCGGGTGGGAGAGATTCTGACATGAGTGCGAAGTTTTCTCCGATTTTTTCAAGGGGTTGGAACTCCGGGTGGGCGAGATTCTGACATGAGTGCGAAGTTTTCTCCGATTTTTCAAGGGGTAGGAACTCCGGGTGGGCGAGATTCTGACATGAGTGCGAAGTTTTCTCCGATTTTTTCAAGGGGTTGGAACTCCGGGTGGGAGAGATTCTGACATGAGTGCGAAGTTTTCTCCGATTTTTTCAAGGGGTTGGAACTCCGGGTGGGCGAGATTCTGACATGAGTGCGAAGTTTTCTCCGATTTTTTCAAGGGGTTGGAACTCCGGGTGGGCGAGATTCTGACATGAGTGCGAAGTTTTCTCCGATTTTTTCAAGGGGTTGGAACTCCGGGTGGGCGAGATTCTGACATGAGTGCGAAGTTTTCTCCGATTTTTTCAAGGGGTTGGAACTCCGGGTGGGAGAGATTCTGACATGAGTGCGAAGTTTTCTCCGATTTTTTCAAGGGGTTGGAACTCCGGGTGGGCGAGATTCTGACATGAGTGCGAAGTTTTCTCCGATTTTTTCAAGGGGTTGGAACTCCGGGTGGGCGAGATTCTGACATGAGTGCGAAGTTTTCTCCTATTTTTTCAAGGGGTTGGAACTCCGGGTGGGAGAGATTCTGACATGAGTGCGAAGTTTTCCCCGATTTTTCAAGGGGTTGGAACTCCGGGTGGGAGAGATTCTGACATGAGTGCGAAGTTTTCTCCGATTTTTTCAAGGGGTTGGAACTCCGGGTGGGCGAGATTCTGACATGAGTGCGAAGTTTTCTCCGATTTTTTCAAGGGGTTGGAACTCCGGGTGGGAGAGATTCTGACATGAGTGCGAAGTTTTCTCCGATTTTTTCAAGGGGTTGGAACTCCGGGTGGGCGAGATTCTGACATGAGTGCGAAGTTTTCTCCGATTTTTTCAAGGGGTTGGAACTCCGGGTGGGCGAGATTCTGACATGAGTGCGAAGTTTTCTCCGATTTTTTCAAGGGGTTGGAACTCCGGGTGGGAGAGATTCTGACATGAGTGCGAAGTTTTCTCCGATTTTTTCAAGGGGTTGGAACCCCGCGTGGGCGAGATTCTGACATGAGTGCGAAGTTTTCTCCGATTTTTCAAGGGGTTAGAACTCCGGGTGGGCGAGATTCTGACATGAGTGCGAAGTTTTCTCCGATTTTTTCAAGGGGTTGGAACTCCGGGTGGGAGAGATTCTGACATGAGTGCGAAGTTTTCTCCGATTTTTTCAAGGGGTTGGAACTCCGGGTGGGCGAGATTCTGACATGAGTGCGAAGTTTTCTCCGATTTTTTCAAGGGGTTGGAACTCCGGGTGGGAGAGATTCTGACATGAGTGCGAAGTTTTCTCCGATTTTTTCAAGGGGTTGGAACTCCGGGTGGGCGAGATTCTGACATGAGTGCGAAGTTTTCTCCGATTTTTTCAAGGGGTTGGAACTCCGGGTGGGAGAGATTCTGACATGAGTGCGAAGTTTTCTCCGATTTTTTCAAGGGGTTGGAACTCCGGGTGGGCGAGATTCTGACATGAGTGCGAAGTTTTCTCCGATTTTTTCAAGGGGTTGGAACTCCGGGTGGGAGAGATTCTGACATGAGTGCGAAGTTTTCTCCGATTTTTTCAAGGGGTTGGAACTCCGGGTGGGAGAGATTCTGACATGAGTGCGAAGTTTTCTCCGATTTTTTCAAGGGGTTGGAACTCCGGGTGGGCGAGATTCTGACATGAGTGCGAAGTTTTCTCCGATTTTTTCAAGGGGTTGGAACTCCGGGTGGGAGAGATTCTGACATGAGTGCGAAGTTTTCTCCGATTTTTTCAAGGGGTTGGAACTCCGGGTGGGAGAGATTCTGACATGAGTGCGAAGTTTTCTCCGATTTTTTCAAGGGGTTGGAACTCCGGGTGGGAGAGATTCTGACATGAGTGCGAAGTTTTCTCCGATTTTTTCAAGGGGTTGGAACTCCGGGTGGGCGAGATTCTGACATGAGTGCGAAGTTTTCTCCGATTTTTTCAAGGGGTTGGAACTCCGGGTGGGCGAGATTCTGACATGAGTGCGAAGTTTTCTCCGATTTTTCAAGGGGTTGGAACTCCGGGTGGGAGAGATTCTGACATGAGTGCGAAGTTTTCTCCGATTTTTTCAAGGGGTTGGAACTCCGGGTGGGCGAGATTCTGACATGAGTGCGAAGTTTTCTCCGATTTTTTCAAGGGGTTGGAACTCCGGGTGGGAGAGATTCTGACATGAGTGCGAAGTTTTCTCCGATTTTTTCAAGGGGTTGGAACTCCGGGTGGGAGAGATTCTGACATGAGTGCGAAGTTTTCTCCGATTTTTTCAAGGGGTTGGAACTCCGGGTGGGAGAGATTCTGACATGAGTGCGAAGTTTTCTCCGATTTTTTCAAGGGGTTGGAACTCCGGGTGGGCGAGATTCTGACATGAGTGCGAAGTTTTCTCCGATTTTTTCAAGGGGTTGGAACTCCGGGTGGGCGAGATTCTGACATGAGTGCGAAGTTTTCTCCGATTTTTTCAAGGGGTTGGAACTCCGGGTGGGCGAGATTCTGACATGAGTGCGAAGTTTTCTCCGATTTTTTCAAGGGGTTGGAACTCCGGGTGGGCGAGATTCTGACATGAGTGCGAAGTTTTCTCCGATTTTTTCAAGGGGTTGGAACTCCGGGTGGGCGAGATTCTGACATGAGTGCGAAGTTTTCTCCGATTTTTTCAAGGGGTTGGAACTCCGGGTGGGAGAGATTCTGACATGAGTGCGAAGTTTTCTCCGATTTTTTCAAGGGGTTGGAACTCCGGGTGGGCGAGATTCTGACATGAGTGCGAAGTTTTCTCCGATTTTTTCAAGGGGTTGGAACTCCGGGTGGGAGAGATTCTGACATGAGTGCGAAGTTTTCTCCGATTTTTTCAAGGGGTTGGAACTCCGGGTGGGCGAGATTCTGACATGAGTGCGAAGTTTTCTCCGATTTTTTCAAGGGGTTGGAACTCCGGGTGGGCGAGATTCTGACATGAGTGCGAAGTTTTCTCCGATTAACAAGGGGTTGGAACTTCGGGTGGGAGAGATTCTGACATGAGTGGGAAGTTTTCTCCGATTTTTTCAAGGGGTTAGACCTCCGGGTGGGCGAGATTCTGAGATGAGTGCGAAGTTTTCTCCGATTTTTCAAGGGGTTGGAACTCCGGGTGGGAGAGATTCTGACATGAGTGCGAAGTTTTCTCCGATTTTTTCAAGGGGTTGGAACTCCGGGTGGGAGAGATTCTGACATGAGTGCGAAGTTTTCTCCGATTTTTTCAAGGGGTTGGAACTCCGGGTGGGCGAGATTCTGACATGAGTGCGAAGTTTTCTCCGATTTTTTCAAGGGGTTGGAACTCCGGGTGGGAGAGATTCTGACATGAGTGCGAAGTTTTCTCCGATTTTTTCAAGGGGTTGGAACTCCGGGTGGGCGAGATTCTGACATGAGTGCGAAGTTTTCTCCGATTTTTTCAAGGGGTTGGAACTCCGGGTGGGAGAGATTCTGACATGAGTGCGAAGTTTTCTCCGATTTTTTCAAGGGGTTGGAACTCCGGGTGGGCGAGATTCTGACATGAGTGCGAAGTTTTCTCCGATTTTTTCAAGGGGTTGGAACTCCGGGTGGGCGAGATTCTGACATGAGTGCGAAGTTTTCTCCGATTTTTTCAAGGGGTTGGAACTCCGGGTGGGAGAGATTCTGACATGAGTGCGAAGTTTTCTCCGATTTTTTCAAGGGGTTGGAACTCCGGGTGGGAGAGATTCTGACATGAGTGCGAAGTTTTCTCCGATTTTTTCAAGGGGTTGGAACTCCGGGTGGGAGAGATTCTGACATGAGTGCGAAGTTTTCTCCGATTTTTCAAGGGGTTGGAACTCCGGGTGGGAGAGATTCTGACATGAGTGCGAAGTTTTCTCCGATTTTTTCAAGGGGTTGGAACTCCGGGTGGGCGAGATTCTGACATGAGTGCGAAGTTTTCTCCGATTTTTTCAAGGGGTTGGAACTCCGGGTGGGAGAGATTCTGACATGAGTGCGAAGTTTTCTCCGATTTTTTCAAGGGGTTGGAACTCCGGGTGGGAGAGATTCTGACATGAGTGCGAAGTTTTCTCCGATTTTTTCAAGGGGTTGGAACTCCGGGTGGGAGAGATTCTGACATGAGTGCGAAGTTTTCTCCGATTTTTTCAAGGGGTTGGAACTCCGGGTGGGAGAGATTCTGACATGAGTGCGAAGTTTTCTCCGATTTTTTCAAGGGGTTGGAACTCCGGGTGGGCGAGATTCTGACATGAGTGCGAAGTTTTCTCCGATTTTTTCAAGGGGTTGGAACTCCGGGTGGGCGAGATTCTGACATGAGTGCGAAGTTTTCTCCGATTTTTTCAAGGGGTTGGAACTCCGGGTGGGCGAGATTCTGACATGAGTGCGAAGTTTTCTCCGATTTTTTCAAGGGGTTGGAACTCCGGGTGGGAGAGATTCTGACATGAGTGCGAAGTTTTCCCCGATTTTTTAAGGGGTTGGAACTCCGGGTGGGCGAGATTTTGACATGAGTGCGAAGTTTTCTCCGATTTTTTCAAGGGGTTGGAACTCCGGGTGGGAGAGATTCTGACATGAGTGCGAAGTTTTCTCCGATTTTTTCAAGGGGTTGGAACTCCGGGTGGGCGAGATTTTGACATGAGTGCGAAGTTTTCTCCGATTTTTTCAAGGGGTTGGAACTCCGGGTGGGAGAGATTCTGACATGAGTGCGAAGTTTTCTCCGATTTTTTCAAGGGGTTGGAACTCCGGGTGGGCGAGATTCTGACATGAGTGCGAAGTTTTCTCCGATTTTTTCAAGGGGTTGGAACTCCGGGTGGGAGAGATTCTGACATGAGTGCGAAGTTTTCTCCGATTTTTTCAAGGGGTTGGAACTCCGGGTGGGCGAGATTCTGACATGAGTGCGAAGTTTTCTCCGATTTTTTCAAGGGGTTGGAACTCCGGGTGGGCGAGATTCTGACATGAGTGCGAAGTTTTCTCCGATTTTTTCAAGGGGTTGGAACTCCGGGTGGGAGAGATTCTGACATGAGTGCGAAGTTTTCTCCGATTTTTTCAAGGGGTTGGAACTCCGGGTGGGAGAGATTCTGACATGAGTGCGAAGTTTTCTCCGATTTTTCAAGGGGTTGGAACTCCGGGTGGGCGAGATTCTGACATGAGTGCGAAGTTTTCTCCGATTTTTTCAAGGGGTTGGAACCCCGCGTGGGCGAGATTTTGACATGAGTGCGAAGTTTTCCCCGATTTTTCAAGGGGTTGGAACTCCGGGTGGGAGAGATTCTGACATGAGTGCGAAGTTTTCTCCGATTTTTTCAAGGGGTTGGAACTCCGGGTGGGCGAGATTCTGACATGAGTGCGAAGTTTTCTCCGATTTTTTCAAGGGGTTGGAACTCCGGGTGGGAGAGATTCTGACATGAGTGCGAAGTTTTCTCCGATTTTTTCAAGGGGTTGGAACTCCGGGTGGGAGAGATTCTGACATGAGTGCGAAGTTTTCTCCGATTTTTTCAAGGGGTTGGAACTCCGGGTGGGAGAGATTCTGACATGAGTGCGAAGTTTTCCCCGATTTTTCAAGGGGTTGGAACTCCGGGTGGGAGAGATTCTGACATGAGTGCGAAGTTTTCTCCGATTTTTTCAAGGGGTTGGAACCCCGCGTGGGCGAGATTCTGACATGAGTGCGAAGTTTTCCCCGATTTTTCAAGGGGTTGGAACTCCGGGTGGGAGAGATTCTGACATGAGTGCGAAGTTTTCTCCGATTTTTTCAAGGGGTTGGAACCCCGGTTGGGCGAGATTTTGACATGAGTGCGAAGTTTTCCCCGATTTTTTCAAGGGGTTGGAACTCCGGGTGGGAGAGATTCTGACATGAGTGCGAAGTTTTCCCCGATTTTTCAAGGGGCTGGAACTCCGGGTGGGGGAGATTCTGACATGGGGGCGAAGGTTTCTCCGATTTTTTCAAGGGGTTGGAACCCCGCGTGGGAGAGATTCTGACATGAGTGCGAAGTTTTCTCCGATTTTTTCAAGGGGTTGGAACTCCGGGTGGGAGAGATTCTGACATGAGTGCGAAGTTTTCTCCGATTTTTTCAAGGGGTTGGAACTCCGGGTGGGAGAGATTCTGACATGAGTGCGAAGTTTTCTCCGATTTTTTCAAGGGGTTGGAACTCCGGGTGGGAGAGATTCTGACATGAGTGCGAAGTTTTCTCCGATTTTTCAAGGGGTTGGAACTCCGGGTGGGAGAGATTCTGACATGAGTGCGAAGTTTTCTCCGATTTTTTCAAGGGGTTGGAACTCCGGGTGGGCGAGATTCTGACATGAGTGCGAAGTTTTCTCCGATTTTTTCAAGGGGTTGGAACTCCGGGTGGGCGAGATTCTGACATGAGTGCGAAGTTTTCTCCGATTTTTTCAAGGGGTTGGAACTCCGGGTGGGCGAGATTCTGACATGAGTGCGAAGTTTTCTCCGATTTTTTCAAGGGGTTGGAACTCCGGGTGGGAGAGATTCTGACATGAGTGCGAAGTTTTCTCCGATTTTTTCAAGGGGTTGGAACTCCGGGTGGGAGAGATTCTGACATGAGTGCGAAGTTTTCTCCGATTTTTTCAAGGGGTTGGAACTCCGGGTGGGCGAGATTCTGACATGAGTGCGAAGTTTTCTCCGATTTTTTCAAGGGGTTGGAACTCCGGGTGGGCGAGATTCTGACATGAGTGCGAAGTTTTCTCCGATTTTTTCAAGGGGTTGGAACTCCGGGTGGGAGAGATTCTGACATGAGTGCGAAGTTTTCTCCGATTTTTTCAAGGGGTTGGAACTCCGGGTGGGCGAGATTCTGACATGAGTGCGAAGTTTTCTCCGATTTTTCTAAGGGGTTGGCACCCGGGGTGGGCGAGATTTTGACATGAGTGCGAAGTTTTCTCCGATTTCTTCAAGGGGTTGGAACTCCGGGTGGGCGAGATTCTGACATGAGTGCGAAGTTTTCTCCGATTTTTTCAAGGGGTTGGAACTCCGGGTGGGCGAGATTCTGACATGAGTGCGAAGTTTTCTCCGATTTTTTCAAGGGGTTGGAACTCCGGGTGGGCGAGATTCTGACATGAGTGCGAAGTTTTCTCCGATTTTTTCAAGGGGTTGGAACTCCGGGTGGGAGAGATTCTGACATGAGTGCGAAGTTTTCTCCGATTTTTCAAGGGGTTGGAACTCCGGGTGGGCGAGATTCTGACATGAGTGCGAAGTTTTCTCCGATTTTTTCAAGGGGTTGGAACTCCGGGTGGGAGAGATTCTGACATGAGTGCGAAGTTTTCTCCGATTTTTTCAAGGGGTTGGAACTCCGGGTGGGAGAGATTCTGACATGAGTGCGAAGTTTTCTCCGATTTTTCAAGGGGTTGGAACTCGGGGTGGGCGAGATTCTGACATGAGTGCGAAGTTTTCTCCGATTTTTTCAAGGGGTTGGAACTCCGGGTGGGAGAGATTCTGACATGAGTGCGAAGTTTTCTCCGATTTTTTCAAGGGGTTGGAACTCCGGGTGGGCGAGATTCTGACATGAGTGCGAAGTTTTCTCCGATTTTTCAAGGGGTTGGAACTCCGGGTGGGAGAGATTCTGACATGAGTGCGAAGTTTTCTCCGATTTTTTCAAGGGGTTGGAACTCCGGGTGGGAGAGATTCTGACATGAGTGCGAAGTTTTCTCCGATTTTTTCAAGGGGTTGGAACTCCGGGTGGGCGAGATTCTGACATGAGTGCGAAGTTTTCTCCGATTTTTTCAAGGGGTTGGAACTCCGGGTGGGAGAGATTCTGACATGAGTGCGAAGTTTTCTCCGATTTTTTCAAGGGGTTGGAACTCCGGGTGGGCGAGATTCTGACATGAGTGCGAAGTTTTCTCCGATTTTTTCAAGGGGTTGGAACTCCGGGTGGGCGAGATTCTGACATGAGTGCGAAGTTTTCTCCGATTTTTTCAAGGGGTTGGAACTCCGGGTGGGCGAGATTCTGACATGAGTGCGAAGTTTTCTCCGATTTTTTCAAGGGGTTGGAACTCCGGGTGGGCGAGATTCTGACATGAGTGCGAAGTTTTCTCCGATTTTTTCAAGGGGTTGGAACTCCGGGTGGGCGAGATTCTGACATGAGTGCGAAGTTTTCTCCGATTTTTTCAAGGGGTTGGAACTCCGGGTGGGAGAGATTCTGACATGAGTGCGAAGTTTTCTCCGATTTTTTCAAGGGGTTGGAACTCCGGGTGGGCGAGATTCTGACATGAGTGCGAAGTTTTCTCCGATTTTTCAAGGAGTTGGAACTCCGGGTGGGCGAGATTCTGACATGAGTGCGAAGTTTTCTCCGATTTTTTCAAGGGGTTGGAACTCCGGGTGGGCGAGATTCTGACATGAGTGCGAAGTTTTCTCCGATTTTTTCAAGGGGTTGGAACTCCGGGTGGGCGAGATTCTGACATGAGTGCGAAGTTTTCTCCGATTTTTTCAAGGGGTTGGAACTCCGGGTGGGAGAGATTCTGACATGAGTGCGAAGTTTTCTCCGATTTTTTCAAGGGGTTGGAACTCCGGGTGGGCGAGATTCTGACATGAGTGCGAAGTTTTCTCCGATTTTTTCAAGGGGTTGGAACTCCGGGTGGGCGAGATTCTGACATGAGTGCGAAGTTTTCTCCGATTTTTTCAAGGGGTTGGAACTCCGGGTGGGAGAGATTCTGACATGAGTGCGAAGTTTTCTCCGATTTTTTCAAGGGGTTGGAACTCCGGGTGGGAGAGATTCTGACATGAGTGCGAAGTTTTCTCCGATTTTTCAAGGGGTTAGAACTCCGGGTGGGCGAGATTCTGACATGAGTGCGAAGTTTTCTCCGATTTTTTCAAGGGGTTGGAACTCCGGGTGGGAGAGATTCTGACATGAGTGCGAAGTTTTCTCCGATTTTTTCAAGGGGTTGGAACTCCGGGTGGGAGAGATTCTGACATGAGTGCGAAGTTTTCTCCGATTTTTTCAAGGGGTTGGAACTCCGGGTGGGAGAGATTCTGACATGAGTGCGAAGTTTTCTCCGATTTTTTCAAGGGGTTGGAACTCCGGGTGGGCGAGATTCTGACATGAGTGCGAAGTTTTCTCCGATTTTTTCAAGGGGTTGGAACTCCGGGTGGGCGAGATTCTGACATGAGTGCGAAGTTTTCTCCGATTTTGTCAAGGGGTTGGAACTTCGGGTGGGAGAGATTCTGACATGAGTGCGAAGTTTTCTCCGATTTTTTCAAGGGGTTGGAACTCCGGGTGGGCGAGATTCTGACATGAGTGCGAAGTTTTCTCCGATTTTTTCAAGGGGTTGGAACTCCGGGTGGGCGAGATTCTGACATGAGTGCGAAGTTTTCTCCGATTTTTTCAAGGGGTTGGAACTCCGGGTGGGCGAGATTCTGACATGAGTGCGAAGTTTTCTCCGATTTTTTCAAGGGGTTGGAACTCCGGGTGGGAGAGATTCTGACATGAGTGCGAAGTTTTCTCCGATTTTTTCAAGGGGTTGGAACTCCGGGTGGGAGAGATTCTGACATGAGTGCGAAGTTTTCTCCGATTTTTTCAAGGGGTTGGAACTCCGGGTGGGCGAGATTCTGACATGAGTGCGAAGTTTTCTCCGATTTTTTCAAGGGGTTGGAACTCCGGGTGGGCGAGATTCTGACATGAGTGCGAAGTTTTCTCCGATTTTTTCAAGGGGTTGGAACTCCGGGTGGGAGAGATTCTGACATGAGTGCGAAGTTTTCTCCGATTTTTTCAAGGGGTTGGAACTCCGGGTGGGCGAGATTCTGACATGAGTGCGAAGTTTTCTCCGATTTTTCAAGGGGTTGGAACTCCGGGTGGGAGAGATTCTGACATGAGTGCGAAGTTTTCTCCGATTTTTTCAAGGGGTTGGAACTCCGGGTGGGCGAGATTCTGACATGAGTGCGAAGTTTTCTCCGATTTTTTCAAGGGGTTGGAACTCCGGGTGGGCGAGATTCTGACATGAGTGCGAAGTTTTCTCCGATTTTTTCAAGGGGTTGGAACTCCGGGTGGGCGAGATTCTGACATGAGTGCGAAGTTTTCTCCGATTTTTTCAAGGGGTTGGAACTCCGGGTGGGCGAGATTCTGACATGAGTGCGAAGTTTTCTCCGATTTTTTCAAGGGGTTGGAACTCCGGGTGGGCGAGATTCTGACATGAGTGCGAAGTTTTCTCCGATTTTTTCAAGGGGTTGGAACTCGGGGTGGGCGAGATTCTGACATGAGTGCGAAGTTTTCTCCGATTTTTTCAAGGGGTTGGAACTCCGGGTGGGCGAGATTCTGACATGAGTGCGAAGTTTTCTCCGATTTTTTCAAGGGGTTGGAACTCCGGGTGGGAGAGATTCTGACATGAGTGCGAAGTTTTCTCCGATTTTTTCAAGGGTAGGGACTCCGGGTGGGCGAGATTCTGACATGAGTGCGAAGTTTTCTCCGATTTTTTCAAGGGGTAGGAACTCCGGGTGGGCGAGATTCTGACATGAGTGCGAAGTTTTCTCCGATTTTTCAAGGGGTTAGAACTCCGGGTGGGCGAGATTCTGACATGAGTGCGAAGTTTTCTCCGATTTTTTCAAGGGGTTGGAACTCCGGGTGGGAGAGATTCTGACATGAGTGCGAAGTTTTCTCCGATTTTTTCAAGGGGTTGGAACCCCGCGTGGGCGAGATTTTGACATGAGTGCGAAGTTTTCTCCGATTTTTTCAAGGGATTGGAACCCCGGTTGGGCGAGATTTTGACATGAGTGCGAAGTTTTCTCCGATTTTTTCAAGGGATTGGAACCCCGCGTGGGAGAGATTCTGACATGAGTGCGAAGTTTTCCCCGATTTTTTAAGGGGTTGGAACCCCGCGTGGGAGAGATTCTGACATGAGTGCGAAGTTTTCTCCGATTTTTTCAAGGGGTTGGAACTCCGGGTGGGCGAGATTCTGACATGAGTGCGAAGTTTTCTCCGATTTTTTCAAGGGGTTGGAACTTCGGGTGGGAGAGATTCTGACATGAGTGCGAAGTTTTCTCCGATTTTTTCAAGGGGTTGGAACTCCGGGTGGGAGAGATTCTGACATGAGTGCGAAGTTTTCTCCGATTTTTTCAAGGGGTTGGAACTCCGGGTGGGCGAGATTCTGACATGAGTGCGAAGTTTTCTCCGATTTTTCAAGGGGTTGGAACTCCGGGTGGGAGAGATTCTGACATGAGTGCGAAGTTTTCTCCGATTTTTTCAAGGGGTTGGAACTCCGGGTGGGAGAGATTCTGACATGAGTGCGAAGTTTTCTCCGATTTTTTCAAGGGGTTGGAACTCCGAGTGGGCGAGATTCTGACATGAGTGCGAAGTTTTCTCCGATTTTTTCAAGGGGTTGGAACTCCGGGTGGGAGAGATTCTGACATGAGTGCGAAGTTTTCTCCGATTTTTTCAAGGGGTTGGAACTTCGGGTGGGAGAGATTCTGACATGAGTGCGAAGTTTTCTCCGATTTTTTCAAGGGGTTGGAACTCCGGGTGGGCGAGATTCTGACATGAGTGCGAAGTTTTCTCCGATTTTTTCAAGGGGTTGGAACTCCGGGTGGGAGAGATTCTGACATGAGTGCGAAGTTTTCTCCGATTTTTTCAAGGGGTTGGAACTCCGGGTGGGCGAGATTCTGACATGAGTGCGAAGTTTTCTCCGATTTTTCAAGGGGTTGGAACTCCGGGTGGGAGAGATTCTGACATGAGTGCGAAGTTTTCTCCGATTTTTCAAGGGGTTGGAACTCCGGGTGGGCGAGATTCTGACATGAGTGCGAAGTTTTCTCCGATTTTTTCAAGGGGTTGGAACTCCGGGTGGGCGAGATTCTGACATGAGTGCGAAGTTTTCTCCGATTTTTTCAAGGGGTTGGAACTCCGGGTGGGAGAGATTCTGACATGAGTGCGAAGTTTTCTCCGATTTTTTCAAGGGGTTGGAACTCCGGGTGGGAGAGATTCTGACATGAGTGCGAAGTTTTCTCCGATTTTTTCAAGGGGTTGGAACTCCGGGTGGGCGAGATTCTGACATGAGTGCGAAGTTTTCTCCGATTTTTTCAAGGGGTTGGAACTCCGGGTGGGCGAGATTCTGACATGAGTGCGAAGTTTTCTCCGATTTTTTCAAGGGGTTAGAACTCCGGGTGGGCGAGATTCTGACATGAGTGCGAAGTTTTCTCCGATTTTTTTCAAGGGGTTGGAACTCCGGGTGGGCGAGATTCTGACATGAGTGCGAAGTTTTCTCCGATTTTTTCAAGGGGTTGGAACTCCGGGTGGGCGAGATTCTGACATGAGTGCGAAGTTTTCTCCGATTTTTCAAGGGGTTAGAACTCCGGGTGGGCGAGATTCTGACATGAGTGCGAAGTTTTCTCCGATTTTTTCAAGGGGTTGGAACTCCGGGTGGGCGAGATTCTGACATGAGTGCGAAGTTTTCTCCGATTTTTTCAAGGGGTTGGAACTCCGGGTGGGAGAGATTCTGACATGAGTGCGAAGTTTTCTCCGATTTTTTCAAGGGGTTGGAACTTCGGGTGGGCGAGATTCTGACATGAGTGCGAAGTTTTCTCCGATTTTTTCAAGGGGTTGGAACTCCGGGTGGGCGAGATTCTGACATGAGTGCGAAGTTTTCTCCGATTTTTTCAAGGGGTTGGAACTCCGGGTGGGCGAGATTCTGACATGAGTGCGAAGTTTTCTCCGATTTTTTCAAGGGGTTGGAACTCCGGGTGGGCGAGATTCTGACATGAGTGCGAAGTTTTCTCCGATTTTTTCAAGGGTTGGAACTCCGGGTGGGCGAGATTCTGACATGAGTGCGAAGTTTTCTCCGATTTTTTCAAGGGGTTGGAACTCCGGGTGGGAGAGATTCTGACATGAGTGCGAAGTTTTCTCCGATTTTTTCAAGGGGTTGGAACTCCGGGTGGGCGAGATTCTGACATGAGTGCGAAGTTTTCTCCGATTTTTTCAAGGGTTTGGAACTCCGGGTGGGAGAGATTCTGACATGAGTGCGAAGTTTTCTCCGATTTTTTCAAGGGGTTGGAACTCCGGGTGGGCGAGATTCTGACATGAGTGCGAAGTTTTCTCCGATTTTTTCAAGGGGTTGGAACTCCGGGTGGGCGAGATTCTGACATGAGTGCGAAGTTTTCTCCGATTTTTTCAAGGGGTTGGAACTTCGGGTGGGAGAGATTCTGACATGAGTGCGAAGTTTTCTCCGATTTTTTCAAGGGGTTAGAACTCCGGGTGGGCGAGATTCTGACATGAGTGCGAAGTTTTCTCCGATTTTTTCAAGGGGTTGGAACTCCGGGTGGGAGAGATTCTGAGATGAGTGCGAAGTTTTCTCCGATTAACAAGGGGTTGGAACTTCGGGTGGGAGAGATTCTGACATGAGTGCGAAGTTTTCTCCGATTTTTTTAAGGGGTTGGAAATCCGGGTGGGCGAGATTCTGACATGAGTGCGAAGTTTTCCCCGATTCTTTCAAGGGGTTGGAACTTCGGGTGGGAGAGATTCTGACATGAGTGCGAAGTTTTCTCCGATTTTTTCAAGGGGTTAGAACTCCGGGTGGGCGAGATTCTGACATGAGTGCGAAGTTTTCTCCGATTTTTTCAAGGGGTTGGAACTCCGGGTGGGAGAGATTCTGACATGAGTGCGAAGTTTTCTCCGATTTTTTCAAGGGGTTGGAACTCCGGGTGGGAGAGATTCTGACATGAGTGCGAAGTTTTCTCCGATTTTTTCAAGGGGTTGGAACTCCGGGTGGGCGAGATTCTGACATGAGTGCGAAGTTTTCTCCGATTTTTTCAAGGGGTTGGAACTCCGGGTGGGAGAGATTCTGACATGAGTGCGAAGTTTTCTCCGATTTTTTCAAGGGGTTGGAACTCCGGGTGGGCGAGATTCTGACATGAGTGCGAAGTTTTCTCCGATTTTTCAAGGGGTTGGAACTCCGGGTGGGAGAGATTCTGACATGAGTGCGAAGTTTTCTCCGATTTTTTCAAGGGGTTGGAACTCCGGGTGGGAGAGATTCTGACATGAGTGCGAAGTTTTCTCCGATTTTTTCAAGGGGTTGGAACTCCGGGTGGGAGAGATTCTGACATGAGTGCGAAGTTTTCTCCGATTTTTTCAAGGGGTTGGAACTCCGGGTGGGCGAGATTCTGACATGAGTGCGAAGTTTTCTCCGATTTTTTCAAGGGGTAGGAACTGCGGGTGGGTGAGATTCTGAGATGAGTGCGAAGTTTTCTCCGATTTTTCAAGGGGTTGGAACTCCGGGTGGGCGAGATTCTGACATGAGTGCGAAGTTTTCTCCGATTTTTGAAGGGTTGGAACTCAGGGTGGGCGAGATTCTGACATGAGTGCTAAGTTTTCTCCGATTTTTTCAAGGGGTTGGAACTCCGGGTGGGCGAGATTCTGACATGAGTGCGAAGTTTTCTCCGATTTTTTCAAGGGGTTGGAACTCCGGGTGGGAGAGATTCTGACATGAGTGCGAAGTTTTCTCCGATTTTTTCAAGGGGTTGGAACTCAGGGTGGGCGAGATTCTGACATGAGTGCGAAGTTTTCTCCGATTTTTCAAGGGGTTGGAACTCCGGGTGGGCGAGATTCTGACATGAGTGCGAAGCTTGCTCCGATTTTTTCAAGGGGTTGGAACTCCGGGTGGGAGAGATTCTGACATGAGTGCGAAGTTTTCTGCTATTTTTGAAGGGGTTGGCACCCCGGGTGGGCGAGATTCTGACATGAGTGCGAAGTTTTCTCCGATTTTTTCAAGGGGTTGGAACTCCGGGTGGGAGAGATTCTGACATGAGTGCGAAGTTTTCTCCGATTTTTTCAAGGGGTTGGAACTCCGGGTGGGCGAGATTCTGACATGAGTGCAAAGTTTTCTCCGATTTTTTCAAGGGGTTGGAACTCCGGGTGGGCGAGATTCTGACATGAGTGCGAAGTTTTCTCCGATTTTTTCAAGGGGTTGGAACTCCGGGTGGGAGAGATTCTGAAATGAGTGCGAAGTTTTCTCCGATTTTTCCAAGGGGTTGGAACTCCGGGTGGGCGAGATTCTGACATGAGTGCGAAGTTTTCTCCGATTTTTTCAAGGGGTTGGAACTCCGGGTGGGCGAGATTCTGACATGAGTGCGAAGTTTTCTCCGATTTTTTCAAGGGGTTGGAACTCCGGGTGGGAGAGATTCTGACATGAGTGCGAAGTTTTCCCCGATTTTTCAAGGGGTTGGAACTCCGGGTGGGAGAGATTCTGACATGAGTGCGAAGTTTTCTCCGATTTTTTCAAGGGGTTGGAACTCCGGGTGGGCGAGATTCTGACATGAGTGCGAAGTTTTCTCCGATTTTTTCAAGGGGTTGGAACTCCGGGTGGGCGAGATTCTGACATGAGTGCGAAGTTTTCTCCGATTTTTTCAAGGGGTTGGAACTCCGGGTGGGCGAGATTCTGACATGAGTGCGAAGTTTTCTCCGATTTTTTCAAGGGGTTGGAACTCCGGGTGGGCGAGATTCTGACATGAGTGCGAAGTTTTCTCCGATTTTTTCAAGGGGTTGGAACTCCGGGTGGGCGAGATTCTGACATGAGTGCGAAGTTTTCTCCGATTTTTTCAAGGGTTTGGAACTCCGGGTGGGCGAGATTCTGACATGAGTGCGAAGTTTTCTCCGATTAACAAGGGGTTGGAACTTCGGGTGGGAGAGATTCTGACATGAGTGCGAAGTTTTCTCCGATTTTTTCAAGGGGTTAGAACTCCGGGTGGGCGAGATTCTGACATGAGTGCGAAGTTTTCTCCGATTTTTCAAGGGGTTGGAACTCCGGGTGGGAGAGATTCTGACATGAGTGCGAAGTTTTCTCCGATTTTTTCAAGGGGTTGGAACTCCGGGTGGGAGAGATTCTGACATGAGTGCGAAGTTTTCTCCGATTTTTTCAAGGGGTTGGAACTCCGGGTGGGCGAGATTCTGACATGAGTGCGAAGTTTTCTCCGATTTTTCAAGGGGTTGGAACTCCGGGTGGGCGAGATTCTGACATGAGTGCGAAGTTTTCTCCGATTTTTTCAAGGGGTTGGAACTCCGGGTGGGCGAGATTCTGAGATGAGTGCGAAGTTTTCTCCGATTTTTTCAAGGGGTTAGAACTCCGGGTGGGCGAGATTCTGACATGAGTGCGAAGTTTTCTCCGATTTTTTCAAGGGGTTGGAACTCCGGGTGGGAGAGATTCTGACATGAGTGCGAAGTTTTCTCCGATTTTTTCAAGGGGTTGGAACTCCGGGTGGGCGAGATTCTGACATGAGTGCGAAGTTTTCTCCGATTTTTTCAAGGGGTTGGAACTCCGGGTGGGAGAGATTCTGACATGAGTGCGAAGTTTTCTCCGATTTTTTCAAGGGGTTAGAACTCCGGGTGGGCGAGATTCTGACATGAGTGCGAAGTTTTCTCCGATTTTTTCAAGGGGTTAGAACTCCGGGTGGGCGAGATTCTGACATGAGTGCGAAGTTTTCTCCGATTTTTTCAAGGGGTTGGAACTCCGGGTGGGAGAGATTCTGACATGAGTGCGAAGTTTTCTCCGATTTTTTCAAGGGGTTGGAACTCCGGGTGGGAGAGATTCTGACATGAGTGCGAAGTTTTCTCCGATTTTTTCAAGGGGTTGGAACTCCGGGTGGGCGAGATTCTGACATGAGTGCGAAGTTTTCTCCGATTTTTTCAAGGGGTTGGAACTCCGGGTGGGCGAGATTCTGACATGAGTGCGAAGTTTTCTCCGATTTCTTCAAGGGGTTGGAACTCCGGGTGGGCGAGATTCTGACATGAGTGCGAAGTTTTCTCCGATTTTTCAAGGGGTTAGAACTCCGGGTGGGCGAGATTCTGACATGAGTGCGAAGTTTTCTCCGATTTTTTCAAGGGGTAGGAACTCCGGGTGGGCGAGATTCTGACATGAGTGCGAAGTTTTCTCCGATTTTTTCAAGGGGTTGGAACTCCGGGTGGGCGAGATTCTGACATGAGTGCGAAGTTTTCTCCGATTTTTTCAAGGGGTTGGAACTCCGGGTGGGAGAGATTCTGACATGAGTGCGAAGTTTTCTCCGATTTTTTCAAGGGGTTGGAACTCCGGGTGGGCGAGATTCTGACATGAGTGCGAAGTTTTCTCCGATTTTTTCAAGGGGTTGGAACTCCGGGTGGGCGAGATTCTGACATGAGTGCGAAGTTTTCTCCGATTTTTTCAAGGGGTTGGAACTCCGGGTGGGAGAGATTCTGACATGAGTGCGAAGTTTTCTCCGATTTTTTCAAGGGGTTGGAACTCCGGGTGGGCGAGATTCTGACATGAGTGCGAAGTTTTCTCCGATTTTTTCAAGGGGTTGGAACTCCGGGTGGGCGAGATTCTGACATGAGTGCGAAGTTTTCTCCGATTTTTTCAAGGGGTTGGAACTTCGGGTGGGAGAGATTCTGACATGAGTGCGAAGTTTTCTCCGATTTTTCAAGGGGTTGGAACTCCGGGTGGGCGAGATTCTGACATGAGTGCGAAGTTTTCTCCGATTTTTTCAAGGGGTTGGAACTCCGGGTGGGAGAGATTCTGACATGAGTGCGAAGTTTTCTCCGATTTTTTCAAGGGGTTGGAACTCCGGGTGGGCGAGATTCTGACATGAGTGCGAAGTTTTCTCCGATTTTTTCAAGGGGTTGGAACTCCGGGTGGGCGAGATTCTGACATGAGTGCGAAGTTTTCTCCGATTTTTTCAAGGGGTTGGAACTCCGGGTGGGCGAGATTCTGACATGAGTGCGAAGTTTTCTCCGATTTTTTCAAGGGTCAGGAACTCCTGGTGGGCGAGATTCTGACATGAGTGCGAAGTTTTCCCCGATTTTTTCAAGGGGTTGGAACTCCGGGTGGGAGAGATTCTGACATGAGTGCGAAGTTTTCTCCGATTTTTTCAAGGGTTTGGAACTCCGGGTGGGCGAGATTCTGACATGAGTGCGAAGTTTTCTCCGATTAACAAGGGGTTGGAACTTCGGGTGGGAGAGATTCTGACATGAGTGCGAAGTTTTCTCCGATTTTTTCAAGGGCTTGGAACTCCGGGTGGGCGAGATTCTGACATGAGTGCGAAGTTTTCTCCGATTTTTTCAAGGGTTTGGAACTCCGGGTGGGCGAGATTCTGACATGAGTGCGAAGTTTTCTCCGATTTTGTCAAGGGGTTGGAACTTCGGGTGGGCGAGATTCTGACATGAGTGCGAAGTTTTCTCCGATTTTGTCAAGGGGTTGGAACTCCGGGTGGGAGAGATTCTGACATGAGTGCGAAGTTTTCTCCGATTTTTTTAAGGGGTTGGAACTCCGGGTGGGCGAGATTCTGACATGAGTGCGAAGTTTTCTCCGATTTTTCAAGGGGTTGGAACTCCGGGTGGGAGAGATTCTGACATGAGTGCGAAGTTTTCTCCGATTTTTTCAAGGGGTTGGAACTCCGGGTGGGCGAGATTCTGAGATGAGTGCGAAGTTTTCTCCGATTTTTTCAAGGGGTTGGAACTCCGGGTGGGCGAGATTCTGACATGAGTGCGAAGTTTTCTCCGATTTTTCAAGGGGTTGGAACTCCGGGTGGGCGAGATTCTGACATGAGTGCGAAGTTTTCTCCGATTTTTTCAAGGGGTTGGAACTCCGGGTGGGCGAGATTCTGAGATGAGTGCGAAGTTTTCTCCGATTTTTTCAAGGGGTTGGAACTCCGGGTGGGCGAGATTCTGAGATGAGTGCGAAGTTTTCTCCGATTTTTCAAGGGGTTGGAACTCCAGGTGGGCGAGATTCTGACATGAGTGCGAAGTTTTCTCCGATTTTTTCAAGGGGTTGGAACTCCGGGTGGGCGAGATTCTGACATGAGTGCGAAGTTTTCTCCGATTTTTTCAAGGGGTTGGAACTCCGGGTGGGCGAGATTCTGACATGAGTGCGAAGTTTTCTCCGATTTTTTCAAGGGGTTGGAACTTCGGGTGGGAGAGATTCTGACATGAGTGCGAAGTTTTCTCCGATTTTTTCTAGAGGTTGGAACCGCGGGTGGGCGAGATTCTGACATGAGTGCGAAGTTTTCCCCGATTTTTCAAGGGGTTGGAACTCCGGGTGGGCGAGATTCTGACATGAGTGCGAAGTTTTCTCCGATTTTTCAAGGGGTTGGAACTCCGGGTGGGCGAGATTCTGACATGAGTGCGAAGTTTTCCCCGATTTTTCAAGGGGTTGGAACTCCGGGTGGGCGAGATTCTGACATGAGTGCGAAGTTTTCTCCAATTTTTCAAGAGGTTGGAACTCCAAGTGAATGAGATTCTGACATGAGTGCGAAGTTTTCCCCGATTTTTTCAAGGGGTTGGAACCCCTGGTTGGCGAGATTCTGACATGAGTGCGAAGTTTTCTCCGATTTTTCAAGGGGTTGGAACTCCGGGTGGGCGAGATTCTGACATGAGTGCGAAGTTTTCTCCGATTTTTTCAAGGGGTTGGAACTCCGGGTGGGCGAGATTCTGACATGAGTGCGAAGTTTTCTCCGATTTTTTCAAGGGGTTGGAACTCCGGGTGGGAGAGATTCTGACATGAGTGCGAAGTTTTCTCCGATTTTTTCAAGGGGTTGGAACTCCGAGTGGGCGAGATTCTGACATGAGTGCGAAGTTTTCTCCGATTTTTTCAAGGGGTTGGAACTCCGGGTGGGCGAGATTCTGACATGAGTGCGAAGTTTTCTCCGATTTTTTCAAGGGGTTGGAACTCCGGGTGGGCGAGATTCTGACATGAGTGCGAAGTTTTCTCCGATTTTTTCAAGGGGTTGGAACTCCGGGTGGGAGAGATTCTGACATGAGTGCGAAGTTTTCTCCGATTTTTTCAAGGGGTTGGAACTCCGGGTGGGCGAGATTCTGACATGAGTGCGAAGTTTTCTCCGATTTTTTCAAGGGGTTGGAACTCCGGGTGGGCGAGATTCTGACATGAGTGCGAAGTTTTCTCCGATTTTTTCAAGGGGTTGGAACTCCGGGTGGGCGAGATTCTGACATGAGTGCGAAGTTTTCTCCGATTTTTTCAAGGGGTTGGAACTCCGGGTGGGAGAGATTCTGACATGAGTGCGAAGTTTTCTCCGATTTTTTCAAGGGGTTGGAACTCCGGGTGGGCGAGATTCTGACATGAGTGCGAAGTTTTCTCCGATTTTTTCAAGGGGTTGGAACTCCGGGTGGGCGAGATTCTGACATGAGTGCGAAGTTTTCTCCGATTTTTTCAAGGGGTTGGAACTCCGGGTGGGCGAGATTCTGACATGAGTGCGAAGTTTTCTCCGATTTTTTCAAGGGGTTGGAACTCCGGGTGGGCGAGATTCTGACATGAGTGCGAAGTTTTCTCCGATTTTTCAAGGGGTTGGAACTCCGGGTGGGCGAGATTCTGACATGAGTGCGAAGTTTTCTCCGATTTTTTCAAGGGGTTGGAACTCCGGGTGGGCGAGATTCTGACATGAGTGCGAAGTTTTCTCCGATTTTTTCAAGGGGTTGGAACTCCGGGTGGGCGAGATTCTGACATGAGTGCGAAGTTTTCTCCGATTTTTTCAAGGGGTTGGAACTCCGGGTGGGCGAGATTCTGACATGAGTGCGAAGTTTTCTCCGATTTTTTCAAGGGGTTGGAACTCCGGGTGGGAGAGATTCTGAAATGAGTGCGAAGTTTTCTCCGATTTTTTCAAGGGGTTGGAACTCCGGGTGGGCGAGATTCTGAGATGAGTGCGAAGTTTTCTCCGATTTTTTCAAGGGGTTGGAACTCCGGGTGGGCGAGATTCTGACATGAGTGCGAAGTTTTCTCCGATTTTTTCAAGGGGTTGGAACTCCGGGTGGGCGAGATTCTGACATGAGTGCGAAGTTTTCTCCGATTTTTTCAAGGGGTTGGAACTCCGGGTGGGCGAGATTCTGACATGAGTGCGAAGTTTTCTCCGATTTTTTCAAGGGGTTGGAACTCCGGGTGGGAGAGATTCTGACATGAGTGCGAAGTTTTCTCCGATTTTTTCAAGGGGTTGGAACTCCGGGTGGGCGAGATTCTGACATGAGTGCGAAGTTTTCTCCGATTTTTTCAAGGGGTTGGAACTCCGGGTGGGAGAGATTCTGACATGAGTGCGAAGTTTTCTCCGATTTTTTCAAGGG
This sequence comes from Aplectana chamaeleonis, assembly GCA_029168955.1. Classification (NCBI taxonomy): domain Eukaryota; kingdom Metazoa; phylum Nematoda; class Chromadorea; order Rhabditida; family Cosmocercidae; genus Aplectana; species Aplectana chamaeleonis. The sequence goes on from JAPDOI010001707.1 coordinate 135,303, forward strand.
GTTGGAACTCCGGGTGGGCGAGATTCTGACATGAGTGCGAAGTTTTCTCCGATTTTTTCAAGGGTCAGGAACTCCTGGTGGGCGAGATTCTGACATGAGTGCGTTTCCCCGATTTTTTTAAGGGGTAGGAACTCCGGGTGGGCGAGATTCTGACATGAGTGCGAAGTTTTCTCCGATTTTTTCAAGGGGTTGGAACTCCGGGTGGGCGAGATTCTGACATGAGTGCGAAGTTTTCTCCGATTTTTTCAAGGGGTTGGAACTCCGGGTGGGCGAGATTCTGACATGAGTGCGAAGTTTTCTCCGATTTTTTCAAGGGGTTGGAACTCCGGGTGGGAGAGATTCTGACATGAGTGCGAAGTTTTCTCCGATTTTTTCAAGGGGTTGGAACTCCGGGTGGGCGAGATTCTGACATGAGTGCGAAGTTTTCTCCGATTTTTTCAAGGGGTTGGAACTCCGGGTGGGCGAGATTCTGACATGAGTGCGAAGTTTTCTCCGATTTTTTCAAGGGGTTGGAACTCCGGGTGGGAGAGATTCTGACATGAGTGCGAAGTTTTCTCCGATTTTTTCAAGGGGTTGGAACTCCGGGTGGGCGAGATTCTGACATGAGTGCGAAGTTTTCTCCGATTTTTTCAAGGGGTTGGAACTCCGGGTGGGCGAGATTCTGACATGAGTGCGAAGTTTTCTCCGATTTTCAAGAGGTCGGAACTCCGAGTGGGCGAGATTCTGACATGAGTGCGAAGTTTTCCACGAATTTTTAAGGGGTCTGAACTCCGGGTGGGCGAGGTTCTGACATGAGAGGGAAGTTCCCCCCTATTTTCAAGAGGTCGGAACTCCGAGTGGGCGAGATTCTGACATGAGTGCGAAGTTTTCCACGAATTTTTAAGGGGTCGGAACTCCGGGTGGGCGAGGTTCTGACAAGAGTGCGGAGTTTTCTCCGATTTTTTCAAGGGGTTGGACCCCCGAGTGGGCGAGATTCTGACATGAGTGCGGAGTTTTCTCCGATTTTTTCAAGGGGGTCGAACTCCGGGTGGGCGAGATTCTGACATGAGTGCGAAGTTTTCTCCGATTTTTTCAAGGGGTTGGAACTCCGGGTGGGGGAGATTCTGACATGAGTCTGAAGTTTTCCCCGATTTTTCAAGGGGTTGGAACTCCGGGTGGGAGAGATTCTGACATGAGTGCGAAGTTTTCCCCGATTTTTCAAGGGGTTGGAACTCCGGGTGGGCGAGATTCTGACATGAGTGCGAAGTTTTCTCCGATTTTTTCAAGGGGTTGGAACTCCGGGTGGGCGAGATTCTGACATGAGTGCGAAGTTTTCTCCGATTTTTTCAAGGGGTTGGAACTCCGGGTGGGCGAGATTCTGACATGAGTGCGAAGTTTTCTCCGATTTTTTCAAGGGGTTGGAACTCCGGGTGGGCGAGATTCTGACATGAGTGCGAAGTTTTCTCCGATTTTTTCAAGGGGTAGGAACTCCGGGTGGGCGAGATTCTGACATGAGTGCGAAGTTTTCTCCGATTTTTCAAGGGTTGGAACCCCGGGTTGGCGAATTTCTAACATGGGCGCGAAGTTTTCTCCGATTTTTTCAAGGGGTTGGAACCCCTGGTTGGCGAGATTCTGACATGAGCGCGAAGTTTTCTCCGATTTTTTCAAGGGTTGGAACTCCGGGTGGGCGAGATTCTGTCATGAGCGCGAAGTTTTCTCCGATTTTTTCTAGAGGTTGGAACCGCGGGTGGGCGAGATTCTGACATGAGTGCGAAGTTTTCCCCGATTTTTCAAGGGGTTGGAACTCCGGGTGGGCGAGATTCTGACATGAGTGCGAAGTTTTCTCCGATTTTTCAAGGGGTTGGAACTCCAAGTGAATGAGATTCTGACATGAGTGCGAAGTTTTCTCCGATTTTTTAAGGGGTTGGAACTCCGGGTGGGCGAGATTCTGACATGAGTGCGAAGTTTTCTCCGATTTTTTCAAGGGGTTGGAACTCCGGGTGGGCGAGATTCTGACATGAGTGCGAAGTTTTCTCCGATTTTTTCAAGGGGTAGGAACTCCGGGTGGGCGAGATTCTGACATGAGTGCGAAGTTTTCTCCGATTTTTTCAAGGGGTAGGAACTCCGGGTGGGCGAGATTCTGACATGAGTGCGAAGTTTTCTCCGATTTTTTCAAGGGTAGGAACTCCGGGTGGGCGAGATTCTGACATGAGTGCGAAGTTTTCTCCGATTTTTTCTAGAGGTTGGAACCGCGGGTGGGCGAGATTCTGACATGAGTGCGAAGTTTTCCCCGATTTTTCAAGGGGTTGGAACTCCGGGTGGGCGAGATTCTGACATGAGTGCGAAGTTTTCTCCGATTTTTCAAGGGGTTGGAAATCCGGGTGGGCGAGATTCTGACATAAGCGCGAAGTTTTCTCCGATTTTTCAAGGGGTTGGAAATCCGGGTGGGCGAGATTCTGACATAAGCGCCAAGTTTTCTCCGATTTTTCAAGGAGTCGGAATTCCGGGTGGGCGAGATTCTGACATGAGTGCGAAGTTTTCCACGATTTTTCAAGGGGTCGGAACTCCGGGTGGGCGAGATTCTGACATGAGTGCGAAGTTTTCCCCGATTTTTTCAAGGGGTTGGAACTCCGGGTGGGCGAGATTCTGACATGAGTGCGAAGTTTTCTCCGATTTTTTCAAGGGGTTGGAACTCCGGGTGGGCGAGATTCTGACATGAGTGCGAAGTTTTCTCCGATTTTTTCAAGGGGTTGGAACTCCGGGTGGGGCGAGATTCTGACATGAGTGCGAAGTTTTCTCCGATTTTTTCAAGGGGTTGGAACTCCAGGTGGGCGAGATTCTGACATGAGTGCGAAGTTTTCTCCGATTTTTTCAAGGAGTTTTAACTCCGGGTGGGCGAGATTCTGACATGAGTGCGAAGTTTTCCCCGATTTTTTCAAGGGGTTGGAACTCCGGGTGGGCGAGATTCTGACATGAGTGCGAAGTTTTCTCCGATTTTTTCAAGGGGTTGGAACTCCGGGTGGGAGAGATTCTGACATGAGTGCGAAGTTTTCTCCGATTTTTTCAAGGGGTTGGAACTCCGGGTGGGCGAGATTCTGACATGAGTGCGAAGTTTTCTCCAATTTTCAAGGGGTCGGAACTCCGGGTGGGCGAGATTCTGACATGAGTGCGAAGTTTTCTCCGATTTTTTCAAGGGGTTGGAACTCCGGGTGGGCGAGATTCTGACATGAGTGCGAAGTTTTCTCCGATTTTTTCAAGGGGTTGGAACTCCGGGTGGGCGAGATTCTGACATGAGTGCGAAGTTTTCTCCGATTTTTTCAAGGGGTTGGAACTCCGAGTGGGCGAGATTCTGACATGAGTGCGAAGTTTTCCACGATTTTTTAAGGGGTCGGAACTCCGGGTGGGCGAGATTCTGACATGAGTGCGGAGTTTTCCACGATTTTTCAAGGGTTGGAACTCCGGGTGGGCGAGATTCTGACATGAGTGCGAAGTTTTCTCCAATTTTTTCAAGGGGTTGGAACTCCGAGTGGGCGAGATTCTGACATGAGTGCGAAGTTTTCTCCAATTTTTTCAAGGGGTTGGAACTCCGAGTGGGCGAGATTCTGACATGAGTGCGAAGTTTTCTCCGATTTTTTCAAGGGGTTGGAACTCCGGGTGGGCGAGATTCTGACATGAGTGCGAAGTTTTCTCCGATTTTTTCAAGGGGTTGGAACTCCGGGTGGGCGAGATTCTGACATGAGTGCGAAGTTTTCTCCGATTTTTTCAAGGGGTAGGAACTCCGGGTGGGCGAGATTCTGACATGAGTGCGAAGTTTTCTCCGATTTTTCAAGGGGTTGGAACTCCGGGTGGGCGAGATTCTGACATGAGTGCGAAGTTTTCTCCGATTTTTCAAGGGTTGGAACTCCGGGTGGGCGAGATTCTGACATGAGTGCGAAGTTTTCTCCGATTTTTCAAGGGGTTGGAACTCCGGGTGGGCGAGATTCTGACATGAGTGCGAAGTTTTCTCCGATTTTTTCAAGGGGTTGGAATCCCGGGTGGGCGAGGTCCTGACATGAGTGAGAAGTTTTCTCCGATTTTTTATAGGGTCGGAACTCCGGGTGGGCGAGGTTCTGACATGAGTGAGAAGTTTTCTCCGATTTTTCAAGGGGTCTGAACTCCGGGTGGGCGAGGTTCTGACAAGAGTGCGGAGTTTTCTCCGATTTTTTCAAGGGGTTGGACCCCCGAGTGGGCGAGATTCTGACATGAGTGCGAAGTTTTCCACGATTTTTTAAGGGGTCGGAACTCCGGGTGGGCGAGATTCTGACATGAGTGCGAAGTTTTCTCCGATTTTTTCAAGGGTTGGAACTCCGGGTGGGCGAGATTCTGACATGAGTGCGAAGTTTTCTCCGATTTTTCAAGGGTTGGAACTCCGGGTGGGCGAGATTCTGACATGAGTGCATTGTTATCTCCGATTTTTTCAAGGGGTTGGAACTCCGGGTGGGCGAGATTCTGACATGAGTGCGAAGTTTTCCACGATTTTTTAAGGGGTCGGAACTCCGGGTGGGCGAGATTCTGACATGAGTGCGAAGTTTTCTCCGATTTTTTCAAGGGGTTGGAACTCCGGGTGGGCGAGATTCTGACATGAGTGCGAAGTTTTCTCCGATTTTTTCAAGGGGTTGGAACTCCGGGTGGGCGAGATTCTGACATGAGTGCGAAGTTTTCTCCGATTTTTTCAAGGGGTTGGAACTCCGGGTGGGCGAGATTCTGACATGAGTGCGAAGTTTTCTCCGATTTTTTCAAGGGGTTGGAACTCCGGGTGGGCGAGATTCTGACATGAGTGCGAAGTTTTCTCCGATTTTTTCAAGGGGTAGGAACTCCGGGTGGGCGAGATTCTGACATGAGTGAGAAGTTTTCCACGATTTTTTAAGGAGTCGGAATTCCGGGTGGGCGAGATTCTGACATGAGTGCAAAGTTTTCCACGATTTTTTAAGGAGTCGGAACTCCGGGTGGGCGAGATTCTGACATGAGTGCGAAGTTTTCTCCGATTTTTTCAAGGGGTTGGAACTCCGGGTGGGCGAGATTCTGACATGAGTGCGAAGTTTTCTCCGATTTTTTCAAGGGGTTGGAACTCCGGGTGGGCGAGATTCTGACATGAGTGCAAAGTTTTCTCCGATTTTTTCAAGGGGTTGGAACTCCGGGTGGGCGAGATTCTGACATGAGTGCAAAGTTTTCTCCGATTTTTTCAAGGGGTTGGAACTCCGGGTGGGCGAGATTCTGACATGAGTGCAAAGTTTTCTCCGATTTTTTCAAGGGGTTGGAACTCCGGGTGGGCGAGATTCTGACATGAGTGCGAAGTTTTCCCCGATTTTTCAAGGGGTTGGAACTCCGGGTGGGCGAGATTCTGACATGAGTGCGAAGTTTTCTCCGATTTTTTCAAGGGGTTGGACCCCCGAGTGGGCGAGATTCTGACATGAGTGCGAAGTTTTCCACGATTTTTTAAGGGGTCGGAACTCCGGGTGGGCGAGATTCTGACATGAGTGCGGAGTTTTCCACGATTTTTTAAGGAGTCGGAATTCCGGGTGGGCGAGATTCTGACATGAGTGCGGAGTTTTCTCCGGTTTTTTTTTTCAAGGGGGTCGAACTCCGGGTGGGCGAGATTCTGACATGAGTGCGAAGTTTTCCCCGATTTTTCAAGGGGTCGGAACTCCGGGTGGGCGAGATTCTGACATGAGTGCGAAGTTTTCTCCGATTTTTCAAGGGGTAGGAACCGCGGGTGGGCGAGATTCTGACATTAGTGCGAAGTTTTCGCCGATTTTTCAAGGGGTTGGAACTCCGGGTGGGCGAGATTCTGACATGAGTGCGAAGTTTTCTCCGATTTTTTCAAGGGGTTGGAACTCCGGGTGGGCGAGATTCTGACATGAGTGCGAAGTTTTCTCCGATTTTTTCAAGGGGTTGGAACTCCGGGTGGGCGAGATTCTGACATGAGTGCGAAGTTTTCTCCGATTTTTTCAAGGGGTTGGAACTCCGGGTGGGCGAGATTCTGACATGAGTGCGAAGTTTTCTCCGATTTTTTCAAGGGGTTGGAACTCCGGGTGGGCGAGATTCTGACATGAGTGCGAAGTTTTCTCCGATTTTTTCAAGGGGTTGGAACTCCGGGTGGGCGAGATTCTGACATGAGTGCGAAGTTTTCTCCGATTTTTTCAAGGGGTTGGAACTCCGGGTGGGCGAGATTCTGACATGAGTGCGAAGTTTTCTCCGATTTTTTCAAGGGGTTGGAACTCCGGGTGGGCGAGATTCTGAAATGAGTGCGAAGTTTTCTCCGATATTTCCAAGGGGTTGGAACTCCGGGTGGGCGAGATTCTGAGATGAGTGCGAAGTTTTCTCCGATTTTTTCAAGGGGTTGGAACTCCGGGTGGGCGAGATTCTGACATGAGTGCGAAGTTTTCTCCGATTTTTTCAAGGGGTTAGAACTCCGGGTGGGCGAGATTCTGACATGAGTGCGAAGTTTTCTCCGATTTTTTCAAGGGGTTGGAACTTCGGGTGGGAGAGATTCTGACATGAGTGCGAAGTTTTCTCCGATTTTTTCAAGGGGTTGGAACTCCGGGTGGGCGAGATTCTGACATGAGTGCGAAGTTTTCTCCGATTTTTTCAAGGGGTTGGAACTCCGGGTGGGCGAGATTCTGACATGAGTGCGAAGTTTTCTCCGATTTTTTCAAGGGGTTGGAACTCCGGGTGGGCGAGATTCTGACATGAGTGCGAAGTTTTCTCCGATTTTTTCAAGGGGTTGGAACTCCGGGTGGGCGAGATTCTGACATGAGTGCGAAGTTTTCTCCGATTTTTTCAAGGGGTTGGAACTCCGGGTGGGCGAGATTCTGACATGAGTGCGAAGTTTTCTCCGATTTTTTCAAGGGTAGGAACTCCGGGTGGGCGAGATTCTGACATGAGTGCGAAGTTTTCTCCGATTTTTTCAAGGGGTAGGAACTCCGGGTGGGCGAGATTCTGACATGAGTGCGAAGTTTTCTCCGATTTTTTCAAGGGGTTGGAACTCCGGGTGGGCGAGATTCTGACATGAGTGCGAAGTTTTCTCCGATTTTTTCAAGGGGTTGGAACTCCGGGTGGGCGAGATTCTGACATGAGTGCGAAGTTTTCTCCGATTTTTTCAAGGGGTTGGAACTCCGGGTGGGCGAGATTCTGACATGAGTGCGAAGTTTTCCCCGATTTTTCAAGGGGTTGGAACTCCGGGTGGGCGAGATTCTGACATGAGTGCGAAGTTTTCTCCGATTTTTCAAGGGGTTGGAACTCCGGGTGGGCGAGATTCTGACATGAGTGCGAAGTTTTCTCCGATTTTTTCAAGGGGTTGGAACTCCGAGTGGGCGAGATTCTGACATGAGTGCGAAGTTTTCCACGATTTTTGAAGGGGTCGGAACTCCGGGTGGGCGAGATTCTGACATGAGTGCGGAGTTTTCTCCGGTTTTTTTTCAAGGGGGTCGAACTTCCGGTGGGCGAGGTTCTGACATGAGGGCGAAGTTCTCCCCGATTTTTCAAGGGTCGGAACTCCCGGTGGGCGAGGTTCTGACATGAGGGCGAAGTTCTCCCCGATTTTTCAAGGGTCGGAACTCCGAGCGGGCGAGGTTTGACATGAGTGCGGAGTTTTCTCCGATTTTTCAAGGGGTGGGAACCTCGAGTGGGCGAGATTCTGACATGAGTGCGGAGTTTTCTCCGATTTTTTCAAGGGGTTGGAACTCCGGGTGGGCGAGATTCTGACATGAGTGCGAAGTTTTCTCCGATTTTTTCAAGGGGTTGGAACTCCAAGTGAATGAGATTCTGACATGAGTGCGAAGTTTTCTCCGATTTTTCAAGGGGTTGGAACCGCGGGTGGGCGAGATTCTGACATGAGTGCGAAGTTTTCCCCGATTTTTCAAGGGGTTGGAACCCCGGGTGGGCGAGATTCTGACATGAGTGCGAAGTTTTCTCCGATTTTTCAAGGGATTGGAACCCCAGGTAGGCGAGATTCTGACATGAGCGCGAAGTTTTCTCCGATTTTTTCTAGAGGTTGGAACCGCGGGTGGGCGAGATTCTGACATGAGTGCGAAGTTTTCCCCGATTTTTCAAGGGGTTGGAACTCCGGGTGGGCGAGATTCTGACATGAGTGCGAAGTTTTCTCCGATTTTTTCAAGGGGTTGGAACTCCGGGTGGGCGAGATTCTGACATGAGTGCGAAGTTTTCTCCGATTTTTTCAAGGGGGTGGGACTCCGAATGGGCGAGATTCTGACATGAGTGCGAGGTTTTCTCCGATTTGTTCAAGGGGTTGGGACTCCGGTTGGGCGGGATTCTGTCATGAGGGCAAAGTTTTCTCCGATTTTTCAAGGGGTTGGAACTCCGGGTGGGCGAGATTCTGACATGACTGCAAAGTTCTCTCCGATTTTTCCAAGGGGTAGGAACTCGGGGTGGCCGAGATTCTGACATGAGTGCGAAGTTTTCTCCGATTTTTCCAAGGGGTTGGAACTCCGGGTGGGCGAGATTCTGACATGAGTGCAAAGTTTTCTCCGATTTTTCAAGGGTTGGAACTCCGGGTGGGCGAGATTCTGACATGAGTGCGAAGTTTTCTCCGATTTTTTCAAGGGGTTGGAACTCCGGGTGGGCGAGATTCTGACATGAGTGCGAAGTTTTCTCCGATTTTTCAAGGGGTTGGAACTCCGAGTGGGCGAGATTCTGACATGAGTGCGAAGTTTTCTCCGATTTTTTCAAGGGGTTGGAAGTCCGGGTGGGCGGGAGTCTGACATGAGGGCGAAGTTTTCTCCGATTTTTCAAGGGGTTGGAACTCCGGGTGGGCGAGATCCTGACATGAGAGCGAAGTTTTCTCCGATTTTTTCAAGGGGTTGGAACTCCGGGTGGGCGAGATTCTGACATGAGTGCGAAGTTTTCTCCGATTTTTTCAAGGGGTTGGAACTCCGGGTGGGCGAGATTCTGACATGAGTGCGAAGTTTTCTCCGATTTTTCAAGGGGTTAGAACTCCGGGTGGGCGAGATTCTGACATGAGTGCGAAGTTTTCTCCGATTTTTTCAAGGGGTTGGAACTCCGGGTGGGAGAGATTCTGACATGAGTGCGAAGTTTTCTCCGATTTTTTCAAGGGGTTGGAACTCCGGGTGGGCGAGATTCTGAGATGAGTGCGAAGTTTTCTCCGATTTTTTCAAGGGGTTGGAACTCCGGGTGGGCGAGATTCTGAGATGAGTGCGAAGTTTTCTCCGATTTTTTCAAGGGGTTGGAACTCCGGGTGGGCGAGATTCTGAGATGAGTGCGAAGTTTTCTCCGATTTTTTCAAGGGGTTGGAACTCCGGGTGGGCGAGATTCTGACATGAGTGCAAAGTTTTCTCCGATTTTTTCAAGGGGTAGGAACTCCGCGTGGGCGAGATTCTGACATGAGTCCGAAGTTTTCTCCGATTTTTCAAGGGGTTGGAACTCCGGGTGGGCGAGATTCTGACATGAGTGCGAAGTTTTCTCCGATTTTTTCAAGGGGTTGGAACTCCGGGTGGGAGAGATTCTGACATGAGTGCGAAGTTTTCTCCGATTTTTTCAAGGGGTTGGAACTCCGGGTGGGCGAGATTCTGACATGAGTGCGAAGTTTTCTCCGATTTTTTCAAGGGGTTGGAACTCCGGGTGGGCGAGATTCTGACATGAGTGCGAAGTTTTCTCCGATTTTTTCAAGGGGTTGGAACTCCGGGTGGGCGAGATTCTGACATGAGTGCGAAGTTTTCTCCGATTTTTTCAAGGGGTTGGAACTCCGGGTGGGCGAGATTCTGACATGAGTGCGAAGTTTTCTCCGATTTTTTCAAGGGGTTGGAACTCCGGGTGGGCGAGATTCTGAGATGAGTGCGAAGTTTTCTCCGATTTTTTCAAGGGGTTGGAACTCCGGGTGGGGCGAGATTCTGACATGAGTGCGAAGTTTTCCCCGATTTTTCAAGGGGTTGGAACTCCGGGTGGGCGAGATTCTGACATGAGTGCGAAGTTTTCTCCGATTTTTCAAGGGGTTGGAACTCCGGGTGGGCGAGATTCTGACATGAGTGCGAAGTTTTCTCCGATTTTTTCAAGAGGTCGGAACTCCGAGTGGGCGAGATTCTGACATGAGTGCGAAGTTTTCCCCGAATTTTTAAGGGGTCGGAACTCCGGGTGGGCGAGATTCTGACATGAGTGCGAAGTTTTCTCCGATTTTTTCTAGAGGTTGGAACCGCGGGTGGGCGAGATTCTGACATGAGTGCGAAGTTTTCCCCGATTTTTTAAGGGGTTGGAACTCCGGGTGGGCGAGATTCTGACATGAGTGCGAAGTTTTCTCCGATTTTTTAAGGGGTTGGAACTCCGGGTGGGCGAGATTCTGACATGAGTGCGGAGTTTTCTCCGATTTTTCAAGGGTTGGAACTCCGGGTGGGCGAGATTCTGACATGAGTGCGAAGTTTTCTCCGATTTTTTCAAGGGGTTGGAACTCCGGGTGGGCGAGATTCTGACATGAGTGCGAAGTTTTCTCCGATTTTTTCAAGGGTTGGAACTCCGGGTGGGAGAGATTCTGACATGAGTGCGAAGTTTTCTCCGATTTTTTCAAGGGGTTGGAACTCAGGGTGGGCGAGATTCTGACATGAGTGCGAAGTTTTCTCCGATTTTTCAAGGGGTTGGAACTCCGGGTGGGCGAGATTCTGACATGAGTGCGAAGTGTTCTCCGATTTTTTCAAGGGGTTGGAACTCCGGGTGGGCGAGATTCTGACATGAGTGCGAAGTTTTCTCCGATTTTTCAAGGGGTTGGAACTCCGGGTGGGCGAGATTCTGACATGAGTGCGAAGTTTTCTCCGATTTTTTCAAGGGGTTGGAACTCCGGGTGGGAGAGATTCTGACATGAGTGCGAAGTTTTCTCCGATTTTTTCAAGGGGTTGGAACTCAGGGTGGGCGAGATTCTGACATGAGTGCGAAGTTTTCTCCGATTTTTCAAGGGGTCTGAACTCCGGGTGGGCGAGGTTCTGACAAGAGTGCGGAGTTTTCTCCGATTTTTTCAAGGGGTTGGACCCCCGAGTGGGCGAGATTCTGACATGAGTGCGAAGTTTTCCACGATTTTTTAAGGGGTCGGAACTCCGGGTGGGCGAGATTCTGACATGAGTGCGGAGTTTCCTCCGATTTTTCAAGGGGTTGGAACTCCGGGTGGGCGAGATTCTGACATGAGTGCGAAGTTTTCCACGATTTTTTAAGGGGTCGGAACTCCGGGTGGGCGAGATTCTGACATGAGTGCGGAGTCTTCCACGATTTTTTAAGGAGTCGGAATTCCGGGTGGGCGAGATTCTGACATGAGTGCGGAGTTTTCCCCGGCTTTTTTCCAGGGGTCGAACTCCGGGTGGGCGAGGTTCTGACATGGGAGAGAAGTTTTCTCCGATTTTTTCAAGGGGTTGGACCCCCGAGTGGGCGAGATTCTGACATGAGTGCGGAGTTTTCTCCGGTTTTTTTCAAGGGGGTCGAACTCCGGGTGGGCGAGGTTCTGACATGAGAGGGAAGTTCCCCCCTATTTTCAAGAGGTCGGAACTCCGAGTGGGCGAGATTCTGACATGAGTGCGAAGTTTTCCACGAATTTTTTCAAGGGGTTGGACCCCCGAGTGGGCGAGATTCTGACATGAGTGCGAAGTTTTCCACGAATTTTTAAGGGGTCTGAACTCCGGGTGGGCGAGGTTCTGACATAAGTGCGGAGTTTTCCCCGATTTTTTATAGGGTCGGAACTCCGGGTGGGCGAGGTTCTGACATAAGTGCGGAGTTTTCCCCGATTTTTTATAGGGTTGGAACCCCGGGTGGGCGAGATTCTGACATAAATGCGGAGTTTTCCCCGATTTTTTATAGGGTCGGAACTCCGGGTGGGCGAGGTTCTGACATGAGAGCGAAGTTTTCTCCGATTTTTTCAAGGGGGTAGAACTCCGGGTGGGCGAGGTTCTGACATGAGAGCGAAGTTCTCCCCGATTTTTTATAGGGTCGGAACTCCGGGTGGGCGAGATTCTGAACTGAGTGCGGAGTTTTCCCCGACTTTTTCAAGGGGTTGGAACTCCGGGTGGGCGAGATTCTGACATGAGTGCGAAGTTTTCTCCGATTTTTCAAGGGGTTGGAACTCCGGGTGGGCGAGATTCTGACATGAGTGCGAAGTTTTCTCCGATTTTTTCAAGGGGTTGGAACTCCGGGTGGGCGAGATTCTGACATGAGTGCGAAGTTTTCTCCGATTTTTTCAAGGGGTTGGAACTCCGGGTGGGCGAGATTCTGACATGAGTGCGAAGTTTTCTCCGATTTTTTCAAGGGGTTGGAACTCCGGGTGGGCGAGATTCTGACATGAGTGCGAAGTTTTCTCCGATTTTTTCAAGGGGTTGGAACTCCGGGTGGGAGAGATTCTGACATGAGTGCGAAGTTTTCTCCGATTTTTTCAAGGGGTTGGAACTCCGGGTGGGCGAGATTCTGACATGAGTGCGAAGTTTTCTCCGATTTTTTCAAGGGGTTGGAACTCCGGGTGGGCGAGATTCTGACATGAGTGCGAAGTTTTCTCCGATTTTTTCAAGGGGTTGGAACTCCGGGTGGGCGAGATTCTGACATGAGTGCGAAGTTTTCTCCGATTTTTTCAAGGGGTTGGAACTCCGGGTGGGCGAGATTCTGACATGAGTGCAAAGTTTTCTCCGATTTTTTCAAGGGGTTGGAACTCCGGGTGGGCGAGATTCTGACATGAGTGCGAAGTTTTCTCCGATTTTTCCAAGGGGTTGGAACTCCGGGTGGGCGAGATTCTGACATGAGTGCGAAGTTTTCTCCGATTTTTTCAAGGGGTTGGAACTCCGGGTGGGCGAGATTCTGACATGAGTGCGAAGTTTTCTCCGATTTTTTCAAGGGGTTGGAACTCCGGGTGGGCGAGATTCTGACATGAGTGCGAAGTTTTCTCCGATTTTTTCAAGGGGTTGGAACTCCGGGTGGGCGAGATTCTGACATGAGTGCGAAGTTTTCTCCGATTTTTTCAAGGGGTTGGAACTCCGGGTGGGCGAGATTCTGACATGAGTGCGAAGTTTTCTCCGATTTTTTCAAGGGGTTGGAACTCCGGGTGGGCGAGATTCTGACATGAGTGCGAAGTTTTCTCCGATTTTTTCAAGGGGTTGGAACTCCGGGTGGGCGAGATTCTGACATGAGTGCGAAGTTTTCTCCGATTTTTTCAAGGGGTTGGAACTCCGAGTGGGCGAGATTCTGACATGAGTGCGAAGTTTTCTCCAATTTTTTCAAGGGGTTGGAACTCCGAGTGGGCGAGATTCTGACATGAGTTTGAAGTTTTCTCCGATTTTTTCAAGGGGTTGGAACTCCGGGTGGGAGAGATTCTGACATGAGTGCGAAGTTTTCTCCGATTTTTTCAAGGGGTTGGAACTCCGAGTGGGCGAGATTCTGACATGAGTGCGAAGTTTTCTCCGATTTTTTCAAGGGGTTGGAACTCCGGGTGGGCGAGATTCTGACATGAGTGCGAAGTTTTCTCCGATTTTTTCAAGGGGTTGGAACTCCGGGTGGGCGAGATTCTGACATGAGTGCGAAGTTTTCTCCGATTTTTTCAAGGGGTTGGAACTCCGGGTGGGCGAGATTCTGACATGAGTGCGAAGTTTTCTCCGATTTTTTCAAGGGGTTGGAACTCCGAGTGGGCGAGATTCTGACATGAGTGCGAAGTTTTCTCCGATTTTTTCAAGGGGTTGGAACTCCGGGTGGGAGAGATTCTGACATGAGTGCGAAGTTTTCTCCGATTTTTTCAAGGGGTTGGAACTCCGGGTGGGCGAGATTCTGACATGAGTGCGAAGTTTTCTCCGATTTTTTCAAGGGGTTGGAACTCCGGGTGGGCGAGATTCTGACATGAGTGCGAAGTTTTCTCCGATTTTTTCAAGGGGTTGGAACTCCGGGTGGGCGAGATTTTGACATGAGTGCGAAGTTTTCTCCGATTTTTTAAGGGGTAGGAACTCCGGGTGGGCGAGATTCTGACATGAGTGCGAAGTTTTCTCCGATTTTTTCAAGGGGTTGGAACTCCGGGTGGGCGAGATTCTGACATGAGTGCGAAGTTTTCTCCGATTTTTTCAAGGGGTTGGAACTCCGGGTGGGCGAGATTCTGACATGAGTGCGAAGTTTTCTCCGATTTTTTCAAGGGGTAGGAACTCCGGGTGGGCGAGATTCTGACATGAGTGCGAAGTTTTCTCCGATTTTTTCAAGGGGTAGGAACTCCGGGTGGGCGAGATTCTGACATGAGTGCGAAGTTTTCTCCGATTTTTTCAAGGGGTTGGAACTCCGGGTGGGCGAGATTCTGACATGAGTGCGAAGTTTTCTCCGATTTTTCAAGGGGTTGGAACTCCAAGTGAATGAGATTCTGTCATGAGCGCGAAGTTTTCTCCGATTTTTTCTAGAGGTTGGAACCGCGGGTGGGCGAGATTCTGACATGAGTGCGAAGTTTTCCCCGATTTTTCAAGGGGTTGGAACTCCGGGTGGGCGAGATTCTGACATGAGTGCGAAGTTTTCTCCGATTTTTCAAGGGGTTGGAACCGCGGGTGGGCGAGATTCTGACATGAGTGCGAAGTTTTCCCCGATTTTTCAAGGGGTTGGAACTCCGGGTGGGCGAGATTCTGACATGAGTGCGAAGTTTTCTCCGATTTTTCAAGGGGTTGGAACTCCAAGTGAATGAGATTCTGACATGAGTGCGAAGTTTTCCCCGATTTTTCAAGGGGTTGGAACTCCGGGTGGGCGAGATTCTGACATGAGTGCGAAGTTTTCTCCAATTTTTCAAGAGGTTGGAACTCCGGGTGGGCGAGATTCTGACATGAGTGCGAAGTTTTCTCCAATTTTTCAAGAGGTTGGAACTCCGGGTGGGCGAGATTCTGACATGAGTGCGAAGTTTTCTCCGATTTTTTCGAGGGGTTGGAACTCCGGGTGGGCGAGATTCTGACATGAGTGCGAAGTTTTCTCCGATTTTTTCAAGGGGTTGGAACTCCGGGTGGGCGAGATTCTGACATCAGTGCGAAGTTTTCTCCGATTTTTTCAAGGGGTTGGAACTCCGGGTGGGCGAGATTCTGACATGAGTGCGAAGTTTTCTCCGATTTTTTCAAGGGGTTGGAACTCCGGGTGGGCGAGATTCTTACATGAGTGCGAAGTTTTCTCCGATTTTTTCAAGGGGTTGGAACTCCGGGTGGGCGAGATTCTGACATGAGTGCGAAGTTTTCTCCGATTTTTCAAGGGGTTGGAACTCCGGGTGGGCGAGATTCTGACATGAGTGCGAAGTTTTCTCCGATTTTTTCAAGGGGTTGGAACTCCGGGTGGGCGAGATTCTGACATGAGTGCGAAGTTTTCTCCGATTTTTTCAAGGGGTTGGAACTCCGGGTGGGCGAGTTTCTGACATGAGTGCAAAGTTTTCTCCGATTTTTTCAAGGGGTTGGAACTCCGGGTGGGCTAGATTCTGACATGAGTGCAAAGTTTTCTCCGATTTTTTCAAGGGGTTGGAACTCCGGGTGGGAGAGATTCTGACATGAGTGCGAAGTTTTCTCCGATTTTT
>JAPDOI010001708.1:0-150775 GCA_029168955.1 Aplectana chamaeleonis
TGTGCGTTTTCACATCTTGAAAGCGAATTGAGAAATCTGGTTTTCATTCCCGGAAACCGCACTCATTTGACTCCTCAGGGCATGAAAACAGGTTCCGCCCACCCTATGCAGCGCTGTTCGGTTTAGAGCTTCGTTACTGAAACTGTGTGCGTTTTCGCATCTTGAAAGCAAATTGAGAAATCTGGTTTTCATTCCTGAAACTGGGAACATTTGCCCTTAGGGCATGCTGAAAAACAGGCTCCGCCCACCCTATGCAGGGCTGCCCGGTTTAGGAGCCTCGTTACTGAAACTCTGTGTGCGTTTTCACATCTTAAAAGCGAATTGAGAAAATGTGGTTTTCATGCCTGAAACCGCACTTATTTGCCCTCAGTGCATTTAGTGTGTACCCAGGCTCCGCCCACCCCATGCAGAAATGTTCGGTTTAGAGCTTCGTTACGGAAACCAAAGTGCGTTTAAACATCTTAAAAGCAAATTGAGAAAATGTGGTTTTCTATGCCCGAAACCGCACCTGTGAGCCCTCAGGGCACTAATGAATGTTCAGCAATTGAACAAACATTTGGCGTCAAGTTGTCGCAGGAGAGTTGTTTTTGTCTGCTTTCGTGGAAAACATTTATTTATTGCATTATTAGGATTAATTCGATACAATCGATGCATCAATGTAGTCTTGACCTTAAAACCTCGTTCACTATTAGGGTCGTGGCCTCCCCGGTCGTCGCCATCACTCTTTCCAAGGGGCTGGACAAATCACTTGACTTGGGTGGGGGTCGGACCAACGTTGGGTTGTATCACACCGCGCCGTAGCCTGATGGCGATGTGGCGCTTTCTCTGAGAAATATTGCTCGTGATCTCTTCCGCTACGCCCCAAAACTCCTTCGCGATCCCGGACCATCCCGTGACTCTCTAAGCGACTCCGGAACTCATCCATGACCCCACCGCGATTTGGTCAATGAAGAATCGTCCAGTTTCTGCCTCGCGTCTCCCCCGCAACTCCTCCAGCAGGCGTCAAACCGGAGGAGTTGCGACGAAGTCGCGGCAATATTTCTCAGAGTTGTATGAGCAAAAAACGCCACAAAAAGCTCCTTTTACAAAAAAAAACTTGCGCGCTATTGTATGTTACACTGTGCTCAATCAAGCTTACGCAGGAACTTTTGTAATGCAGTGCATAATCCTTCACAGTCAGACACGGATTTGAAAGAAGAGAATCTGCGGAGAAAGGTTATGTCACAGTTTTCCATGGTTTGCTACAATCTTTCGGGGTAGATTGATGTCCTGCTCAGTTCTTGAGCTCATCCCAGAAAGCTCTCTCTCGCTAAATATGTGCAGTAGAACAGTACTCAGAACTGATTGTTTTCTTTGTTTGCTCATTGACACGAAAGCGAGGTCAATGACCACCGCTGCACTCGTGGACAGTGGGTGTGGACAGCCGGGTGTCAATTTACAACGACGGGTGACGATGACTAATTTCCGTTCACTCATACACACACACACATACACACAGACGGTCACACACACCAAGCCGCTTATAGTTAGTAGGATAGCAACACTTTCATTATTCAATCGCTATTTTTCTTCTTATTCGGGAAAACTTACTTGTAACCATTTTTCAATAGTTCATCGGTCCGCCTTTGTTTAGAAATGATCTTAAAACTCGGTATGGGTTTCAACAGTCGGCTAAGCACTTCCACGTCAAAGTTGCTAAAGACAACAATTACAGTTCCCTCGAAATGTTCCAAAGTCGTGCGTCCCACTCTCCACTATAGATATGGCGAAGCAGTATTCCTCGGACGTTTTCCATTGAGTTAACGCTAGCTGAGCACGGCAGCCAAGCCATAACGGAGAGCCAATGCTGCTCAGACCAAGTCTCAATTGAGCGACCCAAGTGGATGTCGGCATCGTCTCACTGGAAGGTGAGCCCATTTTGCTGGAACCGAGCAAGAAACGGTAGCAGTCCTGTTCACAACACTTCCTGGTACTCCGCGAAATTCGCCTTAGCGAAATCGAAGGCCATCTCGAGCACACCGTCAGCTTAGAAGCCACACCCATCCCGTGAGACTACTCTCCACCAAAACACCGCTTACGTAATACCGCGAATCCTTGCTGAGATCTCGCCAGTAGTGTGCGTACGCGTAGGGTACATCCAACTTGAACGATCTCTTCTCAGAGACACCCTGAACGCAATGTTTACCCAGATGAAGCCTGAGCAGCAGTTCTGCTCATCTTAGAAAAGTCAGTCGCCATGTTCCTCCCCAGCGCACTAAAGCCGTGCGGCCCATGCAGTGCTGTGAGATACGGTATTGGACGCATACCAGATTACTCTGTAATTGGCTTGCGGTTGATCGCCCTCCATACGGATCATCATCATCATTATGGATACCGACGTAGAAAGTTTGCCTCGGACCTGATTGACCGACATGGTCGAGTTGGACACGAGCCGTTCTTACTCGACGCCCTCATGAGCAGACAGCTTTCTGGGCCTGTCAGTGCCTTTCAAACCATGTGACTCCAGGATTACATGCAGAAATCGGTAGAGACAGCCATATGAAGTGACGATGGTATTGCTCCGCTGTTCTCCTGATACTCAGACAAGCCTCATCCAAGGCAAACTCTATATTCTAACTCTTATTCTATTCTAACTCTTTCTTATTCTATTCTAATTCTATTCTAACTCTAACTCTAAAGTATTTTCAACTCCTGAAACGGATCCGTTTACCTTGATAGAAATACGTTGATATTAAACACCCTCCATCCATATCATACTCGAAACTGAAAATGTTTTGAGAAATGAGCAAGGGAGCATGTCCAATAGAAAGTGTTGCTGTAATTATGATACAAAGATTCTGAAAGTTGTATACAAAATAGATCTTAATTCTTGATGGTTTTCTGTAACATTTTGTGAACAAGGGCTTTTGGGTACAAGTGGAGTCGAATGGTGACAGTTCCGATCAATGAAAGTTTGCGTGGACATTGGATATCAGAGCTTTGAGTGTGTTGCTATACTTTTGATACGCACTGTATTCATACTTCCCCAACTTGGCGAACGTCCGGCATAGTTTCCTGCGCCACTAACGGTCCACCTTCACTTCGGTCTGCCCAATCAACATCTTCCTGCACCGTTAGTCCTTCTACTGACTGCTGTTCCTGACCAATAAGCCCGATATTATGAGCTCTGCTAGCTTCGATACACCACGAACAAGCCTAGTCGCCGCCAAAGAGCGGGAATTTCCGCGGAAGCGTCCATGTGCGTCAATCTTGGGAAGTTCGCCACAATCAAGTCGACTCTGATTTGGCTATCGATATGTTGGTCAAAGATGATAGCCTGTCACCTTACCTAAAGACAGTGGTGGGTAATTTGCTTGAAAGTCGCAACCAATTTAGTGTATTGATGGGCACTGTCGTTGACCGTAACAAGCATTTGCCGGCTGGGAACGCTGCTCTCAAACTCGACATTGATCAGCATAAAGGCAGCGTTCACACCATTAACAATCGACGTAATGGTTGATAGATCGCCACGATTCATCAATACGGCAGTCCACCACAGGTCGCGCCGCGCCCAGATGGCACTCCGCTCAGCCCCTAAGCGAAGACGAATTCGGCTTACAGCGTCGAAAGTAAGGCTGAAAACGAGCCAGAAATAGCAATAACACGACTGCAAACAAGCGTTCTGAAGTCTCCAAAACGCCTCATGCCCCCTTTCCGCCCCCTCGATTTAAACAAATGAGTACCTGACATTGTGATAGCAGCAAATAATCAAATCAAAAATTTTTGGAGTGACTGCGACGCTTGATTGCATTCATAGATACTATATCTCCATAGCGTCCATTCTTCCACCCCTGAGCGTTCTTTTTTAATCATGCCTTGCAATATAGGACATCAGACCTTTCGTATACCCTGGAAAATTGGAAACAGAAACTATATGTTCACGATAAAAACCGACTTTCAGTTTTCGATGTTTTTGAAAAGGCAAGTTCATAAAGTAAAGTATAAAAGGGAAAAGCCCCATAAAACTTCTCAAAATAGTAGAAAAATTTATTCAGAGAGACCCCTTGAATATTTAATTATGCCTGTTCGCGTGTATTGCTCACTGTGGACAAAACACTTGAACCTTACGTCGGAAATTCTTTCGCTCACTGAAATTTTTGGGAACAGACCTTATCTTCTGATTCGCGTACCCTCTTTCAAAAATAAAGAGGGTTTAATGCACATCCTGGGATATTAGCATTTATCGGGATAAAGAGTACTCAAAATTCGGTTACTGTTCCTTCTGGGAGACGAACACCAACTATTCCGACACTGAGCAGTGACAATCTGTTATAGGATCTAAGTGGTGGCCCAATTGGTCGGCTGGCCCACAGGATTTTCACCCACTTCCCAAACATTTTAAGAAGGACTCCAAAGCTTACGTTTCCGTCCAGCCCTACATCTTTTTTTCATCGTGAACACTGAAAGTTCTAGCCGAGAGCCGCCAACTGAATTCGCCCCAATCGGTTGATCCTCCGCCTCCGCACGTGCCGCGTGGAGATGGAGCGTCGATGATGTGTTGTCATATCGGATGTTCCGGAGAGCACCAAATGTGGCTCTCCTCACGATTTTAAGATTGCCTGGAAAATTATGGGTTTTCTAGAAAAATCTACTGTCGTACTCAGTCTGTTTTTTAAGAATGGGTGAAGCATACAACAATCGCCCCAGGCTCACCAAACTTGTTCTCCTCACTTCTTGTGTTTTCCAAAACCAAAATTAGTTGTACCTCCTGTCTAAAGACCTTTTATCAGAGAGGTAGTTACTTTAGGACATCGCTTTCCTAAAATGGAAGTTAGATCGTTTACGCGACGAAAGAAAATCTGGGTCCAATGCCCCTTTCGTAGGGGTCAGCCGTCTTCAGCCGCGATTCGAAAACAATCAATCCATTGGATCGCTATTCCACTCTCTGCGAAGCAACATCGCGCCTGGAATTGTTCCTCAATGCCAAGTGTCTTCCCCCATACAGGGTTCGGCGTGAGGTGTGATGTATCACAAAGGGGGCCGGATCCGTCGACATCCGGTGGGATGGGAGGCCTGGACCTTCGGTCAACCAAGAACGAAGATGGACTTCAATCAGGGGAGTTGAGAGACATACCGTTAGTATAAAAATGACGGCAAAATGAGATCAAGCAATAACAGGTCAAAATAAAAATGGAGATCATACTGAGAGAGCAAGATGAGACAGGGGAGCAAAAAAGAAACCGAATAGTTAGAAACGACTGCGAAAAAAAAACAGGGTTCGGCGTGAGGTGTGATGTATCACAGAGGATGGGTCGGACCCGTCGACATCCGGTGGGATGGGGGTCGGACCTTCGGTCAATCAAGAACCAAGATGGACTTCTATCAGGGTGGGGGGGGGTTGAGAGCCATAACGTTAGTGTAAAAAAATTACGGCAAATTGAGACCACAGTAAGAGGTCAAAATAAAACTGGAGATCATACTGGGAGAGCAAAATGAGACAGGAGATCAAGTCAGGAACCGAATAGTGAGAAACAACTGCGAAAAAACAAATGAGGCACGATATGAAATGGAGATGTAAAAATAAGGCAGGAACGCACAAGAAGAGCCTACAATTCACTGGTGATGAAGCATGCAAGACAATAGACTACAGTAGCATGGTCATCGGTAATGACTCTAACATGGAGAAGGAGTCGTGGCCAGGTAAAATGCGTCACCAAAGCGCTCCTGGATATGTCAGCAGCGGTGGTGTTGAGTACTCGCTGTCATCGAGGTCATCACAAGCGGACTATCCTGTCAACGAAATGACACAGATGTTCTGGAATTCTGCAATCTTATGATGCATTTTCAGGCGATTTAGGATTCACAGGCTTCGACCCTGCTAAAGGTGAAAACTTTCGCAATTCTTAGAAATAATGGATTGTTGACTGTTTGAGAAGGGGATTGTTCACTGTTATATCTCTTTTGCAATTTACTCCACGAAATTGACTCGTGTCTAAGATCTGATATCGCCTGAAGCATAGGATTTTTATGCCCTGAGGGCACTTATGGTGTGGTTGCGGGCGCGGAATCCACATTTTGAGTAATGAATGTCCGCATGTGAAAACGCGCCCAAAGCATCATGAGCGCAGCCGCTTCTCCAAGAGCGCTACATAATGATGGGTCGAGCTTCCGTTTTCATGCCCTGAGGGCACGTTGCGTGCGGTTTCAGTGTATGAGAACCACATTCAGTAATTGGCTATACGGATGTGAAAACGCATCCAAAATTTTATGGCTACAGCTTTAAGCCGAACAGAGCTACATAGGGAGGGCGGAGCTCTGTTTTCATGCCCTGAGGGCACATACGTGCGGTTTCCGCAAGAAAACCACGTATAATAATTGGCTATCCGGATTTGAAAACGCACCCAAAATTTCATGGACGCAGCTTTAAGCCTCAAGAGCGCTGCTTAGGATGGGGAGTTTTATTTTTCCAGGGTCAAAGATGACACATCGAGGGAGGAGCATGTACGAGATTTATAGCTCACGCAACGCGCGCGGCGGAAACATATCCCCATCACTAGAGCGCGTCTGCCAAAAGCTCGCGAGATTTCATGACACTCCATGCTTTGATAGATTTTCATACGACTTCTTCTTTATGTTCTCTGGCTGTCCCTCTCATTATCTTATCCTGCATACTCATTTCAATAAATCTTGTATGTTCTCGTGCCATTGTAACCATTTTGATAGCTTACTAATCATGTCTTCAGGCATACTTAGCGATATCATCGCTGTTATTTTTTGTCTAGCACGCGGACCATGATACAAAATTTAATGAAATGTGTGCAGGATAATATAGTGAGAGCAACAAACTTAGGAACACAAAGAAAAAGTCATGTAAGAATCAATCAAAACGTGAAATGTCATGAAATCTCGCGAACTTCGGCAAACGCGGACTAGTGATGGGGATAGAAATTCTGCCGCGCGCGTCGCGTCAGCAATAAATCTCGTCCGGTGCTCCTTCCTCCAGGTGTAGAGAGCTCCCTGACTCTATTTTCATGCCCTGAGGCTACATACGTGCCGTTTCGGGCAAGAAAACAACGTATAATAATTGGATATCCGGATTTGAAAACGCATCAAAAGTTTCATGGATACAGCTTTAAGCCGATCAGCGCTACATAGATTGGGGTCCATGAAAAAATCGATAGCTGTGAAATATTTACAAGTATTTAATGAAACTTCAACTAGCTCGTGTTACTATAACGTGTGGAAAATTTAAATACGGACCCAAGTAATCAATTTCATTCTTTTAACTGGTTAAAAACGGTCTTTGAAGACCCATTTTTAGGTGTGATACAATCGATTGTATCACACCTGATTTGTATGGATTTAGGTGTGATACAATTCGATTGTATCACACCCTGGAAACGGGCCTCTGGAAAGACCATTTTCAAACCGTTAAAAGAATGAAATCAATTACTTGGGTCCGTGACTAGATTTTCCGCACGTTGTAGCAACGCGAAAATCCCTAATTAAAAATTCGATAAATACTCGTAAATGTTTCACAACAATCCCGGACTTCAAAACTTTTTCATGGACCTATGTAGCGCTTGTCGGCTAAAACCTGCGTCCATAAAATTCTAGATGCGTTCTCACATCCGGAGACCCAATTATTTAATGTGGTTTTCATGCCAGAAACCACACCTATATGTTCTCAGCGCATGAAAACAGGCTTCGCCCACCTCTATATAGCGCCCCCGGCCGTCGCCATCACTTTTTCCCAGAGGAGGGGGGGCTGGAGCAAATCGCTTGATTCTGGGTGGGGGTCGGACCACTGCTGGCGCTGTATCACACCTGCGCCGTAGCCTGCTCCCATATTAGTTTCTGGTTGGCAGAAGTAAGGGTTAGAACGGGACAGAAGTCCGACTCGAGATTAACCTGCGATCTGACCCCGTGTGAGTCTCTGAGTACCCATCGAGGCGAGATTAACACGCTATGTCATTGATCGGAGCAATATCGAACTGCTCTGTAGTATGGCGTCATCAATCCGCACAAGATTCAGGCTCGTGAGGCCAGCCTTCCATTACAATATTTTCTATTCCTTCACGCCAAGGTGGCGTCCAGACTCTCTTATTTACAGGCCACCCTCGGCACAGCAGAAAGCATCCGGGTCGAACAAAACTTTGGTAGACCTTTTGACTTTCTAGGTAATCTGGTATGCTCTTTGTCACACATGACGCAGAGTTTACGCGAGTTCCTGATTGAGGTCGATCCGAGATACCTGCAAAGCGTAGCTAAGGGGTAGCCGGATACCGCTTATCGTGTTGGTCCCTGACTCCTTTGCATCGGTAGTCAAATACCCGGATCCCCTCACGTTCAATCATAAGCGTAAAGAGCTGCAGACAAACGATCACTCCAGGCTTGCGCTTGCTACTCAATTATAGAGTTCATGAGACATCTGTTCACATCGTTTCCTAACGAGCCCGAAAAACATGTTTCGAACACTACAGCAACCAATGAGTTGTAAAGGCATACTTTTGAACGTAGGCAGCGCAAACGAATGCTTTTCCATTTTCTGGAGACAATGTTTCCTCCTCTTGACATAATATACACGTCACTTTTCGTATTGGCAAAACTTCTTCAACGCGACTTCCTGTTGTGGACCCAAACACACAGGAAATCCATGATCTTGCTGTTTGCTGAAAGAATCGGATGAACATCAAGCTCAGGAAGAGTTATTTTATGTAGGAGAACAGGTGCAACACCATTAACTACGAGTAGCCTGGAGAGCTTCACCAAAATAATTCACCTTACAAAATCTTCATCATCATCTCCACGCATTTCCAACAGTAATACTCAGGCACAACAACTTGTTCCAGTTGATGACGGGTTCTCCGGATTCAATGACCTTCAGGAACGATTTTTGCATCCGGAGAGATCTTTTAACCATTGAAAAAGGCGTGGTTGGAGTACATCTAGGGAGCTTCTTCATGAGCAAGACACAAACCTTCTTCATTGCTTCGCTCACGCATTTTAGCCGCCCGAGCAGCCTCGTTCTCGCCTTAGCATCGTCTGGACTTTCCTGGATTATCAGTGACCTCACTCATTAAAAGTTTTCTCAGTCGCCTGCTCCAGTGCTAGACAGGCGCTGAATTTCCTTGTACTTCTGCAACAAAGTTCCTCGTTTGTGTCTGTTATCAGCTTCAATGTAGTGATATTCACGATCGAGCCTCCTAGGCTGCGTGCGAGATCAGCGCGGCGTGCTCATTTGTGCTAGATAGCCCGTGATAGTAGATAAATAATCAGTCGAAGATTACTGGTAGTAGTCGCTGAATGCATCCGATATAAGTGACACTTATCCTATCACAAGGCTATCTAGCAGAAATGAGTTAACGCGGCGCGACCGCACGCAGCCAGTGAGGCTTTCGGGATCCCATAGCCTCCTACGGCGGTGTCACAGTTTACCTGTACAGTCCACCAAAGAAGATCACGCATGAATTGCCACTTCCAGGTGATCCAGACAGAGACTCCAACGAATGCAACATCTCTTCCTTTTCAGCAACCTCAGTAAATAGGAAGCCAATGAAGGTCTCTGGACTGCTCTTTGTAGCCCCGCATACCTATCAGGAAGAGAGCCTGCAAAAAATCTGACGTCAAAAGTAACAGACTTCAGGGAAGACACTGAAAATCAAAATGTTTTGACACGAACCCGATGGAAAAGGCGATCACTTCTGAAAAACGACTCCTTTTCCCCGTTCTGTCCAGAATCAAGCTTCAGAATCTTGACTAAGCAAGGAGTCTTCAAAATATTTCGAACGGGAGCAAAGAACGGCTCCAAATTCTATCGTCACTGAGAGGGGACACGCCTGCAGTTTCCTGGGCAATTGTCGACAAACATTAACAAACAAGAAAAACTGCAATACAGTAATATACCCTAAATAAATGCCCACCTGTCGAGTTTAGGAGCGAATTCTTTGCTGATATTGTTCCGCCTGTGATAAATCACTTTTTCGAGTAATGGTAGAAAAAGGGGTCATATTCAATGAGCAGCGAATCTTTCAAATGGAACTGACCTGCGGAAGTTGTTGTCGGCTTGCTGAAAAACACTATTCACAACGCGCAACGGACATTACAAAAAAGGAATGTTCACAATTGAAAACGTCATTCACAGCGGTTAGAAATCTAGAACTTCCAATAAAACCCACTACGTAGCTCACCTACATACTGACTCTCAGGAAGGCGCACTGTTTTTGGAGGAGTTTTATTGGGATCCCGATTCCTTTTTCGCTCACCTGGACAAGAAATCTCCCCGGAACACAAAATGGAGTTTTGAAAAGCGGTCTTCTGGTGGTTGTAGAGGAGATAGAAAGAAACAATTTGACATTTTATAATTTCACTCAGTCCTAAAGGGGTAGATCAAAACACAGACCAAAACAATGTGGTTACGTTAGGTAAAATGTTATCTCAGTGGGCCCCAGTAACCTGACGAAATCCGCTAAAAAACTGGGAAATGGACTCTCAGATTTGTCCAGGATAGACTATTTCCTAATCTCGGCATTTATTTTCAATAATTTTTTCTGTATTACTTGAATCCTGCTCGAGATTGTTACTGATCTTTTATTTACGCTTAACGCGCTTCGGCGAGATCGCCTTCTTCAGAGCCTGAAAAAGCTCACTAAAATCCACGCAAAGCGAAACTGGACGCCCAAAACCATCAGTATGTCAAACCAAACTCGTCTCTACTACTAACAATTGATTAACAATGTCTCGGCTCTACTTCTAGTCTCATCCCCTCCCAAAAATGGCTGTTGGAGCACTAGCAGTCGCGACCAGTAGCCAGCAATGAAACGATCAGAATGAGGTGGTTCCTACAGTAGTTGGAGAGAGTGTTAACTCTATCCCATTTCACAGCCCCACAGTATCAAAAGTAGCGAAAGAGGCCGAGGCTCGGCGGTGGTGGAGCCAATGCTTTCTTCCCGGCGGTTCATTGCTGGATCCTTGTTTTGAATCCAAAACGCTTCCAACGTCTCTTCTGGACATTATAGTATCACGTCTCTCATTGTAGAATGTTAACGCCGACTTCAAAATCGTTCCCACTATGCTTTGAGGTACGATGCACTCCAGTGGGGTTGATTGGCGGTACGTGAGACTCTCGCATCCATAAGCTCCTTTATCCTTACGCAAAAGAAGGCTGCCCTGTTTCGCCTTATGTAGACATCACCGCATTGCTGCTGCTGACGAAGTGATCATATATAAATCACGCCGGCGCACATGCAATCACCTGGTCTCTTCAGAAGGACAGATAAGACAATTGTTGGTGGTGCAATGCTGATCGTAGATGCAGTTTCTTACTAGGAGGCGTTTCAAGTTATTAGGGTGGAATGCTGACCAGACACACTTGTCGGTCTAGATCTGACCTCCTCAAGCATCGCTGAATGTCACGGCTGAATTCATCTGAGATGAAAGGTGGGAAGCAGAGAGCTGTATTTTCAGAGTATGCTCGATCGATGCGGTTGGCAGCGCGATGAATTCCCCAAGGTTCGCGAGTGTTTGGGTTTCCTATAACCGTTAGCTTCAGCTATGCCACGCGCATAGCCGATGGATCTTCTCTCTTTTCTTCGGTGCTGGGTGCAAACACTGATTGCCTGTCTCATCACAGATCTTTTCGTGTGCGAAGGATGGCAGGATAGAAAGTGGACGATGATATTCTTATTGCTCTCGGTTTTCGAGCACCACCTAGTTTTGTATCCACCACCTTGGACAGCAATCTACCTTGGACCTTGAACAAGGCGTTAACATTCTCTAAGCAAAGAGAACGTGATATAATGTCCAGAAAGACGTTGGAAGCGTTTTGGATTCAAAACAAGGATCCAGCAATGAACCGCCGGGAGGAATGCATTTTCACCACCGCCGAGCCTCGGCCCTTTCTGCACGATACTGTGGCCTGTGAAATGGGATAGAGTTAACACTCTCAACTACTGTAGGAACCACCTCATTACCTGATCGTTTCATTGGGCCTGAATAAAGATCAGTAAACAACCTCAGATTTGTGTTCAGCGCCCCCAAATTACCCCTGGCCGGAAGTTGTGGCGAAAAAATCGACATCTGAACTCCCAAAAATGGTATTGGAGCCTACTATACTTTGATATTCTGAGGATTTTTTTTCGAATGAATGAATAATTTGAATATTGTATTTTCGGAATTACTGAATGAATGAATTTTTCGAATATGGCGTTTTTCGAAATTTTCGAATGAACGAAATTTTCGAATATGGGTTTTTCGGAATTTCCGAATGAATGAATTTTTAGGATATAGATTTTTTCAGAACTTATGAATGCATTAATTTTTCGAATATTGCGTTTTTCAAGATTTCCGAATGAATGGAATGATTCGAATATAGCATTATGGGAAAATTTCGAACGGAATTGAACTTTTTTGAATATCACCTTATCAAAATCGTCGAATGAATGAATGATTCCAGAAAAATGCGCTCTCTATTCGAATCAATTGAATACTGAGATATTTATTCGGAAAATCTAATATTTTCCGAATATCCGAATAATCTTCGCTCATTTGGATCTGAGCTACCAAAGATTAAGTAACGAACTTAGACCTGTCTATAGCTTCAAAAGTTATTCAAATTCTTACATTAAAGGCAGCGTTCACGATGATCATCCTCGTTGACTTTCCACAGTGAAATGATAGGCGAGAAGGATCCTAGGCTCCCAGTGTCGAAAGAACGGTAGAAAACGAGCTAGAAGCGAGTAAAATAACGGTTGCTGCAAACAAGCGTTTTGGTGCCCCAGACACGCCCCCGTGCCCCAGATCCGCCTCCCCAAGCGAAAGGAACAAAATTTGAAGTCTCAGATTATAAGAATGATCAAGTGAAGTGGAAGTGCTAATAAGTGAGCTTGTTTGCTTCATTGCAGTGATAGGTAATCATCATTCTAGCGGGTCAATTCCTCCACGCTCAAAAATCAACGTAAACAAGAGGGCCTATTTTGGCTCAGAGAACGCGTCTTTCGTGTCCATTTTAAGCATGCCTTGCTATATAGGGCACCAGACCTTCCGTAAACCTTGGAGATATCGGAAGTGAAATTTATCGTGAACACTGCCTTTAAGTGGCTTTTGTCATAGGTTAAGCAACCGGACGACCATTACAGGATTCGTCCACAGGTCCATTGTGGTTGAAGAGGTAGGGAGGTAGTAGGTCTCTTCGGGGACCTGAATGAATGCGCCCTTGTCGTGTCGCGGGACTACCGCAGTCCGGGCATGCGCGTCTGGCCTCGGCTACTGTCGATTTTGTTAACGTAAGACATAAGCAATATGGAGTGACCACCACAGCACACAAAGCGAGGCAAAGAGCACATCTGGCTCGTCTGCCGAGTTCAGACTCCCGGACTCTCAAAACCCACGTGGAGGCACTTGCGGATATCCCAGGTAAACAGGATCTCAGAGCCGCCTTCTCGGAGATATCCTCGAACAAACTGGGGTATGTTCTCACGCAGAAGACGGAGCCTTTCCATGTTGGAAGTCCGGCCCATCTCTGCACATACACTTCACGAGTAGCGTCTGCAAACATCGTTCTTATCGATATTTCTCTTTACGGGCTTTGTCGCGAAAGCGCCGATGCTATCGCTCCTCAAGGTGGCCTGGGCGCGGTCGGTCCCGCGACGAATGCCGACACACGGTAGAGACGCCGTCGGACTGGCTCCGGGCGGCGCGGTCTGAGCTCATCAGTCTTCGCCCTGCCGCGACCAAGCGTGTGGTCGATTCTACCTGCAGCTCTGTGCTGCTTTCTTTATTCCCTACCTGTGCTGTGCATCGTCTCGGGACCTCTGGCCTTTAGGAACAACTACTACTCCAACCTGCTATACGGCATGTATTGGCTCACGATAGAGCATATTCGATGAACAGGTCTACGGCCGAGGACCTGTATTATTGATCGTGATGCAATACTTCAGTGGTGCGTTTCTTCTCTTGTAATATTGTCCTTTACTTCTATTCATCTCCTCCCCTCTAAGATCTCTCCACATTATCTTCATAGTATAAAATAATCTATATTAGCTTGTGTTCTGTTGTGTATGCAAGAAGGACATATATTCAGCACAATATATACTACAGTCGAGATCGGTGTCAATTAGTCCAGAGAAGTTCAAGTGTTTGGCAACTGGTGTCAAATACATGTTATGTGGTGTTATCGTGGTCATTATCTTTATTGCAGTATACAGCTTGCCGGGTTAATTAGTACAGTCAGTTACTCTGGCATTCACTCGTGTTGCCCCGGAAGGCGTGGCCAATTTCGCGTCCTTTTTCGTCGGCGCTAGACGTTCCACATAATCGCGCCGGCGAGAGTCGAGTGCCCACAAAAAAGATTGTGGGCAATGCCCACAAAATCTTTGCGAGCATTGTGTGGATTGTCACGCCCCAGCTAGCGCCGGCACGGAGGAGGCCTGGACGGTGGCGTGTGCGGTCGCGTCGCGTGCGCCCGCGTGTTGTCTTTCTCTCCTGATCATCACCTCAATCTTCCTGCATTTTCCACTTTCTTCTATACGCTCATGTCAAGTGAGGCTCCTAAGGGAGCTACTTTTAGTTAGCCTAACTATTCTGGAAGAAATATAAGTCTATAGAACCGTTTTTGGTGTAAAACCGATTATGGTCTTCGCATCTGCCAAAACCACACCGAAAAGAGTTATAGACGTTTTTCGTCAGATTTCTTTATTCGTTGTACCTTCCAAAACGTGCACTAGTCTTAAGAGAATTCGGAAACTGACCTCATAATTGTGTTCAGCGCCCGAAACAACCCCTCTGGCCCAAGTTTGGGTGAAGGCACATTACCCAAACTTTGTACAGACTGATAGCGTTATGGATTTGTACCGATTTTCGGTTGGGAGTTTATTCATATTCATTAGTGGGCCCCGAAAGCGTTCTTAAAAATGTTCCAGATTTAACTTAATATCCTCCCAGTTGTGTTATTTGGGGCGCTGATCACGAATTTGGGGTTTATGTGACAATTTTCTGAAGTTTTCGACTTGATTCTTTCAAAGCTTTTTTTTAGGGAAAATTTGATGGCAAATCGCGACTTTTGACGATTTTTGAAGTGGTACGTTAGATACAAGTTTAGAATTTGCCACCGGCACAAAATTCTCACGGAAGTGTAATGGTCTTTCTTTCAAGAGTTCTCCATGTTTGCTGCCTGATACCGTGACATATTGATATTGCCCCCGATTGCCACTTTTGAGCAGCATCCGATTTTTTTTCTCAAAAACACCCTAAAATTTCATGGGGGTGGGAACTATACTTCGACCGAATCGAATGATTCGTAAATTAAATATTCGATTAAAGAAGGCGACTTTGAATCATTCGAAAAGTCGAAAATTTGAAAAGGCCAATTTCCGAATTATTTGGAAAATCGAACATTCCAAAAGTGAACATTTCCGAATTATTCGCAACCCCGAACATTCGAAAAAAAAACGATTCCCGATTTCTTCTAGAGTATGTCTACGAATATTCGGTCGAATAAACGAATAATCGAATATTCGAATAATTCGAGTATTCGAAAAAGTCAATTTTTCGAATAATTCGCTTATTCGAATATTCGGAGAAGTCGATTTTTTGAATAATTCGCTTATTCGAATGTTCGAAGGAGTCAATTATCCGAATTATTCGTTTATTTGAATATTCGAAAATTTCTATTCGTTTGATATACTCTAATTTATTCGCGATTTTTTTCTAGTCTGATGAGGAGCATTCAGAAATAATTCTGGGGTAGTAGTAAATGGGTAGATAACCGCGAGTTGACTCGCGGTTAACTTCAACTGACCGTGAGCTTTTCAGTTGACATTTCTCAGGAGATGCGCCAGGCATTTCTAAAACTAAGCACACTCATGGCACTGTATGAGCCACTAGATACTCACTGAACAAAAAATTCAAAAAAAATGGTCCGCTCTGCCTTGTTTATGGAGAGAAATTAGTGATTAAGAATTTTTTTTTCAAGCTTTTTTAAGCTTTTTTTTAGCTCGCGGTAAGTCCGCGCAAAACTGCAACTTAACATGAGCTGACAGAAAAAATGGAAATAGCGTGTGAATGAAGAAAAGATGGATAGCTTCCTAAAAAGTCCTCCGGAGGACTTTTTGAAGCTATCCATCTTTCTTCATTCACACGTTATCTCCATTTTCCCTGTCAGCTCCCGTTTGGTTGCAGTTTTGCTCGGACTTAACGCGAGATCACATACGATAACGCGTTTTCCTTACGCTTAAGCTTGCTGAAGAATATGCAAGTCGTCGTGAATGGGTTGCAGGACGTTTATGATTCGGTGCAGTACCACAGTTTGAGTGTGCAGGATGTGTGCAGGACCTCACTGGGTGTGCAGGACTTCACTGAGAGTGCAGAACCCCATTGGGAGTGCAGGATGTGCAGGACCTCACTGGGTCGTGCACCTCTACTATATGTACTGCACACATGTACATGACCCCCTGCACACTCCCAGTGAAGTACTACGCACATTTCACGACGACTTGCTTAGCCCCACTCGGGTCCTGCACACTTTCTCTGACGTCGTGCATACCCTCAGTGGGGTCCTGCACACATCCTGCAAACTCCCAATGGGGTCCTGCACACGCTCACTCGGGTCCTGCACACTTTTTATGATGTCCTGCACTCGCCCACTTGGGTTCTGCACTGTTTTTTTTTGCGATTTTTGACTGCTCGGCATGAGGCGACGATCTATTTTTGCAGCGGTGTGCACGTGTGCACGAATTAGCATCTTTGGGCCCTAAGAACTCTAATTCTAGCCCGTTTTTCACCGCGCTACCTTCACAGTTTTTCAGCTGTTTTCAATCTAGGCTGATTTTTATAGTTTTGTAGTTAACGCTTTTCATCGCGACCACAGCCTTCAAGCCACACTCACAAGCGGTGAGGTAGAAGAGGAAGAATAAGAAGAAGAGGAAGAAGACGAGGAAGAGGAAGAAGGGTTTGAGGAGTACAAGGTGTCTAGAGGGTGGACGGAATCCGTGAATAAACAACGCAGTGGGGTACGAACGATCAAATGATGATTCCGAGCAACAAATGATGATTCCGAGCAACAAATGGTTTTGCTGGGCAACAGGTGATTTTGCGGGGCAACAAGTGATTTTAGGGTCAGCAGCTGCTCTTTTGGGGCAACAAGTGATTTCGCGGGGCGACTAGTGATTTAGTGGGGGTACAAGTGGTTTTGTGGGCACAAATGCCCACAATCGCCCCACACTTTCCATTTCGCGCCCCAGAAAAATGACTTGTCGCCCAGGTGTAACGGGGCAACAAATGAGTTTATGTAGGGCTACACGTACGTATGTTTTACAGAGTATGTTATCGGTAGGGAGTCTGTAGGTTGGATCTCCCGGGACTGACGTCTGGTGTCGGACCCGGGGGAGAAAATCACCGATTCGCCACATGGTGCATACGGCTAAAATATCCTGCTAATTTCCCCTTGGGTAACCCTTAGCCCCTTGTGGTGGGACCAAAATGTGGGTTTCCCCATTCCCCCCCCCCACTTTTGACGGGACTAATTTCATCTAGGGTTGCCACGGCAAGCCAAGGTGCACAACTTGCTTGTTCCGTAGACAACTTATAGACCCTGCTGGCGGTTCGTTTGGTGTACGTGGAAGCCGACTGTGACAGTGGCTAGCAGTTCGGTGAAAGCGTATTCATCTCGAGCGGGCGGACGCTCACCCTGTAAAGGCTCAGGGGAACGCACCAGAGGGGGATGGAGGCGAATGGTGAGTAGTGAAGAGCGTTGCCGAGCCCGGTTTCTGGCCAGGAGCGGTTTCCCTGGTCATGATGGACGGTTTACGACTTGGATCGCCAGTGGTCGCCGGGTGACCCACTTCCATTTCGCCTGAACCTGACCCATCTGGTTGCGCTACTTATATTTAATGCATTATTGCAGTCTCGGTTCTATTACAAGTTGTTGCACTTGTATACCGTAGTACGTTCTACGTAAATACTACAGCACCAGGTGCCGGTTGGAAGGACTTCTCTGGACACGTTAATACATATCCCTACTATACCAAAATTTCTCTATCACCACTTAATTTCCCTCTTGCGTAGACATGTATTTCTCTCTCTCTCTATCTCTCTTCTACCACTGCTCTCCCTATAACCTTCCCTATTTTCTACCTAATCCTTCGTAAATATATCGTTTTTCGTACATATATATCGTAGTTTTCCCTTCCTCTCTTAGTCGCACCACTATCACGGCCCTTCGTGGTTCATTGTATTTCAGGTCATACCATCAGTAGTTTGTTCAAACGGGCACAGTCAGCAAGGACGGAGCGGCACGGACTCGCATCGGCGGCCAGGCTTGGGCAGTCAGGTAAGTGAAGACTTTAAAATTACTCCACAGCGCTTTTCAGCGCTTGTTTTAGTTGTTTTTCACGCGCTCTAGCGCAGTAGTTTAGTTTTTTACGCGCTCTTTAACGCTTAGTTTTAGTTGTTTTATGCCTTTCTAAAAGGCTAATCCAGTTTTCTGTCCATTTGGACATATTTCAGCTTTCTTGCCCTTAGGCAATTTTCTAGTTGATGTGTGGTCAGTTCGCCCCCGCCCTCTGATTTCCTCCCCGGTGTGGACGAAAGTCCCCTGGGGATGGAATATTGCAGGGAGGTGCGCGGACCGAGCACCACATTTTTGTATGTTTTCATATTTCAGGTTCAACTTGGTTCGTTTCTCTGGTTCTTCATGGCCACCACCTTCTCGTGGAACACTCCACGGCGGTGGCTGGTCGAACCGCGAATGGTCCCAAATCCGAGGACGCTTGGACCGCGGACAGTTTTCGCGGAGATCCAGTTCCAGACCTTCAATATGAAATCCTTATTTCAACTGGACGGCAGGAGCCCTCGACTAATGCAGGTAAGTACGAGTCAATTAGTTCATTTCAGGTCGTCTCATCTGCTGGTTGATCTAATGGCTACCTCCATCGATGACGGTTCTCGGTCTGAGGCTATTACCTGCGGTATCAACACGCCTCCAGATGGATCGCAAGGTCAACCTGGAGGACGGCGGATGGACGTCAGTCACTAATATTCATCTCTTGGTAGCAGTTAGTTTCCCTATCGCATTCTATTAGTTTCCCATTATTTTACCTTTTCTCCTCGTAGTTCAAAAATTCTCTTTCTATATTAATCCCGCATTATATCGCTCCTCCTTAGTAAATTCTCCTAGTCAAATCTCTCTTATATATTATTTTTCCCTTTCTAAACACCTCTAGTTCACTAGATCAACAAATTTCCTCATTTAGTTTTCATTCGGTAGCTATAATAGACCCTATTTTATTCATATAATCCTCCCTCTCTATTAGTTTCTCCTCTTTTAGAACTCTCTTCCTTCAAAAATTCATATTTCTCCCTCTAACTGTAGTATCTGTAGTTATTTCTGGTAGTAGTTCCGTAGTTTTGACTCGTGTTTACCGGTGTTATTGTCTGGATTCCTGTCTATTCCAGTCAATAAAGTCAAAATAGTTTGGATTCATTCCGAACTTAATCCAGTTTTCATCGGTGTTAATCGAGTTAAAACTTGTATTATCACCTTATTCCAGTTATCAGGACCAACAACCTTCTAGTAAGGTTCATTTCTCTGCTTCCTGTGGTGGTAGACGGCTTCTATTGGTAAATCACCTTCAATTCCGTCTCTTCTGTCAACGTTTCCTTCAAAAACCCTCTTTCAAAATCCTACAATACTTTCGTAGTTCGTGTCGTTTGACCGATGGGTCCCACCACGATGGCGCATAGTCACGTGGGGGACATCAATCGGTGACGTCACAAATGCGAAATTCTGATTTCCGCGTCACTCCGACGCATTCACTCCTCTTAACCTGCTTTACATATAGTTTATTTCATTTCCATGTATTATTTCTTCTTCTAATAACTTCCTCTACCATCACACTTATTCCATGTTGGTCCTTACTTCAGTTTCTTTGCATTATATGTTGTATTACTTCAGCGTTGAATTCTCGCATCATTCCAGTCCCCTTCCTTCCCCTTCTTTTGCGAGATTCATATTATTTCATTTCTCCCTTTTCTCTCCCCAACCTTTCTCATTCCTCTCTCTCTTTCTGTTTCTTCATCTTCCTCATTCTTCACTCCTCCATCATTCGTTGTCCTAAATCCTATCTCATTACCCTTTTCCCTTTCTTTATCCTTTTATTTCTAGAAAATTCTATCCGCCTCTCTCCCCACTCGACCTTGGGTCACCTCCCATTGGTCAGGACCGCCCCTTACCGTAATTGGCCCCGCCCACTCCTTTTCTTATCTCGCCTTCTTTCCTAATTACCCTTAAATATTTCAAAATCTGTACTAGTATTTACCTTTCTCTTCTGTCATCCCATGTAAATTTTAATCCAACTCTCTATCCTTCTTCCCCTTTTCTTATTCAAATTCTTCTCCAAGAGTACACTTTCCTTCTTTCATCCAAATTTCAAAAAAAAATTATTTTCCTGCAAAATTGCCATTTTGTGTACCCTTTTCCCTTCTCCTTTTCACAGATTTTTACAAAAGTCCATTTCCTTTCTACAATCCGTTTCTCCTTCTTCCTATACAAATTTCAATCTTGCCTCAATTTTAACCCCGTTCTTTTTTATTTAATTCCTTTCGTACTTTTTCTCTTTTTTATTCTAGTACGATAAAAACAGTGCAGTATTTTTCTTTCTCCTTGTTGTTCCCCCTTTCTTTTTCGCTTCAAAATAGGATCATATCTTTCTTCATTTTTTTTTCTCTCTTTTCTTTCTCAAAATTCTCTTTCTATTACAAATCCTTTTTCTCGTCATTCTCATTTTACCTTACATCTACTCCCCCTTATTATGTATTTTTCATCCCCACTATGTCTTATCTTCTTCTTCCTTCCCTTTTTGGCACTAAAACATAAAATTCCTTTTCTTCTGACCTTAATCATTTTTTTTTATTACTTCCATAATCTACCCCATATTTACTCGAAAAAAATATTTTCACAATCTCTCAAAATTAAATTTATCTCACATATACCCTTCTCTATTATTATATTTCATCAAACCCGTTTTTATCCTTTCCCTTCATCGACCTCTCAATTTACACCCTCATTTTCCTTCCTTCGCTCTTAATCCCCATTTCTATTCCACTCCCTCTCATTCCTTTCCTTTCCTTCTCTCTTATCTTCTACTTCTATTCCATCCCTTTTTCCTTCCCCTCTCTTTTTCTCTCTTTTCATTTTTCCATTCTGTTCTCATTTTTCTTGCCTCTTTTCTTCTTTTACATCTTCACATTTTTCCTTCCCTTTATTCTCCTTTCTCTCTATAATCATTTCCTTCTATCAATCTTTTTTCGTCATCCCAGTATTTCAGTTACCTTTCCTACCGCTGTTCGTGTTCATAGTTCCTGCCTCGCACGTTTTCGCTTATCAAAGCATTATTTTCAGTGCTTCGGTATTCTTACTGTGCGACTTCATCAACAACGATGGCGAACGACAACACGGACAAGCCCGTGGAACGCGGACGTAATACGCAACGCGGATATTGAGGGAGAGGACCCTCTCGAGGAGGGAGAGGTATGCCACGCGGGCAGCGTGGAGTCAGTACTTCACTTTCTCCTTCATTTGATTCGTTGCGCCTTACCCCGCCTAATTCAGTTCATGGCGAGAGCCATAATCCAGTTCAGCCACAGGAGCCTTCGGTTGGGCAATCGCGGCCCGAGCGCGATCATCATGATCGCGCCTGCATCCGCGACGTCCAGCCACTACCTACCATCTCTGCTCCAATTATTGCAGCGAGTGTTCTCCGCGATAGTTCAATCCTTAATCAGACTGCGCGGGAGCACAGCAGGGTCCGTGGCAGAGGGCCGGCTTGTTATGCCCCCGAAGCCTCGTTGGCACCTGATGCGGCTCCCCAGCGGGATGAAGCGATGGATACCGCGGAGAATCCTCGCCCTAATTCAGCTGCAGCTTCGGTCGGTTCAGTTTTGTGGACGCCGTCGGAGGACGGTGTCGGCCAGTCGCACCCGATCCAGGCCGCCGTCACGGACGGGGACCTCCGGGACGCGATTGACCGTCGCGGTCAGCCGACGGCGGAGGCCCTTCAGCGTCGAGACGAGCGCGCTACGCGCATCGCCAACATGCTGATGACCTACCGCCAGAGCTTGCAGTTTCTTCCATCAGCCACGGCCCCTATGGGTCCTAATCCAGCTGTCACGGCAATTCCATTGCCACAAGTGACAAACAGTAGTACACTTCTTATCGAGACACGGACGGTGGAAGAGCTAACAGCTCATCAACTACGGTCCGTTTTCGATTATATTACACGCAACAACGCCTTGCGTGAGAGCGTTCGTTCCTTGGTAATCCCGCCTCGTGAGGAATTGCCAAGCCAGGACCGCGATTACCAAGACGCTGCTAATGCAGTCTTTTTATTGCAGGAGGTGCAACTCGTAGCCCAGCACCTCACCCGTACGTTCCATAACCTGACCGTCCTCCTTGTTAGAGAAAGCCCATGCACTTTAGGTACACTCAGCTCACGGCTTTTCTTAATGAGCTGACCCATGGCATCACGTCCGTGACGGTTCTGCGAGATCAGCTCCAAGAGCTCATTGTGCCTAGAGTGATGGATTGGAACGCGGAGCTTAATTATTTTAGGGCTACGCTAAGGCTTTCTAATATTTCAGGCGATCTTATTCGCGAAGTATTGCAGTTTTCGTCTGCGGTCGTGGCGCACGCAACGCGTATGCAGCGCGTCCTTGAGTCTCATCAATTAGTGCAAGTAATGTACCAGCGTGGCATCCAAGTCACGTCAGAGGATGAGGATTATAGGATGCGCACGACGCCTGCGTCGCCCCCCGAATTCGCAGCAACCCCTACTACATACATGGAGGCGTTGCGTTGGTGGCGCGACAAATACTCCAACGCTATGTTTGTGACGGCTACAGACGAGTATCTGCGTACCGTCTCTAGGATCCCTCATCCTACTGAGGGGTCCCAATCCGGCGTGCAGCCTTTTGCAGCCCAACAACCCGCAATACAGCCACCACCTACTACTATATCAGTACCGCCTTCGGCTTCCTCGCAAGTTCCTGCGCTGCTCTTCGCTGTGGCCCGGGAGGCTGGACATCCGTCCACACCCAATCCGCAGGGTGGTCGGGCCACCAAGTCTCGGAGAACTGTTGAACAGCCTACTACATCTAAGAGGAAGCACGAAGACGCTACTACAGGCGCGAGCCGGGGGCAGCCGCCGCGGAAGGTCGCGAGCGCCGTTCCGCCGCAGGCCAATCCCCAGTCGGGGGCTGGTGGCCGTGGTGGATCAGGGCTTGGAGTACAAGAAGCGTCGGTGTCCCCCGACCCACGCCCACGTAATCCAGAACCTATCGCTAGACGGCCTATTGCAGAGCCAGCGGCACAGCCCGCTAGGCCACCTCGTAATGCAGGTCCAGCGCGAGCAGAGGACAGAAGAATTATTTCGGTGGGACGTCAACTGACTCCTCCACCGAGGGTAACACAATGTGTCTTCTGCTCTGGCCCCGGACACTACTCATCGGACTGCACGGAGGTGCACCGCTTGAGCGAAAGGGCCAAGCTGGCGAAATTTCGCGGGATTTGTGCCATTTGTGCCAAATGGCATCACAGCCAGTGTATCCGCCGCGACCCCTGTAGCTTGTGTGGTGTCTTTGGGCACCATCGTGCGTTCTGTATGCGTAACCCAAGGGCCACGCAGGACGTGGATATGATCCCTGCAGACTTCTACGAACGTCTGCAGGACTCCACATACTGCCCTCCTCCTCGCGGCGCAACGTCTCGCGAGCCTTATCCTCAAACACGTAGGCAGGCTGCCGAGAGCGCGCGCCGGCGCGAGGAGCGTCCAGCTCCAGCCCCGCCTCAGCCCCCCCATAGGGCTAAGCGGGATCGCAGCCCCAATCGTCGTTGGGACGAATCCCCGAATTATTCAGGGGAGGAGAACCTTGACGATTCGTGGTGAGGAGGCAGGTTGACACAATACTACAGTCGCCATCACAATACAATCGCTCAATTTATCGCGCGTTTATTTTTGTATTTTCAAATCAGAGCCACTCTTTTGCTCACTCCGCGCGCGTCAAATTCTTTCTTTTTGTAAGGCCCATACTAATTTCCCTTTGTGCGCCGCTTTTACATCGCAGCTCGCTACCAGCTGTCGGCGCATACACTAATACAGATCACTGTCAAGACAATCGCAGGTTAGTTGTTTGTTGGGTTCTGTCTTTAGTAACCGGTTGCTTCAGATAGGCCCATTCAGCTTCTAGCTTTTCCATCGACGTTGTCCTGTCAAGATCCATCGCCAGTCAGCATCGACCAGCGTCGGAGCCGATACTCCAGGTAAGTTTGATCACACACTCCTTGGGGGCTAGTCGTTTACTGGGTTTGTCGGGCGTCTTTCTTGTGCCTAATACATACTCTAGACTCGCTAGTGAGATCGAGTAGCGGTCAGTCCGGCTGTAGCGGGTTGAGGTCAGTGGGTGATCGGTCAGGTAGGTTTAAGGTAACCCATGTTCTGTGCCGAGCGCTCCGCCGTTTCCGTGAGCTTGTCTAGTGCAGAAAGACGCATTAT
The DNA here is from genome assembly GCA_029168955.1 of Aplectana chamaeleonis. Classification (NCBI taxonomy): domain Eukaryota; kingdom Metazoa; phylum Nematoda; class Chromadorea; order Rhabditida; family Cosmocercidae; genus Aplectana; species Aplectana chamaeleonis. The sequence goes on from JAPDOI010001708.1 coordinate 24,522, forward strand.
GTTGCAGACCTGGTTGTGCTAGAAGTGGTGTGTGGAGTGTGCGTGTTGCTGGTGTAGTGAATGGTTGCCTGGTGGTTGATGGTTGCTTGATAATGCAGTGATCTACATCTTGTACATATCTGTATGTAATTTTTATTGTGTTGTGTTCGTTTCTTTTGTATGCTCATTTTTTACTGGTATATTATTCACTTACTCACACCATGATACTCGCATATACTCCGGTAGTTAGCTCTCATTTATTTCCGGTATTTACTCACTTGTGTTTTGCGGTAATGACCGCATATATACTACAGGGATCTTGGAGGATCTACTATTTTACTTTGGGAACAACTATTGCAGAGAAGGAAAGCGCCACTTTCTAAAAATCTACCCCCTTTTTTATAAACTATTTCAATTCAATATACGGCTGGGAGCTGTTCATTGCCACCGCGCTCGTGTTCCAGCCGTATCTAGGGGCACTAGGCCCAATAGGTTGGGGACAGCACCGACCGCACAGCTAGGCAGGCTTCTCCCGCCTCTAGCCTATGCCCATTTGAGCCTCCTCTGAAACACTCTTCTTCGGGGGCGAGAGTGTCGCGAAAGCGCGATGCTATCACTCCTTAGAAGAAGCCTGGGTTCGGTCGGTCCCGCAACGAAAGCCGCAAGCACGGTAGAGACGCCGTCGGACTAGTTCGGGCGGCGCGGTCTGAGTCATCAGTCTTCACTCCTGCCGCGACCAAGCGTGGTCGTCTTCTATCCTGCAGCTCCGTGCTGCTTTTATTCCCTACCTGTGCTGAGCATCGTCTCGGGGCCTCTGGCCTTTAGAACACTACTATTCCATCTGCTATACGGCTGGCTCACGATGAGCGTATTCAATGAACAGGTCTACGGCCGAGGACCTGTATTATTGATCGTGATGCAATACTTCAGTGGTGCGTTTCTTCTCTTGTAATATTGTCCTTTACTTCTATTCATCTCCTCCTCTAAGATCTCTCCACATTATCTTCATAGTATAAAATAATCTATATTAGCTTGTGTTCTGTTGTGTATGCAAGAGGGACATATATTTAGCACAATATATACTACAGTCGGGATCGGTGTCAATTAGTCCAGAGAAGTTCAAGTGTGTGGCAACTGGTGTCAAGTACATGTTATGTGGTGTTATCGTGGTCATTATCTTTATTGCAGTATACAGCTTGCCGGGGTTAATTAGTACAGTCGGTTATGTTATCGGTAGGGAGTCTGTAGGTTGGATCTCCCGGGACTGACGTCTGGTGTCGGACCCGGGGGAGAAAATCACCGATTCGCCACAGGCTTCATTATTGCCCTTGTCGGATGATTTGGTTGCTTCAGAACATTAATATACATCTGCTGTTCTGGAGTACACAGTGCTCCTTGACTGGCAACAAGCAGGCCTTCGCGTGTAGATGTTCTATTAGTGAGCTCCTTGCACAGCCACTAGCGATTCTCAGATCAGTGTTCTGTACACGCTTCAGCTTATTCCAGGAGCTGTCTGACACCGGGTGCTGCCATACTGGTGCCGCGTATTCCATAGCAGGCTGAGGCATTGCTCTGCAGTTCGCCAATATAGTCTCTCTGCTGCTGCCCCAGGATGTTCCTCCCAAAGCTCTCAAGACATTAAGCTTTGCCTTGACGACTGCTTGCTTCTGTTCCGCGTTTTTGTGAAACTTCAGTGATGGATCGAGACTAAAGCCAAGCAGCTAGGGAAATCTTGCTGCTGGCAGACGGTCACCATCCCATTTGACATCAGGGTGGGCACTGTGTTCCTTTGTCTAAGTTGTAATCACTGATACAGAAGACTTTGCAGCAGAAACTGAGCATCATACTATCGAGGAAGAACTTCAGCTCGACGGGATAGTAGCTGATCTTGTTAGCGGCTGCCTGCAGGTGACGGCCCTGGCACGTGCTGGTGATGTCGTCGGCATACATAAAAATCTTTATATCCTGTAGAGACTGGGGTAGAACCTCAAGGTAAAGGATGAATAGGGCAGGCGACAACACCTGTGGAACACCGGCTGCTATAGGAATGCTATCGAATACGTGATTCTTGGCAAAAACTTCACCCCGGCGGCCTTTAGTAAACGCTGCAATCCATCGCTTCTGCCAGGATGGCAGCAAGGACTTTAAAAGTTTATCAGACAGCAGTCCCAAGTTAACAGAGTCAGCTGCTTTGGTCAGGTCGAGGGCGACGGCAACCGTTCTCAGTGGCTTTTTAGCTTTGATCCCATCGACTGCAAAGCTCACGACCTCCAGTAGAGCAGTGGAGGGAGAATGAAGTTTCCTGAACCCATGTTGATGCTGCTCGTTTTGCTCAGCCAGGTCCCTTACGATCAACGTTTCAGCTAACTTAGCGACGGGCGATGATAGGCTAGTAGTGCGATAACCCTCTGCAGTGCTTTGGGGCTTGCCTTAAAGGCAGCGTTCACGATGATCATCCTCGTGGACTTTCCACAGTGAAAAGATAGGCGAGAAGAATCCTAGGCCCCAAGTGTCGGAAGAACGGTAGAAAACGAGCCAGGAGCGGCAAAATAACGGCTGCAAACAAGCGTTTTGGTGTCCCAGACACGCCCCGTGCTCCAGATCCGCCCCCTCGAAATGAATAAATGAAGACTCAGATTACAGGAATGATCAACTGAAGAAAGTGCTGATAAGAGAGCTGTTTGTTTCATTGCACTGATAAGTATCATCCTTCTAGCGGTCAATTACTCCACGCTCAAAAATCAACGTAAACAAGAGAGGGCCTATTTTGGCTCAAGAACGCGTCTTTCGTGTCCTTTTTAAGCATGCCTTGCTATATAGGGCACCAGACCTTCTGTAAACCGTGGAGATATCGAAAGTGAAATTTATCGTGAACACAGCCTTTACCTTTGGCAGCGGAACAACATTGGCCGCCTTCCATGCTTAGGGTAATGTGCTGGTCCGGAAAGAGGTGTTTATGATATCTGTAATCAGCGGCAGAAGATCCATGGGAAGCTTCTTCCGAATGGCTGGAGAGATACCATCTGGTCCGATAGCCTTATAGTTACGCATACACTTGATAGCTTTCTCCACTTGCGAGGAAGTGGAGGCCTCAGTTGCGTACACTAAATTCGCATTCAGCACTCCGAATAAGCCCCGTATAACAAATTTTGAGTCGAATTTGAAACTCTGTCCGAACTACAGTATACGCACCGTAATCTGCCAAAACCCAACAAATGGAAATCAGAATAGTGTCAAGCACTTCAAATAACTCCTCTGGAAAATCTACAAATAAACGTTAGATTCATGAACGTCAGCTTACCAAATAACGCTCATGGGGAAGATCTAAGTCATATCTGAAACATTTTTCTTCAGCGCTTTGAAATCCCCAGTTGATAGAATGAAACGATTAACAAACAATCCGTACTAGAGGCAGGATTATTTCTGACGCTGAACACGATTATGAGGTCCGTCTACAAATTTTCGAAACATTATAGCGCGTTTTAGAAGGGGAGAAAAGAACGCGAATGATCGTTTTAAACCAACTTCTTGGAACCAACAGCTCGGGGCGGGATAATGGAGATTTACAGGCTCAGGCGTACGGTGTGACGATCACAGAGGGGGGCCGCAGCCTCAGGCGCCGGGTAGGGGAAGGGGGGGGGGCGCAGGCACCGGTCCGTCACCATGCCAAAAATTTCCCTCCCACCGTACCGAGCAGATTTTTTTCGCAAAAACGGCGCTTTACGGCAATTTTGCGCGCACAAGGCGTCGCATAGCCATAACTTGTTTCATAGTCCCACGAATTCAATTTTGATGACATTTTTGTACAGCTTTCAACGAGTATCATACAAGAGTGATACGAAATAACTGAGTCAATACCCGAAATCAATCAAAAATTGTATATTATATTTCCGCATAAAATTCCCTCATTGTTAACTGATCAGACAGACGGTCACCAGAAGAGAAAACTGACACGTTTCGACCTGTGGTCATTGGGAATCACAGAAAGAAATACAAGTATTACGATGAAACACCGGAGTCAGAAAGACTTCACATACCACTGCATTCGTCTCACGAACAGGAACATGAAAATTCTTACTCTGCAACTCCCCACAGGCTTTGAATGAATCCTCAGAAGCCCGTCAATTTCGTTCTTTCTCGAGAGCGGGCTCCACTTCAGGGGCCCATTTTACCACTTTGTTGTCCGTAGAAAGTTAAAAAACAGCTAACCAACAGCTCGGGGCGGGATAATGGAGATTTATTCTATGGTTGCCCAAGAGATTCTATCAATGCGATTCGTTTTCGCAGCAGGCTCAGGCGTACGGTGTGACGATCACGGAGGGGGCCGCAGCCTTAGGCGCCGGATAGGGGGGGGGCGCAGGCCCCCAGTCCGTCATAATGCCGAAAAATTTCCTCCTACCGTACCGAGCAGATTTATTTCGCAAAAACGGCGATTTGCGGCAATTTTGCGCGCACAAAGCGCCGCATAGCCATAACGTGTTTCAGAGTCCCACGAATTCAATTTTGATGACATTTTTGAGTGATACAAAATAACTGAGTCAATACCCGAAATCAATCAAAAATTGTATATTATATTTCCGCATAAAATTCCCTCATTGTTAACTGATCAGACAGACGGTCACCAGAAGAGAAAACTGACACGTTTCGACCTGTGGTCATTGGGAATCACAGAAAGAAATACAAGTATTACGATGAAACACCGGAGTCAGAAAGACTTCACATACCACTGCATTCGTCTCACGAACAGGAACATGAAAATTCTTACTCTGCAACTCCCCACAGGCTTTGAATGAATCCTCAGAAGCCCGTCAATTTCGTTCTTTCTCGAGAGCAGGCTCCACTTCAGGGGCCCATTTTACCACTTTGTTGTCCGTAGAAAGTTAAAAAAGGTATGGTACGAAGATACACGCCATTGAATCGAACAGTGAAATCATCGCACGAATTACGTCTTTCCCAAACCATCGTATAACTGAGGTAGCAGGTCGAAAATTGTGAAACGGACGTCAGATTCATATCCAGCGCCCTGAATGGACCCTAGGCAACAATTCAGCCAAATCCGAGACACTGGCTAAAGATCGGAAAACCGCATCGCGACTTGTTCGTCTGGTGAGGTGGAAAAAATAACTTTCCTGGATCAGGCTGTTGTAGTGTTTATTTTTAAGAGGACCATTAAAAAAGCTGTCGGCCGAGTCCCAGGTCGACCCGACCATTTTGAGCCGATTACGGCCGGTGTAACTTGACCAATAACGTCCGTTTCTGCTGAAAAATCGTTTGAAAGCATTGTTTGGAAGAGGCCACTCAAATTGGTTTACACAAGGGGTTAAAGTCACAACCTCGATGGGAGAGGGCCGCACCGGATCCCAAAGCTGGAGGGGGGGCCGCACCCCTCACGGGCCGATCACACCGCTACGCCTTAAGCCTAGTTTTGATTGCAGGTGGTCGCTGCGGCCATGCGAGGGACAACTGTTCCTTTTTCATCGCGCGCAGTGGAAAGGCGCTCCAATTGTAATCGCTTCGTGGCAAACGTCCTACATCGCTGGGTCACGGCGACGAAATTCTATGTTTTACTGCATCGCTGCTTGAAGAGCGATTCTCAATGGTCGCTGACCATCGCTCCATCGCGGCCAAAATGGCAGCGATGGAGCGATTGCCAGCGAATGACACGTTTCGTCTAGTGAACGTTGACCCTTTCACATGACAAGATCAGTGTTTTCGAGTCGAAACGCGGTATTTATGAATACCAGCCATTAACATCACTGATTGATTGAATTTTTCTATCATCCGTGGGCCTATGCACTATGAACAGAATCGCTGCCGTTGCTACATCGCTGCAGCAGCGGGTGCGAAATCGCTGCGATGAAAAACAGCAGCGATGCAGTCAAAACTAGGCTTTACCGTGACCCTGGCCGAGATGTACGATGCGGGAAACGTTTCGGCGACTGCGGGGTTTCGTGCCACGACCCACGTTACGCTGGCCCGCAGCCGGTATTATGTGGGCAGCTTGATAAGGATGGGGCATTGAGCGCAACATTCGACCGACAGTATAAAGAAAAGGTCAATTTTCATAAAGTATTAGGTCTAGAAGTTAATTTCCAAATTTTTGTTGTTATTGATATTTTGTAAAAAATAAAATTATTTTTATATAACGAATTTTATGTTATAATGCTCACTGTATTATCAGCTTTCTATTGATATATAACTTGCTTCACGTACCTTATAAAAAAAGTATTATTTTAGTTTCAGAATATGTCAACTTTTTGTGCCGGAAAAACGCCATTTGCGGGAAGCTCTCCTTTTCCTTTTTCATCTCAAGAAGAAAGCCACTGACGCGCACCAAATGCTTGCCCAAGCTTACGGGGATGCTGCTCCATCCATAAGAACCTGCCAAGAATGGTTTCAGCGTTTCAAAATCGGGTGATTTTGACGTTAAGGACAAAGATCGACCAGGACAGCCAAAAAGTTCGAAGACGAAGAACTTCAGGCTTTGTTGGATCAAGATTCGGCTCAAACGCAAGAACAGCTCGCGGCATCTCTCGGCGTCACCCAAAAGCAATTTCTATTCGATTGAAGGCAATGGGGAAGATTCAAAAGGAAGGAAGAATGGATCCCCTATGAGCTCTCAGAACGCAACAAAGAGCAGAGAAAACAACTTCACAAATCTTGTTGGACCGATTCCAAAGAAAGTCTTTTTACACCGCATCATAACTGGCGATGAAAAGTGGGTGTACTACGACAATCCGAAGCGAAGAAAATCGTGGGTTAGTCCTGGTGAAACAACAACTTCGACCGCAAAACCAAACATCCACGGGAAGAAGGTCTTACTGTGCATATGGTGGGATCAACGCGGTATACTGTACTATGAACTTCTTCAACCTGGCGAAACAGTTACTGCGAATCGCTATCAACATCAACTAGCGCAATTGCGGCATGAAATCGAAGCAAAGAGACCAGAATGGGCGAGTCGACACGAAAAAGCCATATTGCTTCATGATAACGCTCGACCTCATGTTGCTCGAACGGTAAAGGATACGCTAAAAGAGTTCAAATGGGAAGTCTTACCGCACCCGCCGTACTCTCCAGACATCGCCCCGTCGGATTATCACCTTTTTCCGGTCAATGGCGCATGGTCTAGCGGAGCAGCGCTTTCAAGATCGTCAAGATGTCAAAAAATGGCTCGATGAATGGGTGGAGGCCAAACCAGAAAAATTTTATTATGATGGAATCCATAAGTTACCCAAACTCTGGGAAATGGTTGTTATTAATGACGGAAATTATTTTGAATAAAAATTTTGTTTAAGTATGTCCAGTTTTCAATAGTGTAAAAAGCGTAAAAAAACGCGGAAATTAACTTCTAGACCTAATAGATTTGTTCTGTTTCCCTTTGCGGAATCGGCTTTTATATTTGGATCGCACTTAGTAAAAAATGAACAAATCTCGTTAAAGGTACAGTCCAAACTCAAGGACGAAATCTGAGACTTCCCGATAAATGAGAAGTAGACCCATCCTATAGCACTAGCCAAATGCGAGCTCTCAATTCCCCCGGATAAGCGAGATATAGGAGGAAGCCACCTTGGGGCGCCCTTATCAGGAAGCCACTTTGGCACGCCCCTTTTGCGAACTTTCGAGCTCAACAGTGGTGAGATGAGCAATGGTTTCGAAGAAATAGCCCCATTCTTCCCTTCATTCTCAGCCTCTCTCTTTGTTCAGGTCGGCTCGCATACACCGGTTGCAAATGACGGAAGTTGAAAGCCTCCCCAGACAACTCGTCCATTATGCTCCCGCAGCTCAATTTGAGAGGGTGGTATACCTTTGGTATATGGGTTACTGTAGCTATACCGTAACCAATATTAGTGACAGCTCATGACCCCAGATTCCATATTGACAGCTCATGACCCTTCGGGACTACGGTTACCCAGAACCTTGCCATATTGCAATCGATTGCTCAGCAACAGTGGAATAATTGAATCATGGATTTTTACTGGAAAATTTTAAAAACTTTAAAGGCAGTGTTCACGATGAAAAAAGTTTCCGAAATTCCACTAGGATTGTGTAGTGGAGGGACACTCTGCGACGTTAATGTCGAAAGAACGCATGAAAACGAGCCAGGAAGAGCCCCAAAAGGGCCCGAAGTTGCAACTTCGAGCGCATTGAAAACCCCAAAAGCGCATCACACGCCCACCGACATGAACAAATGAATGCTCGAGATCGTGAGATGAGCGATGATTTTCAATCATTAGCCCCGTTCTTCCCTTCATTCTCAGCTTCTCCCTTTACTCAGGTCAGCTCGCATAGATCGGCTGCAAAAGACGGAAGTTACAAGCCTCGGACAACTCGTCCACCATGTTTCCATAGCTCAATCTTTGAGGGACCATACCTGCGTTCACAGAAGGTCTTGTATGATTTCAGAGACACCATTGGAATCAGCATGGGACCGCTTTCAAGATATTCCAAAAAACGGAAAAACGATTTTCATCGTAAACACTGCCTTTAAGAAAAAATTTAAATTTTCAAAATAACTCAAAGAAGTTGCTTCAAAAACATATCTTCGCAAATGACATGTGCTGAGTTCAATAAAATGATTCTTGACGCTCGAAAATCTCAAATTCAGTGCTCATTGAGCTCTTTAAAAAAATAAATTTCAGAAAAAATTGTCTCGAAAAAGAAATGCCAACAAATTAATTATGCTAACTTAGATAGAATTCATCACAAATATGTTGAAATGCTTGTAGGTGAAAACTTTGAAAAATGGCAGAAATTTCCCCAAAAGGATTCAGATGAATAATGTGTAACCAATTTGACCGAAGAGTAAACGAAATGTAAGTGGAAAAACATATAAAACCTCAAAAACACCTGCTCTAAAGACGACATCATGAGGAGAAAATGCTGACCTGTTATCACTGTGACAATGTCATTGGTAAGGGGAGGAGAGAAACGTTTTGCACATCTAAGGTGTGACATGAAAATCCCATGGTGACTTATGCCGCTATGTCCTCACTACTATCCACGAGGCAAGTATGGTTCAAAAGTAGGTTTAGCAGGAGCCAGGTTAGCTAGTGGTGCTCTGCATTTTTTGAGAAACTCCTCCACGGAACCGTTAAAAATTCGTTCTTTTTGCGGATTTCTTCATTTTTTTTTGTGAACTTTCGCCGGAAACACTATGAAACTTCTATATCACGAATTTTCCACTGATCTGTTGATACAGTTCTTTTTTTTTTGCGAATTTCACCGTTTTTTTTTCGTGAATCCTGGGGGGTTTTGTACGATTCCAGAGACATCATTGGAATCAGCGTCGGACCTTTTTCAAGACAGACAGAAAAACTAAAAAGTGATTCTGAGGTTGGACTGAGCCTTTAATGATATCATGTCCAGCTCGTTACAACTCACCTTGAGTTTCCACAGAAAGAGGCTGAGAATGAAGTATCAATGGCTGTAGGGCATGCAACCGGCAACCATGATTCGCGGTGAAATAGCAGTATACTGCGCTCGTGAAAGGCGCTGTTGCAAATATTACAACCAAAACTTGGCCGAATCTTCGAAAAAACGAACACTTTGATTTTCCGAATAAACCGATATTCGAAAAAGCGAATACTCTGGTTTTCCGAATGAACCGAATATTTGAGAAAGCGAATATTTTGGTTTCCTGAATAAACCGAATATTCAAAAAAAAAAGAATATTTTAATTTTCCGAATGAAACGAATATTCGAAAAAACGAATAATCTGATTTTCCGAACGAACCGAATATTTGAAAAAGCGAATATTTTGATTTTCTGAATAAACCGAATATTCAAAAAAAAGAAAAATTTAATTTTCCGAATGAAACGAATATTCGAAAAAACGAATAATCTGGTTTTCCGAATGAACCGAATACTGGAAAAAAACTAATATTTTGATTTTCTGAATGAATTTTCCGAATAAACCGAATATTCGGAAAAACGAATATCTTGCTTTTCCGAATAAACCGAATATTCAAACATTCGAAAATTCGAATATTTATTCGAATATAATTCGATTCCGACCAAAGTATAGAGACTACCTTATGCGGCTCCGAAAGTCGAAAAAAATTTAAGGCCCGAATTTCGCTCTCGGGGTTCTTTGAGATGCTCAACACGAATCTGAGTTCCATTTATCGAGTTTCGACAGATTACGGTGGGCAAACGATAGTTGGGTCAAAGTCTCAGATTTGACTCAAAATTTCTAAGCGGGGGTTATTCGGGGTGCTGAATACGAATTCGATGTTCATTTGTCGATTTTCAAATTTTTAAGGTAGGTTAAGGCCCTAAATGGCATGGCACCTACCGTAACCTACAGTAAACCTCAGAATTGTGACAAACGATCTCTAGATTCGTGTTCAGCACCATAGATTACCCTACACACAAGTTTTCGGCCGAATCCAAAAAGTTTCGGAACCACCTAAAAATTCCTGGTGGGTACCGTTACATTGCCGCGAGGCTTTGACAAACGCCTATAATTTTTTTCAGATTGGTTTCAAGAAACTGCGAAGTGCATACTCAATTCTACGCCCAAAATGGAAGCAGTGGTTCGGTTCTACACAATATTTTGGAGTTGATAATGAAACACTTCTCTTGAGTATTCAAGCCATGCACTAATGCATTAAGGTCGCTTCCTGGATTTTGTAGTTTTAGTAATCCACTTCTGCTTATAATAATTACTTCTTCTGGGGAAAAAGATTGGTCATTGATCAAAGAACAAGTTTAGGATGTTTTATGTTGTCCGAATCTCTTTTCCAACGTCATATATTAAAACGAATCCTTTAAAGTGTATCACCAAATTAAGGACGGTTTTTCTGTACCGTGTGTGGGGAGAACTGTAAGGGCACTCAGTTGATATTCTAACAAATGTTGAAACCTGGGAATTTCCATAATTTCTAATATAGATGTGAAACGTTCTCCGTTTATATCCCGTTACCTCTGCGATATAAGCAAAGATATATAAAAACAAGAGACTGTTAAAACTCAAAATAAGTAAAGTGAACACATAGAAATGTAACTATTGTCAGTCCTAATGCAGTAATAATCCCACAGTACTCGAACCATCAACCCTCGCTATTCAATTGCTTCGTAGTCCAACGCCTAGCCGACTGGAGCCATCGTGTAGTAAGAGCAAACCTCGACTACCCCATCGCAATGATCGGTGGTTTGCATGCAACATGCATTGTTCAAGGTATCAATAAACAAGCCATAACTTCAGAACCTAGCTAGATTTCGTCTTCAAACTTTTTGGAAAACCTTTTCAGACGATTTCAAGGCCACTGTATAGGTCATATTTGTGCTATATCCTCCCCATCTAGAGTTCTGATTTCTTTCCTTTTTGGTCGTTTTTGATCTACCCGTGAGGACTGTACGGAATTTCTAAATCTTAATAAATCCTCTACACTTCCCAACCAAAAAACCGTTTTTCAAAACTTCATTTTGTGTTCGGAGTGGTTCCTTGTGAGAGACTTGGTATTTCGAACTTGGTAGGGATACTGCATACAGCTGTCGAACCCTTACTTCAAACACGGTTAGCGTGCACCATTAAACCTAGCCACCGCGTCGATTGCCGATTTTCGAGCTTCTGCGAAACCAGCGTTTGGTATATTCAGAAATTAATTAGGAGGTATCAATTCACTTCTTTGCGCATGAGAATGCCAGTAAAATGTCCAGATAGGCAATTCACCTCCGATCCAAACCGTTACGGAGACGGCAAAACGCGGCAAACGCCGCTATGACGGCAATAAAGATCAAAATCATTTTTCGCCGCCATCGCGTTTTTTCATGTTTATGGACCTGTTTCGTTTGGGGTCTATTGCCGATCGGGGTAATTTACTGGCATTCTTATGCGCAAAGAAGTCATTTATTAATTTCCACCTAATTACTTACTAATCTAAAACGCTGGTTTTGCCGTACAAAGAGCGGAAGCGTAAGACCACTGATGATTCACTACCGCTTGAACGACAGCTTCCAGCGCTGGTCGTGTCGAGAGCCAAAACAGCTCTCTGAAAAGGGATGTATAAGAAGCGTAGGTCTGAACGGTAGAAATCTAGTGTCACGTGGGAATGTTCACGCATTACATGGTGAAATAGTGTTGGGTACTCGACGCGAAGATAGATCTGAAGGAGTTATAAACTCCGAAAGTTTGCCAGCCATCGACCTCCTTCCTAGTTTATGAATTGCTAAGCGGTTTAGTCCAACAGCATCGACGGCGCAAAGGGAGGAAGGGGCAGTGGTGGGCATGTGACAAGGGTTCGAATCTCCCCAGAGCCGCTTTTTGCAAACTCATGGAACTTTCATATTTTGATCAAAAATTATATCACAAATGTCATCTTATCCTTTTGCTGCGAGATATAGCCATATCGACCGAGAAATAGACTCGGGTACAAGGAATTCAAGGTTTTGTTTCCCATCAAAACTTTCCCATTGTTTTGGGGAGCTTATATGATTGGGAAGTATTACCACACATATTTTGAACAAGTTACGAGAACCATTAAGTAACAGAAGACGGTGCGCTTGGTGCAGTCGGCTTCTGCGACCACCCGTAGTCTGACCGTCATGTCCCTCATTTTCCCATCAGGCGAGGTCGGAGAAATGCTCTTCGTCCAATTACCAGAGCCGGGTGGTCGCTTCCCATTGAAGGGTGTATTCAAGACGAAGAAACTTTACGTCGTCAGCGGAACATCCCATATCATGACGACGTTAACAACTTGTGCATTTTTCGAGAATGTTTTCATCCAGCAAATGTCGGAGAATTGTGTTCTCTTTCTCGACTCAAGGAATTATTTTTCCAATCAAAGCGCGATAAAGGCTCTTGTGCCGGCGGGCAAAAACGTGCAGATTTTGATGAAACCGCCTGGCATAACAAGCTTGGCTCAGCTGGCAGACATCGGGTTTTCCAGCTAATCGAAAGCAATGCTCAAGCGATTTCACTCTACTATTGCTCTTCAAAATTTTGAATTTTTAGATCGTTTAAAATAGTATATGGTTTTCGACGCGGACGATGCCTTTAAGGCCGGCTACGTTCTTATTCGCCCGGGTCCTTTCGAAACTCCAACTTATCTCGAATTCCCAGTAGCGCTCGGCCCCTGTGAAGAGATAGGTTGCCAGGGGCCTATCGCGTTCATTCGCTGTCACTATTGCGGAATTTGCTTATGTTTGATGCATTATGTGCCTAGTTACCATTGGTGAAAGAAATGGTTATGTATTTTGCGTCCCATAAAGGTTGTTAAAAATATGATATGATTGTTAAGGTTGTTAAAAATATGATATGTTAATACTTTCAAATCACATAAGTTCTCCAAAACAATGGAAATCCTGAATGGGGAACAAAACCTTGAATCCCCTGTACCCGAGTCTATTTCACTGTCGATATGGCTATATCGCGCAGCAAAAGGATAAGATGATATTTGTGATATAATTTTTGATCAAAACATGAAAGTTCCGTGAATTCGCAAAAAAGCAGCTCTAGGGGAGATTTGAACCCTGGTCACATGCCCACCACTGCCCCTTCCTCCCCTTGCGCCGTCGATGCTATTGACTGGACCGCTTGACAATTCATAGACTAGGAGGAGGTCGATGGCTGGCAAACTTTCGGAGCTTATAACTCCTTCAGATCTATCTTTCGCGGGTGGCCGCCTACACTATTTTACCATGTAATGCGTGAAAATTCCCACATGACATTAGATTTCCACCGTCCAGACCTACGCTTCTTATACTTCCCTTGTGAGAAAGAAACTTGAGCGAAGTGCTTGTACCCGTCTGTCGCCAAAGTAAGATATACTATGTTGGTCCGCAAGTACTGCACCAAATGTATCCTCTGTAGTTTTTCCACAGAATGGAAGCTCAACTTCGAAAAATGTTTGTTCACACCACATCATTGCCTCCACTTGTCATCAAAGTAAGATAGACATCGTCGGTTTCAAGCATTTTTGGGACAAAACTCATCTAACAAGTCGTTCGGCGCTCTCGTTGTTCTCCGCTCCCCCCCCCCACGCTGCTGAATGCGTCTCAACGCCTCTCTACGTTCCTTTATCACCCCAATTCGGCACGGTGGCCGTTGTCGTCTCCGTTAACGGCACAGCTGCAGAGCCACTGCACAAAGACGGATTAAAGCCTGTTGGCAGCCGACCACCTCACGTGCCAGCCTTTTGCGGGGTGGAACAGCCCGTTGCGTTGCCTAGGCATTTGCAATAGTTAGACACCGCAAGCAACAGCGCGCGTTAGCGGCTATCAAGTCGTGCGTCATCGATTTCCCGTGATCGCGCGAACTCGGGGGAAGGGTCTCGGCTTTATCTGCTGCATGATCAAGCGGTTTCACAAACGCATGAAACCTGCATATAACTTTACAACGAAATTATAAGTACTGCCACCATAAGTTCAGCCAAACGCTCATCTCTTGTCTTTCGGAGCATTGCTTTCCCATTCACGATTTACATTGAAGCTTTCGCTTGTTTCCTTTACATAACGCGTAACTATTCGGTTGTGGAATAAGTTTTTTCGTTTTTTTTTCTTGAAGAGCTCTATTTCAATCAATTGTTTGTTGTTTAAAAAAGTGTTTGTACTCATTAGAAAGTGTTTTTCCGCTCGAAAAAACTGTGTCACTTGTTTTTTCGTATGATTTCATTTTTTCCTATTTTTCAGGCTTGGAAATGAAATACCCGGGAGGCTTCTTCAAATCGCTGCTCAACACCTCGCGCGCCATGGAGTGACAAGCGGTTATAAACAGCGCTTTTTGTACCGAATCGTCACGGTAGATGATAAATGGTGCCTGTACATCATCAAGCAAAGAAAGGAGTGGGTGGCCCTAGAAGACACGCCGAAGCGTCGAGTCAAGCAAGATCTCCATTCGAAAAAAAAACATGATCTGCATCTGGTGGGACTGGGAAGGCAAGATAGACTGGGAAATACTTACAAGGAACACAGCGGTGAACAAGGAGCTTTACATTGCCCAACGGCGCCGCGTAAATGTGACTATGCAGCTGAAAACACCTGATCGGGAAGCCCAAGTCGAGACAGGATTATAATTTTCAGCCAAATCCGAGACACTGCCCACCGGCACAAAAATTCTCACGGAAGTGAAGTAGTTTTTCTTACCAGAGTTTTCCAGCAGTAGGTCCCAATATCGTGTTATCTTGATCACCGGTGAGGCTGTTTCCCTAATCCCTAGTGTGTTCAGCTTCAGCCGCTCACCTCCGGAGAATGACGATGTGTGAATGAAAACACACCGCTCTCAATTTCTTTTTATACTCCTACCCTTTATCAATTGAGTATCATCAATTTTGTTTACCGTGAGAATTTTGTGCCGGTGGCAATTTATAATCGTCTCAAGACGAGTCGTTTTGCTCCACGACAATGCGGGACCCCATATTGCAAATATCGTCAGAACCGCACTCCAAAATCTCTAATTGGAGGTTCTTCAGCATCCACTGTAATTTCCGGACCTAGCGACAGCCGAATATCGCCTTTTACGCTCCATGTCGAATGGTGTTACCTTCTGACGGCGAAGTGTACCTCAAAACTGGCTCAACAACTTCTTCGACACCAGATCGTGCGATTTCTGGCGGAACGGCATCAACAAATTGGTCAAGAGGTGGGAGGTCGTAAATAGCAGCAGTGAATACATACTGTGTTCTCTGGGCAAAATTCCGGTCCGCAATTGAGTCTCGACTCGGTCGAGTTTCCAGCGCCAAAGCCGACTCGATGTGGCTTTTTATACCGTTTTCCAATTTTGTTTAGTTTCCAGATCCCAAAACCCACCTAGAGTCAACAGATTGGCGGCTGCGGCTCTGGAGACTTCCTACTCGAGCGCGTGCGGCTGCAAATCGTGTCGAGACGCAATTGCGGACCGGAATTCGGCCCAGAGAGGCACAGTAATTGATTAATTTATTGTTGTAATTAGTGCGTTTTGTTCAAATGAAGCTCTTTGAAAAAAAACAGAACGAACTTATTCCCCAACCCAATATGTAATGCGGTGCACTAGAGTGTTGCCCGAATATTCGTTTATTCGAATAATATTCGAATAATTCGAATATTCGAATATTCAGAGAGGTGGATTATTCGGGTTATTCGAATATTTAGAGAAGTGAAATATTCGTTTATTCGAATAATCGAATATTCGAAGGGGCGAAATATTCGAATTATTCGAATATTCACCATGAATAAATTGAATATTTGACAAGATCCCAACCCAATTTGCATTGAATCCCCACCGACAAAGATCGATTTTCCGGTAGCGTTGGGTCCCGAGCAGATTCGCCCAACTACAGTGCGCCAATGCTATTTTATTTTGGGCCGTGTGAGGTAATTTTTTTATCTACCCTTGTTTTTTTCTGCTTCTAGGTATGCGCCTCTTCAGCCTCCTCTTGTAGAAATCGATTGGATTCACTCTAACACAACTCCTCTCCCTAGATAGCGCACACTTCACAAATCAAGGGCGATGGTGGATTAAGAGCAATGCTAAAATGAAACAATCAAAGTTCTGGCGTAGCTGCGGGGTTCTTCGATTCTTCCAAGAGGTTGAAACCCTGGATTAGCGAAATTTCGAAGTGAGCGTCAAGTAATCTCCGGTGTGTTTTCGACGGCAATGAACTTTTTTTTCAGTGATGGGATTCAACGTTTTCGGCTTGTCCTCGAATAGGGTCTATGACCAGCTCGAATGATGAAAAGAATTTCTTCTATACGTGTTCTCGTCCGTTCCTTTAATTCCCCAACGAGTTCAACTATTTTTTTTTCTTAGTGTTTTGCAGTGTTCTTTTGCATTTTCTCTAGTTTTGTTTACCCTGCCTGGTACTTTCGTAAAGGTTGGGTGCATAACCTTGTTTTTAGAGAATTTTGCAGTCAGTTCAATGTTCGTCAACAATGATGAAAGAGTGGGGATCTCGAAAGAAGTAATGCACGAAGCTCTGTGAGGAACCTAGCTATCCAACGGATCTATTGGGCAGAGAAAGCAAAAAAAAAACAGAAAAAAATTATAGGTACGAATGCTCCGCGTCTTGCCTGCTCTCAGAATAGAGCACCCGTGTTGGTGCAAGAGCAGGCAAGCAGGGTTGGGCAGGCTTGCGACCGGTCGCAACGTGGGTCGTAAAAATTTGGTAAATTTTTTCGAAAAATAGGGATTTTTCGGGGGGGGGTCGTAAAATTTTCGGAAAAATCGGGGTTTATCTCCAAACCACATGGAAAGGTCTCGGAAATATGACATTCTTAGACCAAAGTTTGATGTATAGCGCCGTGTATTGCATCGCGGCCGTTACGCCATCCCAGGGGGGTTCATGAAAACCGTGGTTATAATTTTTCTTCATCCCAGGTTCAGAACATTTAGGTCATCACGGGGAGGGTCGTAAAGTTTCGGTCACCGGTCGCAACGGCCTGCTCAACCCTGCAGGCAAGTGGACGCACTCGCGCCCCACTCAACTCGAAGGCAGAGCCCGAGGAGTGGACACCTGACACTGAAACGAACCGGCCGAACCCCATTTCAGCACATCTCGTATGTGCCACTGGTTTGATTTTGGCTTTCAAAATTGCGTCGTAACCGTCGTCTGGCAGCTCTGCGCACGCGAAGCAACACGCATTGACTAACGCCATCAAAATTTCGAGCTACGCTCACCGATTCTCCAAATCGGCAACCCTCCGGCCATAAATTTCCCGAATCTCTCCCGGGCGCAAACGAGTTTTTGTCTGAGTAGGATGCAACATGACCGCGTGCGGAGCAAGACGGCCCGCGAAGCCCCACACCGCTATTCATGGTCATTGCTTTTCCGTAAACATTTCTTCGTTTTGAAATGGTGTGGATGGTCGATGGCCCTGAAACGTGTTACAGATCATAATTCGGAGCCATCGACCACCCAGATCATTTCAATCATTTGATTTGATTGCTCGTGCCATTTCGTGATTTCCTGCGGGAGCTGCAACCGACGATTTATTTGTGTATTGCCCTTCAAATGATTTGTTTGTTTTCAGGCGAATTCTTCTTCCGAAAATGAGCGCTGATGATTCACCGAGAGAGTGTAACATTCGCGAGAGAAGGAAGGTATGAATGATTTCTCTTGATTGCTTAAACAGTCTTGGCTCTGTTTATTGCTTTTTTTTCGGCTCTCATTTTCAACGGTGTCTTAGGCGGGTTTATCGACGTCTGGCTGACAGCAGTCCTCCCAGGGTGTCGAAGTAAATGAAAGCCCGTTGCTGCTGTAGCCCATATTAGCCGTGGAGCGCGTTCAAGTATCATAGAGTGGTAGGAGTGTGAGTACAGAGCTTCGGTGGCCTGTCCTGCCGAGCCGCACGCAGCGTACCACTGTTCCCGCACAGTGTTGAGCAGGCCGTTGCGCCGATTTTCGGCGGATCGACGACCCCCTCCCCTTTGACCGAAATTTGTGAAAAATTTACGAAATTTTTTACGATTCCCCTTCCGAGATAAACATTCCTCAAGCTTTTTGAGAGTGAACAAGATGGAAAAGGTGCAAATTTGAGGTAAATATCGCTCAAATCGTACGAGCCCCCCCCTCCCGATTTTGATTTTTTTTTCAAAGATTTTCCACTTATTTTGCGACCCCCCGTTGCGCCGAGTCGCAACACTGCTCGACCGTTCCCGCACCCGGGCTAAAATGGCCACGGTGAGTTGCGCCGTGCCGCGACCGCCCGCGCAGCAGGTTCGGGTCTCCTAAGCTCCATACCGGTATTCGAGTGGTAGCATAGCATGCCAAATCGAACTCGACGCTTAAATCATGGGCTAACTTGGGGACCTCGCATGGTTTTCCTCCGAATGAGAGAGGTGATGAATGTTTTTGTAATCAACTCTGACATGCTTTCTTCGAAGCTGAACACGAATTTACACGGACATGTGCCAAAATAGATAAAGCCCGTCAAACTTCGGTTGCTATGTTGCATGGGGGTCACTTTTGTATCGCACATGATCACGCCCATTTTTTCCTTGCCGCAATGAGTCTCCTGATTTTGGCAGAAGAGGTGAGCCCCGGGTAGGTGCTTCAATTTAGAACGGCACAGTGAAATGAGCGTCACCTAGTGCACCGTGCCAAAGTGTCCCCCATGCCATATAGCACCAGAGTTCGTATTTCCTGCAGCTGAGCTGAACGTGACGTTTGTAGTTCTCGTATAAATCTGACTAAAAAGTTCAATGAAGGGTTAATTGACATACTGTGCTTGCATCTTGCGTCGGTTTCTTCATCTTCAAAAGAATGAGCCGGGGATCCATGAGTTACAGATTTGAAAAAGGCCAGAAGCCCCTGATTTTTAGCGCCTTTTTCCTCTATCAAAAACGCGCAGTAGTGTTTGGAAAATCCGGAAGCGGGACCTCACAAGTGTGTGTCAGCTCCCAAAACTACCTCACTGAGCAAGTTTTGAGTGAAGGCACATTTTCCAAACTCTGCACAGACTCATAGCGTTTTGGACTAGTGCGGCTTTTCGGTTGGGCGCCTATTTATACCAATTAAACGGCTCTCGAAGCGTTTTAGAAAAATGTTCCGGATTTGATTGAAGTCTTTTCAGGGAATTATTTTTGGTCGCTGATCACGATTCTGGGGTTCACCTGTAGATTTTCCCAAGTTTTCGAATTGACTCTTCCAAAGCTTCCCATTGCAGGGGAAATTTGATATCAAATTGCGACTTTTGACTATTTCCGGAGTGCTAAGATAGATATGGCTCAAATTGTTGCTCTAAGGGGTTATTTGCAATGCTAAACACGAATCTGCATTCCGTTTATAGGTTTTTTTATAGATTACGTTACACGGTAGCTTGGTCAAAGCCTCAGATTTGGCTCAGAACTTCTCTGTGGGTGTTATTTGGGACGACAAACACGAATTTGGGGTCGATTTTCCGATTTCCAAGGTAATAAGACCTTGCTCTTTTCGCATAAGCTTCAAAACCCCTACATGTTTGTTCAGCGGTGTCCGTAGCGAAATCCGATATCAGATTCGGAGGTCAGCGAGCCAGAGTTCACCAGAAAATACTCATAATCTTTTAAACGGTGGTGATGGCTCCATGCGAGGTTCCCTAGTGAGGTTGGTTTCTCTCCGGGCATTGTGTTTAGATGCCACATTTCTTTGTACGCAAATCCAATGCCCCAGATCACCATCGGATGTACTATATAAATAGAATCGTCGGAGAAATAATAATCGTAGTCCACAAGGTAAGATTTGAACTCAATTCTGCATGCGATGCTTGTACTCCATGTATAGTAACTCGCCCCTCGGCTAACGCGAGAGTTACAGTGGAGCAGCGGATCCCAAATTTTGCTTTCTGCCTGGTGGGATTGCTGTTTTTTCTTGTCGGACTATCACTGTGGCAGATCCCGACCTTTCCGACGCTCTTTGGGATCCTCAACACAAATCTCTTCGCTGAAAAGTCGCCGCTTTGCGATGGAGTTATAATCTTTTCACAGTGACGTCGATGCGGAACAAACTTTGCATTTCCATCTTACTGTGCTTCTCTGGGCCAAATTCCGGTCCGCAATTGCGTCTCGACACGCTTTGCGGCCGCATCGCTCCTGAGCCGGAAGAGTTTCCAGCGCCGCAGCCGCCAATCTGCTGACTCTATTTGGGTTTTGGAAACTGGAAACTAAGAAAAGTTGGAGAGAACTGTATAAAAAAGTAACAACGAGTCGGCTTTGGCGCGCTGAAAACTCGACCGACTCGAGCGCGTGCAGGCCGCAAAGCGTATCGAGACGCAATTGCGGACCGGAATTTGGGTCCCAGAGAAGCACAGTACTTAGTGTAAGATGGCTTGATTTGCTTCTCTGCCGAGTGCAATATCATTCCTTTCGCTTCCCTTCGACCTGCCTCGGGGCATTGTTGATGAACACGACTCGCCAGGGCATTCTTCTCCCGGGATTCATGCAGGGTTGCGAAATTTCGCCACGTGGGGTCGCAAAATTTTGGCCTCAAAAGTGAGAATTCAGTGAAGATATTTCAAAAATTCACAACATTTTTGATCATCCAAGGAAGGATCGTAGCATTGTCCAGGTTTAGACGCTTGAGCCCTGACTACTGAGTAAATTCTCGGCGTCAGATAGTTTTAGTAATCAACGATAAGCTGCACAGAAGTCGTGCCTCGGGGGGTCGCAAAATACTTTTAATTTGGGAAAAACAATTTCGATGGGCGGGGAGAGGCGTCGCGATTTCGAAAACTAAGCAATTCCCGTTTGACCCTACCTTCTTTCCCTAGCGTCCCCATTTCCAAAAAAAGCCCTCCTGTGATTGGTCAAATCTGTCTGACGACCAGAGGTCAAGCACGGTTAGACAATTTTTGAACCGCAGTTGAGGGGGTCGTGAAAAAGTTATAGCCTAGGTACTGCCTCATTTTGAGCCGGTCGAAGCAAGGCTTATCGGGCTTATCATGCCAAAATCTCCTTATCATTTATATTTTGCTATGTCCGACT
The DNA here is from genome assembly GCA_029168955.1 of Aplectana chamaeleonis. Taxonomy (NCBI): domain Eukaryota; kingdom Metazoa; phylum Nematoda; class Chromadorea; order Rhabditida; family Cosmocercidae; genus Aplectana; species Aplectana chamaeleonis. Next base: position 45,880 of record JAPDOI010001708.1, read on the forward strand.
GGTCCGCTGCTTGTTGCGCCCGGACTCATCCGAGCAGGCTAGGCTTTAGGTGCAGGAATGAAAAATTTCAGATAGGTACAGAAATGAAATTCTCTCCCCACACACACCACACACACACACACACACACACACACACACACACACACACACACACACACACACACACACACACACACACACACACATACACACACACACACACACACACACACACACACACACACACGCACACACACACACACACACACGCACACACACACACACACACACACACACGTAATGAATTTGCTTTTGTTTCCAGACGTCTCTGTGGGTGGTCTCTGTACAAAACATCTACTGCGAAAAGCGGGCAGGAGTTTGCTGAGTGCGTAATTTGCAAGAAGATGTTGAAGATCCCCAGCACACGAACAACTACCAATTTGATCGAACATCTTCGCAAGAAACACGCGAAGGAGTACAGCGAAGTGACCGCCCCTTCTACCAGTTGTGGAAAGGAGTCTTCCAAGGATGGCAACAACAACTGCCAGATGACTCTTGAACAGTCGTTCAAAACGAAAGCTCTCGGCGACCTCGAAAGAGCTTCATTGATAAAAAAAATTGTGTGAATTTGTGGCCAACGCTTCTTTGCCTCTTCGCGTCGCCACACTGGAGAGCTTCAAGGAGTTCACAAGCGCCCTAAACTCAAGTTACAACCCTCCGACCTACAAAACTCTAAAAAAAGTCATGTCCGACGAAGTCTTTGAGATTGAAGCAAGGATTTCAAGAGATTTTGGTGGCCACTGTGGAGTCCTAGCGATTACGGTGGATTCATGGAGCTCGGTGAAGTCAACTTGCTCGTTACTTGGCATCACGATTCATCTGTTGTCGCCGAATTTGGCCGAGAGGCGCAATACTGTGTTGGACTGCATTCCATTGAAAAGAGAGAGGTGATTTCGAGACGTTGTACCGTCGTAATTTCTCGCTAAGTTTCATTATTTGCAGTCACAGCGCAGACATTCTTGCGGAAAAGATATCGGATACACTGACAAAGCACGGAGTTTTGCCGGAGAACATCATGTGCATGGTGGCTGACTGCCTCAGTTATGTCGAAGACTGCCAATCTTTTGAATCTGAGATAGTGAGCCCAATTTCTGCGCCATCAATGTTACGATCGACATAAATATTTTTTTTCAGCGTGCACTGTTGTGCTCACGTTATTAACCTGGCCGTTCAGGCCGCTTTCACGGGTACGCACTCACTCCATCTGTTGGATCGGGTTAAATCAGTGGTTGCAAGGTTGAATAAGAGTGCCATCTTGCGAGGAACTTACATACGGTAACTTGTCGTTTGCATAAATTGCTTTACATCTTATTGCCAGCATTGAAAACACAATCGCAACTTGAGTATTTTCCAGATTTTTGGAAGGAGCTGGACTCCCTGTGAAAATTCCATCAACCGACTGCCCCACAAGGTGGGGTCTCCACTTTCAAGATGGTTTGCGATATCCTGGATTCTGTAAGTTCATACTGCAGACCTATTCCTAAATACTCACGGAAAGTTGTGCTTGTCATAGAGTTTAGCATGTTTTTAGATGACAGCCTTTGAACAGCTCATGGTGCACATGAAGTTACCGGATCTAGATGTTGAGGAGGTTCGATTACTTGAATCGATGCGCAGTCTTCTCGGAACGTTCAACAGCATGACGAAATTGGTGAGTTTCTTTCCACATCTTCAGAGGTGTTTTACCACTCACTAACTCATAAACCGTGGGTTCATGGTCCGTAACCATACTTTCCGTGGTGTGCGACGCGTGGCAGCCAGCAGCATTGATCGCATACAGAGATATTAAGGTGCGCGTGAATGGGGCGAGCATTTGGCTTTGAATCGGTCATGAGCGCAACCCTTTTTTCGAAATATTAGTTCAGTCCTTTTACAAATGTGCGGGAATAGGCAGATTCCGTTCTTATGCAACGAAAAATGGAAACGTTGGCAATAAACCGCGTTCAAGCAGGGTTATGATTATTTTGCGCTTCGGCGGCATTAATTGCCAATAATGCTACTTTTGGCTGAGCTTTCACACGTTGCGCCTCAAGGCAGGTATGCTTCCGAACTTTACCTGGGAGCTCGTGATTGCGTGGTTTTTCAGGTTTGTTCACAGAGTGCGAGCATATCGCTATATTTGAGCGTCGGCAAAATTCTCATCAGTGAAACCGAGAGCTTCCTACTACACCTTCTTAAACTTGCTAAAGGTTTTGGTGAACTACGTATGATGGATTTTTTATACAGGCTTCTCGTGGACACCGAACGTTATGGAAGAGAATTCGGCGAAGTCCTCCTGAAGAAAACTGGAAATGTACTTTTAGCAAATGGTTCGATGATAAGTTCCTCCAACTGTCATCACTGTGCGCTCCATGATTTGCGTACCTGGAGACGATACTGCCAAGTGATGCATGGAAAAGTGTATTAGAAGTTCTCTCTTCTCAATTGGGTACGTTGCTTTCAGGAGTGCAAAATTATTTGTTCTTCATTCGAGTGTTTTAGTTGTGGAAATGGAAGGCGCGGAAGAAATGGATGAGCTGCGCATCGATGGTGGCCAACAACCTGAAAGCAAGCTGCGCTGACGAGGTCGCCTGGGACGCCCTTCTGAAAAATTCTGCGCCAAAGTCGAAGAGACGAGTCCCCTCGACTAGGGAAGAGGAAGCTCAGGTTGGTGGATGCATTTATTCTCCTGTTTTTTCACTGAATTTAGATGTAAGAAGTTGGGTTGTAAATTGTGTCTTTTTGAGACTGGCCGATCATTCGCTTTACCATGTTTTCTCATATCTGCCACTTCAGCCGTGCCCGCGGTGAAGTGGTTTCTGAATGCAGTCCGACCGCCTTTCAAGTGGCTCGACCGCCAATAAAGTTGCGCCTGCGATCCAACAGCGGCGCGCTACCGTTGTGCGGCGGCTGGCCCTAATTCAAAAAATTGCTTGCGGTCAGGTTTCTCTTTTGTCTGAGTGGCTGCAACCTATCTAGTCAATATGTTCTTCTCGATTTCTGGGTTTCATTTTCTCAGCCCTCTGACTCATCAGCCTGTTGGCTAGTGTAGCGGTGGAGTCGCGGTGATATCGCGAAGCCGGCTCCAAACTGTTGCGAGGCCCACGCTCCTGCCTATCGCGATGCTGTCAATGATTGCGGTGCCGTTGCTCTACTGTTGCGGACAAGAAGGAATCTTCCAAGATTCCGGAGCCTTGCTACAGAGTCGCGGCACGGGCATGGATTGCTGTGAGGCGGCTACATCGGCCCGGCGCGGTCCCGGCTTGCGGTGCCGCCCCGCCTCGGTCAATGCAAATTTTCTCAGAGACAAAGGTCGGGCAGAGTACACACGGGGTCACCTGTGGTCAAATTAAGCAGAATGCGCTGGATAACGAAACAGGATCTGGATGTTTGCGCGATTGCGACGGCTCGGACGATTGGGGTCAAATGTGAAGTTGACGGGTCCAGGGAAATGCCACTACGCGCGGGGCACAGCTCAGCCACAGGAACAAGAGACGACAGGAGCGGGCGACAGCAGGTGCAACTTACGATGTCGACGGGCGCGGGCCGGGACGATTTTAGACCCGAGTGATGTCAATACTCAGGCGAGCGCGTCATCCCGCTTGGCTGCTTGATGGGATAGCATTCAGTGGAATGGCTCCACGAGGGGCAGTGGTTGTTGCCACAAAGAATCACAAAATATTTTCAACCCTTTGAAATCGCGTTTGATCGACCTTGGATCCCGCATATTCAAGATCATTCTGGCCTCTCATAAGGCTACGGGAACGCAACCTTTGGACGGCTAAATTCGCGAGGTGGCTCGCAGGGAAATCGCCACGGAATCCTTTGTTCCTCGACCTAACCCCGAGGTTCAGCAGAAGTAGTCAGTTGCAATTTCCCACGAGCCCAGTATCTTGGATTATCATGTAGGGTTCCACCAGAAATAGAAACCAGATGGCTTCTAGTTTGGCAGATCGTGATCAAACGGTACACTATGCTCGTGAAGCGTTCCCGTCCCCCCCTGCAGTTCTGACGTGATCTCTCTGGTGGAAGGCTCACGAGAGGAGTTTCCGTTAATGGCGAAAGTGGCGTTGCGCTTCCTTGTAGTTCCACCCAGTAGCATCGATTGCGAAAGACTATTCAGGTTGTTTCTCCCATGTTGCCCTAAAATATCTGAGTCCATTGTAATATGACCATTGCAGCATGGCTGGGCTAATTTACGGAAACAAAAACGGTGCCGCCTGCATGGGGAGACCGCAACGCAAGTTACTGTTGGCAGAAGAAGAAGGTAGATTCTAATGGCCAATTCACACGGTTAGTATCACCACTAGAGGCCTACAATCACCGTGGTCAGAACAGACAATAATTGAAAGTTTTTAGTGAGTGCAGAGGATGGTCCAGTGATCAGATGGAGAAGTTCGGCCAATTCAATCATGAGGATTACACTTCGTCCGATGATGACGAAGAAAGCGATAATGTTGGCGAGGACTGCTATGGTTTTTAGGAAGTGTTGAAAATTTTTCGTATGTCTATAGAGTTGTATTGATTTGATGTTATGAATGTCAATCAGTGTAGTGATCTCATTTGAAGTATATGATGTTTGTATTGATCGTAGAGATTTAGTAGAGATTAAAGATATTTTTTGTGTGTTTGTTAAATTCATGAATAGTTCTCATGAATGAAGGGTTTAAGAATGTTTCAGTAACCTCTTCGGAGCGTGTCAGCGCAGATTTACGATGATTTTTTCTCTGCTGATTATTCGAATAATATTCGAATATTCAAATAATTCGAATATTCAAAGAAGTGGATTATTCAGAATTATTCCGAATAATCGGAATATTCAGTTGAAGTGGAATATTCGCTTATTCGAATAATCGAATATTCAAAGAAGTGGATTATTCAGAATTATTCGTTTATTCGAATATTCAAGAAAAATTATTCGTTCCAACACTCTACGGTGCACCCCTCTACCGTATTCGAATGGATAAATCAATGAACTTCGACTTACACAAACTTGGCGACACTGTTGACCACCTCATGTAATGAAACCCTTTCTATCATAGGATCATGTGACATCCGTTTTTGAATCTATAACAAGGAAAACTAGAAATTGTTCGAAACGTATCAATTGTCCGAATCCATACGTGACTGAATGGTTGTGGTCCGGTACACAAAACATGAATGACTTCACGTTGAACCTGCTCGGTGAATGTGCACTTTCCAACGCCGGGATGATATCTCTCGCCTGAAACTGCGGAAGCTCGCACAAAATAGCGTCCAGTTGCACAATGCAAGACATACCGAGAATCATAATCAATAGATGCAACATTTCTTCAGCCAATATGACTATGATTTTTCCAGTCTCTTCAGGCTCCATTTTCCCAAAAGGCGTTGAATGCTTCGATCCCCCATCTCCAGATTGATCAGCCCATTGAACTAGTCGAAAACGGCATATAATATGTAACAGAAAATCGGTCGGAGGACGACTTGCTGCTCCAACCTGGAAAATGCTCCATGCGCGAAGAAAAAACATTGTGAACAAAAGCACCAATGCAGTCGGGTGGCGGGAGATGGCCGGAACCCATCCAACTGAATGCACCACTGCATGGGCTTCATAGACAGAGTCAAGCTGTTACTGTTCCGTAGGTACAATTAACATGAGACGAAAAGTTTTTAGAAAGCCGACAATCCGATGGGGGGGGGACGTGAAAATTTTCGGCCAAAATGTGAAACACTGCCTGAGGTTTATGAATCGTGTAGAAAAACATTGAAATTCGGACCTGCATCATCAGCAAATCACGATCGAACATTTCAGTACGGCAGAGCGGCGAGTAGTAGTGGGGAATCTGATTCACCAAAGAAAACCCGTTGCGGCGCCACAGCTGGGCTGAGGCTTGCGCGCACAGAACAAGAGCCCTGAAAACGACATATGAAGCCCAGGACGCAGCCAAGGCGGCAATAATCTTACCTCAGCGGCATTTCGTAAAGCGTCGAAGCCATTTTCTTCATTTGGCAGCGAATATGTTTTTCGTCTGCGGTGCAGCTACTTGAATCCGGAAGCAGGAGAAACTGCAGGAGTTCATTAGAAGCTGTGAACAATCCAGCAGTGAGACGCCATATGGGCTGATGAATGGAGACCGCTCCACGCAAAACGTCGAATGGAATTATGACAGTTGAGTCTCCGTTGACTAAGCAACAAAGATGAGTTCCTTTTCAGAGAGAAAGGTATTGCAAAAGCCACAAAATATACGTACCATCAACAACTGTGTGGGTGGCACCAGCTGGTTCCTCTATAGTAGAAGGAGGATGAAGTGTCAGGGCATCCAAACAGAGGCGCAAAAACGAGCGATGAGTTAACCGCTGGAACGAAAATCAAGTTTTTTTTTCTAAATATTTTACGAAAGCGCTTTTGTTCCCCGTCGAACTATTTTTTTCATCTTCAAAGACTCCTGAGCACGATCTAGCGTTGTGACCGACCTCGGCTTCCACTTAGTGTCAAAAAACAATTGAAAGACAATATCAATTTTCACAACTCCTTGTCCTAGGTGAAAATTTTCTTGAAATTTGCTCCAAGAAATTGACGACCTCCTCACGTATTTACAAAATTTATGATGCGCCAAAGTAATGCTTTCAACACAGCTGCAATAAATTGCTGAATTCCTGCCGAAACTAAGCCAATAACTCCACGGGCAGTTAAAGGCGCCCTACGAACTTTGTGATATTTTTATGGACATCAACAGGTTCTGAACTTACGTCAGAGCCAGCCCAAGCTATAACGTATCCAAGGCTATCCTGAATTCGGAGCTGGATATTGAACGCCGTTTCCCACTCCAACTCCCAAACCTGATGCTCCACTGATAATCGCTTAACCTCATCCATACCCCTGAAATGCAGCTACACTCAGCACTTACAAAGCCGGAAAATAATATATAAGCTCCAATAAAACATCGAAAGGAAGAAAATGATATAATCAGCCCATACCTGCATGCGATGCAAGAACTGCAGGAGTGCTTGGCACCCTTCCAGGAATCGCTCTCGCAACTGGTCGCCCCAGTCGGCTTCTGACGGTATACAAGTGAGAATATAGCTGAAATAACGAACCATTAAGTCACAAATGAAACCAAAAAAAGGTGTTTCCTCTTCTCAGAGTGAAACACTTACCCAAGATCTCGCATCATATGAATACCTCTTCTAACTGTGACAGGAAATGAATGTTTGGCGAAGTCGAATCGTGTCAAATTGTGAGTTGATTCTGTAACAGGAAGTAGATAGCAAACAGATTCCTAGACTTCTAAGGTTGAATATAAGGCACATAGATTTTGAAAGCATATCCGGAAGGTTGCGTAATGAATTGTAAATGATTTATTTCAAATTGGGAGTCATAGTATGTGGCAGAAGCGAAGAGAGGAGAAGATGAACTCAATGACAAAGGCGAAGTAAAAAGTGTATTAAAGAAATAAATACTTTTTCAAATAATTATTAGCTCGCAAACTTATTTTGAAAATTAAAGACAGGGTACGGCACGAGGCGTGGACGAGGCCAATCTTACTCAGACCCTCCAGGAGCAAATCTTTGCGATGTTTTCAGCCCCCAGAAACGTAATTGGTGAAATTTTTGGCGAACATTTCAGGTAAATTGGACGTTCTAATCGAATTCTTCGTAAAACTTATTCTAACAGTGTATACCCCATTCAAATGGTCCACTTGACGTCCCGGCGAAGCACAGACCCCCTTCACCAGGGTCAGGCACAGCGGTGGTCCGGGTCGTCCTGAACAACGACCCTCACACCCGAGAGGGACATTTTTGGCTAAAAACGACCTCTAGTAATGGTGAAAAAGATTGGAAGACGTTACTGACTTTTCTAATTTAGACTTCTTCCTAAAGGACAGTTTGTACGTGAAAGAAGACGTGTCTTGAGTCTTATTGCTGTTGTGGAGGTTGGCAAACAAGTAAGGGGACTTCAGCAGAGACCTCCAGAAAAACATTCACTCGGAAAGAGAGCAATTTTTGAAAAATCCTAAAAGTGGTCAGATTCATGAGACGTTTTCATTATTTACATTCATCGTTTTAGGGGGGTGGGTCAATTTCAGAACCCCGAACTTTGTCGAGGATTTCAGCCAAGCTCAGATACATTTTCAATGGAACACAATAGTTCGAAAGAGAGTCTCAGCCCCTCATGGTGCCTTCAGACTTCGCTGCCTAGACTCACTACCATTACTCATGAAGACTACTCTTCCGTTTCCGGCCACAAAAAGTCGGAAACGGAAGCGGAACGGAACAGCACAAAAAGCACCGGAAATACGGAAACGGAATCGGAAACCGAAGAGTTCCGCACAGCCCTGCTAAACAGGCACCAGTCTGCTTGGCCTAAATTATGATGAGAACGTTGTCGAACACCAGAATAAGGAACGAGAGAATTCGAGAGATCGATGTGAACAAAGACGGGAATAGGATCACTAGACAATGTTGTTGAAGTAGACCATGAGCAAGCGTGGGAAAGGTTGAAAGAGACAAGAGTTATGTCTGGACAAGAGTTATGTCTGGGCTAGAAGATCGGTCGTTGAGAGGGAGACGAGTGGGCTGATCATCGTTCAGTATGACCAGGTCGCACTCCTCCGCCCATTCTTCGACGTCATTTCCTCTAGTATCAGAGCCAAGAGACGAGCAGAATGTATGAGCACTGAAATCGCCCGCAAGTACAGACGAGAATGAGAGGGAGCAGTCGTTAAGCTGCCTAAGGAGTGGAATAGGATCATAGGATGAGGGGTATAAGGTGGTAAGGGAATATAAATATATATGAAAAGAGAAAGGGGAGTTTTAAGTGGGAGTTGGATTGGAAGGCACTCAAGAGTACTGTCCGTGGGAGTGTTGGCAAGTGAGGTGTGAGGGAAGAGTAGATAATATGAAAGTGGAAACTCCTCCGCCAAGAGTTGACCTTGGAGTATGGTAAGAAGTGTAGCTTGGGATATTGGGATAGGTAGGGGATGGAGAGAGCTTGGTTTCTTGAACCACAATCACGTCTGGATGGTAAGTACGTGCAAACATAGATAGATAAATAGAAAGACAGATAGAGATAGATAGATATATAGAGAGAGGGAGGGAGAGAGAGCTCAGAAAGTTTGGCACGGAGGCCGTTGAGATTTATATGTACAACAATGAAAGGGGTCGATTGGAGTTTGAGGAATCACAGGTGGTAAGTGAGGAGCACAAAACACATCGAAAAGAAGAATTATGATGCCTCACAGAGCTGAGACCCGAACAGGAGAGATGCACCCACCTTTGGCATCCGAAGCACTAGACGCTGGTATGTCTCCAGTTAACATCCTTGCCGCACGTGGCGCATAGGTACTTCTGACCGGGTTCAGGATTCCTCTCCACCCCGGCCCTTAGCAGGAGATTCCGAAGGAGAGCTCCGGCCTGGCCAGCACCTCTCCCATGACAAAAACCTCTTCGTGGAGGGGGTGACGTCGGTTTGCACGGGAGGGATCTTCTTTCCTCCACACTGCCACGGCATGAACGTACGACATCTCGGCAGCAGCGCCTATCTCGTTGAGATGAAGCTCTTCCTCGATAATATGATGCTCACATTTTCTGCTGCAAAGTCTTCTGTTTCGGTGTTCACAACAGACATAAAGAAACAGATACCACACAGAGATGTCAAATGGGATGGTGACCGTTTGCCAGCGGCAAGATTTCCCAAGCTGCTTGGTCTTATTCTCGATCTGTCACTGAATTGGAGGAACATCATGGGGCAGCAGCAGAGAGACTTATTGAGGACCTACAGAGCAATACGTCAGCAGGTTCTGGAATATGCGCTACTAGTGTGGCAGCACCTGGTGTCAGACAGCTCCTGGAATAAGCTGCAGCCTGTTCAAAATGCAGCGCTTAGAATTGCTACTGGCTGTGTAAGGAGCTCCCCTATTGAACATCTTCACGTGGAGGCCTGCATATAACCAGTCAAGGAGCCCTGTGAACTACAGGCGCGGCAGATGTACATATATTTATGTTCGGAAACAGACGAATTATCTGTCAAGAAGAATAACGACGCCGTTAGAGAGAGATCGATAAGAACGCCGTTCGCTGACGCCCTTCGTAAACTGGATATACAGAGATCGACTGGCTCCAATATGGAAAGGCTCCGTCTTCTGCGTGAGGAGCATACCCAGATCGTTCGAGGACATCTTGGGAAAACGGCTGTACACCCCATTTTGAATGCAGTACCGCCGCGGGTTTGCGAGTCCAAGTCTCAACTCGGCAGGCCAGCCAGATGTGCTCTTGCCTTCTGAGTTGTGGTCATTCTACATTGCTTATGTCCTACGTCAACAAAATCGACGGAAGCCGACCCGAAGTGTGCCCGGACTGCGGTAGTCCCGGACACGACACGGCGCATTTATTCGAGTGCCGGATGAGACCTACTACTCTAACGATAATAGACATTTGGACGAATTCTGTAATGGTGGTTTCAATTCAATCCAGTTCCTCGATCTACAGCCATGTTTGGCTGCAGGTGGTCGCTGCGGCCTTGAGAGGGACAACTGCTTATTTTTCATCACGCGTAATGGAAATGCGCTCCACTTGTGATCGCTTCGTGGCAAACGTCCTACATTGCTGGGTAGCCGCGAAGAAATCCTATGTTTTACTGCTTCGTTCCTGGAGGAGCGATTCTTGATGGTCGCTGACCCTTCGCTCTATAGCTGCCATTATGGCAGCGATTACAACGAATGTCTAGTTAACGGTGACCCTTTCACATGACAAGATCAGTGCTTACGAGTCGAAAGGTGTTATTGATACAAATTGTACAACTATAGCTATTGACCATCTATAGTTGTACAATTTTGAAAAATTTAGAACGAACGAAAATCGAAAATTTTTCGTTTAAAATTTTTTTCGAACGAACGAAAAATGAAAAAAAAATTCGTTCGAAACAATTTCGAACGAACGAATTTCGATCAACTTTCGAAATTTCGGAGGTCGAACGAACGAATTCCGAAACTGATCGAAATTTCGATTTCTTGCGAAATTTCAATTTTTTTTCGAAATTCCTCGAGAATTTCGAAATTTTTTCCAAATTTGTCGAAAATTTCGAACTTTTGTCGAAATTTGTTCGAAAGAATTCCGAACGAACGAGAGTCCAAAAAATTTCGTTCGAAATGTTTCGAACAAACAAAAAATGAAAAAATTTCATTCGAAACAATTTCGAACGAACGAATTTCGATCAACTTTCGAAATTTCGGAGGTCGAACGAACGAATTCCGAAACTGATCGAAATTTCGATTTCTTGCGAAACTTCAATTTTTTTTTCGAAATTCCTCGAGAATTTCGAAATTTTTTCCAAATTTGTCGAAAATTTCGAACTTTTGTCGAAATTTGTTCGAAAGAATTCCGAACGAACGAGAGTAGAAAAAATTTCGTTCGAAATGTTTCGAACAAACAAAAAATGAAAAATTTCATTCGAAACAATTTCGAACGAACGAATTTCGATCAACTTTCGAAATTTCGGAGGTCGACCGAACGAATTCCGAAACTGATCGAAATTACGATTTCTTGCGAAATTTCAATTTTTTTTCGAGATTCCTTGAGAATTTCGGAATTTTTTCCAAATTTGTCGAAAATTTCGAACTTTTGTCGAAATTTGTTCGAAAGAATTGCGAACGAACGAAAATTGAAAAATTTTCGTTCGAACAAATTTCGAACGAACGGAATTTGAGAAAAGAATTCGTTCGACGAATTTTCGAACGAACGAAAAAAATTTCGGAAAATCTTTCGAAAATTGCGTTTGTGTACAACTATACTACCAGCCATTAATTTACCTGGTTGATTGGAATTTTTCAATCACCCGTGAGGCTATGCACTATGAGCGAAATCGCTGCCGCTGCTACATCGCTGCAGCAGCGGGTGCAAAATCGAGGCGATGAAAAACAGCAGCGATGCAGTCAAAACATGGCTTATGACAAAAACCACTTTGAGGCCGCAGAAGAAAAAGAACATCGTCGAAAATTTGACCAAATCATGCTTCTGGAGGGGAGTGGGGTGAGAAAACCTGGTCTTCTTCACACCTCGTGCCATACCCAGGCCGATATTCGAGCAATTAACGAAATGGTAAGACCGCCGTGGCGGTTTAGGAAGTGCTGGATGAGGGGCACACGCGTGACGAGCGGTACTCCGTAGCCACTTTCGTCCCGCGCTTAGGCTGCGTTCAGAGTACATTCGTGGCGCGACGCGACGTTGTAACTAGTCTACGTATCGATCTAGCGTCGTCGCTAGGTGTTCACACTGAAGTAGTGCAATACATCGGATTTGACGCGCAAATGATGATCGCTCCGCGTCGATCGCGCCGCTTTGCATTGCAACGCGACGGCCGTCGCGCGATGGCAAGCTAGTTGCTGGTTTTCTTCAGGGCTTTTTCATTAACTCAACCAGATCTCGCAATGAAAACAATAAAGTGAGCATATTTAGTACCAATTGCCCTCAAACAAACACAAAGGAACTGTTTAGAAAAATTTCATATCGCATTCTCTTTGTTGCCAGCCCCTGCACGATGCTAAAAACTCAAAGACAGGAAATTTTATGAGCGTTCGAGAAGTAGAAGTGATGTAGAAAGGGAGCCACAAGCAAAAAAACCTTTAGTGAATTTGTCGGTGTGTTTCATCAAGGTAGTTAAGATTTTGTGCATGGCGCCATCCTCAGCAATCAGACGCCTGAAACTCAATACAAAGTAAAAGTACGACGGAGAGTACCAATAATACCAAAAATTCTCTATACCTGGCTATGCTGGGCACGGTCAGAAACTGAACGGTGAGACTGACTATGGAAACGTCGACATCATGGTCATCATCTATGAACTCCGTATAAATGTCATCATAGTGCTGAATAGAGCAAATGATACATTAAGGGATATGCAGAATGAGTTAACAGTTTGAGGCGCAATCTGTTCACCCCAAGTGAGAGCGACGCGATGAGGGTTTAGGAACTACGTCCCCATCTGTAAATCGGACTGCACAGTTGCAGCGACCGACGAATGGTCGCCGGGCGTCGGCCTTGACGCGGCGACAGAAATGTTTTCGAACATTATCGTTGCGGCGTTGGTTGTCGCTCGCTGGCAGTGACGCGGGACCGTCGCGAAATCAAAACACTGCGGTGACCCCTCGTCGCCCTTCACGCCGCGTAGGTCCTCCTTTCGCCGAATGTAATCGATATTGCATCACCCTGTTCGTAGCTGTGAGCAACACCAAGACTTGAACTCTGCAGACCCCTTATATCTGGATAGTCCTTGAGAAGCATTACACTTTTGCAGGTGTGTGCTTTATAAACAGCAAATTCAGAATGAGCACATGCTATTGAAAATCCGCTTCCCTCATTCTGATCAATAACTAGAATGCAGCGGGTCCGAGACTTAGTGCACCCAAAAGGGCTCACCGCCGTTACCCGCGGACCGGCTGCCAGCTGTCATTACAGCATCCCAGCCCCGCCCTCCGCTGGCTGCGGCCGCGCCTCCGGATCGCGTCGCCGCGATCGCGGTGAGAGTTGCTGGATAGCTGCTGTGCTCCGATTCGGAATTGCTCAGTTCAGAAAATTTCAAATGTGATCTACAAATTCAATTTTTTTAGAAAATGCAGCTAAAAATCCTAGATTTTTACAGCAGTGAGGATCGGTTGCAACTGGGAAGCTAATATGCTCCGAATCGGAATTGCTCAATTTAAAAATTCCAAATGTGATCTACAAAATCAAATTTTTAAATTTTCAGAAAATGCACCTAAATTTCCCAGTTTTTACAATAGTGAGGATCGGTTGCAGCTGTGCTCCGATTCGAGATTGCTCAATTCAGAAAATTTGAAATGTGATCTACAAATTCAAATTTTTATAAAATGCATCTAAAAGTGTCAGATTTTTACAGCAGTGAGGATCGGTTGCAACTGGGAAGCTGCTGTGCTCCGAATCGGGATCGCTCAATTCAAAAAAAAATAAATGTGATCTACAGAATGAAATTTTCGTGTCACCAAACGCAACAGCCTGTAAAAACGGTGCAAATTTATTGAAAAGTGTTAGTCCTCAACGAGTTCTGTACATAGCGTGTTGTCCTGCTGGCTGCCATACTCCAGCTTCGTGACCTCACACCGGGATCTTCTCTTTCCCTAAAGGGGACGTCTCGGAATACCAGCCTTGCCTGCAGGACAACGCGGCATTCAGCATGCCATCAATAAATACATCTATTAAATATAACTAATATATATATATATATATATATATATATATATATATAGATTTGGCATGGTCACAAAAATATACTCAGCAAAAATTTTTCTTTATCTTCCAGTATATTTTTGTGACCATGCCAAATCTTTACTTTTGCCAGAACCTAAACTTTCAGGAATTTCATTTATTTTTCCTAAAGGTTTCCTTTCTGACATGATTTATGCCTGGTGGTGTTAGATGAAAGTAAACCCACTGGACGTCATGCGCACTCCAACTGATAGCCTGCGTTCTTTCTATGACGTCCTGCACACGCCCACTGATGTCCTGCACCCTTCCACTGAAGTCCTTCACACTTTCTATAAGGTGCTGCACACTCACTACAGTCCTGCACTCTCTCACTGATGTCCTGCACACTTTCTATGACATCCTGCACACTCCCACTAACGTCCTGCGCAATTTCTGTTACATCTTGCACACCTCACTGATGTCCTGCACACTTTCTACGGCGTTCTGCGCACACCCATTTGGGTACGGCACTTTCTACGGCGTCCGGCGCACTTTCATTTGGGTCCCAAACACTTTCTGGGGTGTTCTGCGCACACCCATTTGGGTCCCGCACACTTTCTACGGCGTCCGGCGCACTCCCACTTGGGTCCCGCACACTTTCTACGGCGTCCTGCACACTCTCATTTGGGTCTACACACTTTCTAGGGCGTTCTGCACACACCATTTGGGTCCCGCACACTCTCTACGGCGTCCGGCGCACTCCCACTTGGGTCCCGTACACTTCTTACGGCGTTCTGCGCCCACCCATTTGGGTCCCGCACACTTTCAACGGCGTCCGGCGCATTCCACGTGGGTCCGCACTTTCTACGGCGTCCGACGCACTCTCGTTTGGGTCCCGCACACTTTCTACGGCGTCCGGCTCACTCTCATTTGGGTCCCACCCACTTTCTAGGGCGTTCTGCGCACACCCATATGGGTCCCACACACTCTCTATGGCGTCCGGCGCACTCACTTGGGTCCCGCACACACTTTCTACGGCGTCCTACGGCGTCCGGCGCAATCTCATTTGGGTCCTACACACTTTCTAGGGCGTTCTGCGCACACCCATTTGGGTCCCACATTTACTACGGCGTTCTGCGCACACCATTTGAGTCCGCACACTTTCTACGGCGTCCGGCGCATTCCACGTGGGTCAGCACACTTTCTACGGCGTCCGGCGCATCTCATTGGGTCCCGCACACTTTCTACGGCGTCCGGCCACTCTCATTTGGGTCCCACACACTTACTAGGGCGTTCTGCGCACACCCATTTGGGTCCGCACACTTTCTACGGCGTCCGGCGCACTCCCACTTGGGTCCACTTTCTACGGCGTCCGGCGCACTCTCATTTGGGTCCACTTTCTACGGCGTTCTGCGCACGCAATTTTGGGTCCCACACACTTTCTACGGCGTTCTGCGCACACCCATTTGGGTCCCGCACACTTTCTACGGCGTCCGGCGCATCTACTTTGGTCACACACATGTGCTACGGCATTCTGTCGCGCTCTTCTGAGTCACACCGTGCGGCGTTTCAAAAGTACTTCCGAGATCCCGCCGTATTGATTGAAGCGTTGCCCCGTCAAATCTGAGCAAAAGCCTATCAGTAACGGTGTTTATTTCTTTAGTTCATTTTTACGAATAAGCAAACGTCGGTTGGTTTTTAATAACATGTTTACGTGTTTTGTCTTTCTTTACCCTCAAATTTGAGGTTCCGCAAAAATTGAGCTACCAACTTAAAAATTTGACAGGAGCTAGGTGCAAACAAAACCAGCTTCCTGGCCAAAAATGAGCACTCTAGCTCCAACGATAAGTGTTCCAACAAGATTGGGAACGCCAACTGAAAAAAAAGGAGATGAACATTTTTCGACCAAAATTACGTGGTTTTTACACTTTTTCTCGAATCTCAGGTAACCATTCAGGACCATTTTTAAACGGTTATTCAGCTTTTTAAAGTATAATAGATGCAAAAAGAACGGTGTTTCTACGTTTACTCTGGACCTGATACTGAGATCAAGGGGTTGCGCGAATTAGCGAATAAAGCCAAATCTGGTGAGCGCTTCGCGCTCACCACAATTGTAGTGAAATTTTGAAGTTGGTAGCTCACTTTTTGTATCGGAGGAAGGTAAAAACCAAAACCGTCTCATTCGTCGAAAATGAACTAAAGATTTGACCGGGCCAATCAATTTTGCGGATCTCGGAAGAAGACTTTGAAACGCCAACCGACGGTGTGACTCAAAATGAAGTGCGCCACAGAACGCCGTTGCTGATGGGCTTTGCTCGGGACAACCCAATACGTGCAGGAGATCTCGGAAAGTACTGCAACGCCGCGCGGTGTGACCAAAGTAGAAGTGCGCCGGACGCCGTAGAAAGTGTGCGGGACTACCGTGAAAGTGTGTGGACCTAATGTGTGCGCGGAACGCCGTAGAAAGTGTGGCGGGACAAAGTGAGTGTGCTGGACATGTAGAAAGTGTGCGGGACTAAACGGGTGTGCGCAGAACGCGAAAGTGTGTGGGACCCAAATGAGGTGTGCCGGACGCCGTAGAAATAGAAAGTGTGCGGGACCCAAGTGGAGTGCGCCGGACGCCGAGTGCGGGACCCAAATGGGTGTGTGCGCAGAAAAGTGTGTGGGACCCAAAATGAGTGCGGGACGCCGTAGAAAGTGTGCGGGACCCAAATGAGAGTGCGCCAGACGCCGTAGAAAGTGTGCGGGACCTACGTGAACGCGCCGGACGCCGTAGAAAGTGTGCGGACTCAAATGGGTGTGCGCAGAACGTCGTAGTTAATGCGCCCAAATGGGTGTGCGCAGAACGCCATAGAAAGTGTGCGGGACAATGCGCCGGACGCCGTAGAAATTGTGCGGGACCAAATTGTGCGCAGTACGCCGTAGAAAGTGTGTGGGACCCAAATGGGTGTGCGCAGAACGCCGTAGAAAGTGTGCGGGACCCAAGTGGGAGTGCGCCGGACGCCGTAGAAAAGTGTGCGGGACCCAGACGGGTGTGCGCAGAACGCCGTAGAAAGTGTGTGGGACCCAAATGGGTGTGCGCAAAACGCCGTAGAAAGTGTGCGGGACCCAAGTGGGAGTGCGCCGGACGCCGTAGAAATTGTGCGGGACCCAAATGGGTGTGCGCAGAACGCCCTAGAAAGTGTGTGGGACCCAAATGAGAGTGCGCCGGACGCCGCAGAAAGTGTGCGGGACCCAAGTGGGAGTGCGCCGGACGCCGTAGAAAGTGTGTGGGGCCAAAATGGGTGTGCACAGAACGCCCTAGAAAGTGTGTGGGACCCAAACGAGAGTGCGCCGGACGCCGTAGAAAGTGTGCGGGACCCAAATGAGAGTGAGCCGGACGCCGTAGAAAGTGTGCGGGACCCAAACGAGAGTGCGTCGGACGCCGTAGAAAGTGTGCGGGACCCAAATGGGTGTGCGCAGAACGCCGTAGAAAGTGTGTGGGACCCAAATGGGTGTGCGCAGAACGCCGTAGAAAGTGTGCGGGACCCAAGTGGGTGTGCGCAGAACGCCATAGAAAGTGTGCGGGACCCAAGTGGGAGTGCGCCGGACGCCGTAGAAATTGTGCGGGACCCAAATGGGTGTGCGCAGAACGCCCTAGAAAGTGTGTGGGACCCAAATGAGAGTGCGCGGGACGCCGTAGAAAGTGTGCGGGACCCAAATGAGAGTGCGCCGGACGCCGTAGAAAGTGTGCGGGACCTACGTGGGAATGCGCCGGACGCCGTAGAAAGTGTGCGGGACTCAAATGGGTGTGCGCAGAACGTCGTAGTTAATGCGTGGGACCCAAATGGGTGTGCGCAGAACGCCGTAGAAAGTATGCGGGACCCAAATGGGTGTGCGCAGAACGCCCTAGAAAGTGTTTGGGACCCAAATGAGAGTGCGCCCGACGCCGTAGAAAGTGTGCGGGACCCAAATGAGAGTGCGCCGGACGCCGTAGAAAGTGTGCGGGACCCAAATGAGAGTGTGCAGGTCGCCGTAGAAAGTGTGCGGGACCCATGTGGGAGTGCGCCGGACGCCGTAGAAAGTGTGCGAGACCCAAATGGGTGTGCGCAGAATGCCCTAGAAAGTGTGTGGGACCCGAATGAAAGTGCGCCGGACGCCGTAGAAAAAGCCGTACCCAAATGGGTGTGCGCAGAACGCCATAGAAAGTGTGCGGGACCCAAGTGGGAGTGCGCCGGACGCCGTAGAAATTGTGCGGGACCCAAATGGGTGTGCGCAGTACGCCGTAGAAAGTGTGTGGGACCCAAATGGGTGTGCGCAGAACGCCGTAGAAAGTGTGCGGGACCCAAGTGGGAGTGCGCCGGACGCCGTAGAAAGTGTGCGGGACCCAAATGGGTGTGCGCAGAACGCCGTAGAAAGTGTGTGGGACCCAAATGGGTGTGCGCAGAACGCCGTAGAAAGTGTGCGGGACCCAAGTGGGAGTGCGCCGGACGCCGTAGAAATTGTGCGGGACCCAAATGGGTGTGCGCAGAACGCCCTAGAAAGTGTGTGGGACCCAAATGAGAGTGCGCCGGACGCCGCAGAAAGTGTGCGGGACCCAAGTGGGAGTGCGCCGGACGCCGTAGAAAGTGTGCGGGACCAAAATGGGTGTGCACAGAACGCCCTAGAAAGTGTGTGGGACCCAAACGAGAGTGCGCCGGACGCCGTAGAAAGTGTGCGGGACCCAAATGAGAGTGAGCCGGACGCCGTAGAAAGTGTGCGGGACCCAAACGAGAGTGCGTCGGACGCCGTAGAAAGTGTGCGGGATCCACGTGGGAATGCGCAGAACGCCGTAAAAAGTGTGCGGGACCCAAGTGGGAGTGCGCCGGACGCCGCAGAGAGTGTGCGGGACCCAAATGGGTGTGCGCATAACGCCCTAGAAAGTGTGTGGGACCCAAATGAGAGTGTGCAGGACGCCGTAGAAAGTGTGCGGGACCCAAGTGGGAGTGCGCCGGACGCCGTAGAAAGTGTGCGAGACCCAAATGGGTGTGCGCAGAACGCCCTAGAAAGTGTGTGGGACCCAAATGAAAGTGCGCCGGAAGCCGTAGAAAGTGCCGTACCCAAATGGGTGTGCGCAGAACGCCCTAGAAAGTGTGTGGGACCCAAATGAGAGTGTGCAGGTCGCCGTAGAAAGTGTGCGGGACCCAAAAGGGAGTGCGCCGGACGCCGTAGAAAGTGTGCGGGACCCAAATGGGTGTGCGCAGAACGCCCCAGAAAGTGTGTGGGACCCAAATGAAAGTGCGCCGGACGCCGTAGAAAAAGCCGTACCCAAATGTGTGTGCGCAGAACGCCCTAGGAAGTGTGTGGGACCCAAATGAGAGTGTGCAGGTCGCCGTAGAAAGTGTGCGGGACCCATGTGGGAGTGCGCCGGACGCCGTAGAAAGTGTGCGAGACCCAAATGGGTGTGCGGAGGATGGCCTAGGAAGTGTGTGGGACCCGAATGAAAGTGCGCCGGACGCCGTAGAAAAAGCCGTACCCAAATGTGTGTGCGCAGAACGCCCTAGGAAGTGTGTGGGACCCAAATGAGAGTGTGCAGGTCGCCGTAGAAAGTGTGCGGGACCCAAGTGGGAGTGCGCCGGACGCCGTAGAAAGTGTGCGAGACCCAAATGGGTGTGCGCAGAACGCCCTAGGAAGTGTGTGGGACCCAAGTGAGAGTGTGCAGGTCGCCGTAGAATGTGTGCGGGACCCAAGTGGGAGTGCGCCGGACGCCGTAGAAAGTGTGCGGGACCCAAATGGGTGTGCGCAGAACGCCCTAGAAAGTGTGTGGGACCCAAATGAAAGTGCGCCGGACGCCGTAGAAAAAGCCGTACCCAAATGTGTGTGCGCAGAACGCCCTAGGAAGTGTGTGGGACCCAAATGAGAGTGTGCAGGTCGCCGTAGAAAGTGTGCGGGACCCAAGTGGGAGTGCGCCGGACGCCGTAGAAAGTGTGCGAGACCCAAATGTGTGTGCGCAGAACGCCCTAGGAAGTGTGTGGGACCCAAGTGAGAGTGTGCAGGTCGCCGTAGAATGTGTGCGGGACCCAAGTGGGAGTGCGCCGGACGCCGTAGAAAGTGTGCGGGACCCAAATGGCTGTGCGCAGAACGCCCTAGAAAGTGTGTGGGACCCAAATGAAAGTGCGCCGGACATCAGTGGGAGTGTGCAAGATGTAACAGAATACAGGACGTCATAGAAGGGGGGGGGGGCAGGACATCAGTGGGTTTACTTTCATCTAACACCACCAGGCATAAATCATGTTAGAAAGGAAACCTTTAGGAAAAATAAATGAAATTCCTGAAGGTTTAGGTTCCTGGCAAAAGTAAAGATTTGGCATGGTCACAAAAATATACTCAGTTAAAAAGGGAAGATAAAGAAAAATGGAAAAGAGGTTTTGAAATATTCCTGAGAACGATTTGGCGTAGTATAATTTGTTTTTCGGGAAATGAAGTGAAATAGTTGAAAGTATGATTTGGCAGTCGAGTTTGAACCAACTATTGATAAGAGTTGTGCAGAACGAGAGATCGCCTTGTCTGTGCTTATCCGTAGAACATATCAAAGCGAAATCACGCGTGTTGATTTTGCTTCACCTAATACGTGAAGACCGCCGCATTACAGCTCCCGAAAAAGTTTCGATGCTTCCGATTTCACGCGTGATTTCGCTTTGATGTGTTCTACGGATAAGCACAGACAAGGCGATCTCTCGTTCTACAAAACCCTTATCAATAGTTGGTTCAAACTCGACTGCCAAATCATACTTTCAACTATTTCACTTCATTTCCCGAAAAACAAATTATACTACGCCAAATCGTTCTCAGGAATATTTCAAAACCTCTTTTCCATTTTTCTTTATCTTCCCTTTTTAACTGAGTATATTTTTGTGACCATGTATAAATCTTTACTTTTGCCAGAACCTAAACCTTCAGGAATATATATATATATATATATATATATATATATATATATATATATATATATATATATATATATATATATATATATATATATATATATATATATATATATATATATATATATATATATATATATATATATATATATATATATATATATATATATATATATATATATATATATACTGAGTTTAGTTTTCAAATTCCAAATACAAA
Organism: Aplectana chamaeleonis; assembly: GCA_029168955.1. Taxonomy (NCBI): domain Eukaryota; kingdom Metazoa; phylum Nematoda; class Chromadorea; order Rhabditida; family Cosmocercidae; genus Aplectana; species Aplectana chamaeleonis. The sequence goes on from JAPDOI010001708.1 coordinate 67,198, forward strand.
TGGATGTGTCCTGGAACTCAGTTATTTACGAAATTTGTGTGCTTGTCCCTGTGTTGACTTCTGGGATGAGCCTACAGCGTTTCGAAGCAGTTTACAAATGCAAATCTAACAAACTAAATGAGCCGCTCTGATACGTGGTGCGACATCCTACGGCAATATCCCGTTATGGCGGCTGTGGAAAGTTCTTCGCCTTGCTCGATTCAAGTTTTTATGCGTTGAAACAACCTCGTGATTATTTGCTCGAATTAGCATGATATATATTACGACCAATGAGTCCCAGCTCATGTCGCTGTGTTTGCCCTAGAATCCGCTAGACGCAAACGCAAACGTATCCACAGGTAACGACTCAGGATCGTAAACTAGCAACTAGTCTCTGTGGGTAGAAGAAGAACGAGTCAGGTCAATTTGGTACAGTCGTCGAGTACGACTATCAAGTAAATGTAGCCGAGCAAACCATAATGTATGAAAAGACACATATGCAGTACTGGAGAAAGGCAATTTGTAAGAAACCCGCAGCGTAAACTCGGATTCCCTCAGAACAGGACCTTAGAAATTCCCCACCCTTAACAGCTATAACTGACTTTGTTAACAAGTTCCTTGTGGCATACAGGACCATCTCAGTTGTCCGTAGGACATTTCGCACCCCATGTCTTCAGCTGAGGTCGACGAAAGGGCGAGATTATCTTCACGCGCGGATCGCAAGGGTGCTGGAGGCATTTCTCTGTTGAGAGACCTCCTCATACTAAGAGACACGAGATCGTGCAGATCGATGGTCTAGCCTTCCGGGTGTCTCCTTCTGAAAATTTATAATCCATTTCCAATACCGAGTTTTAAGTGCTTTTTATGGAAATTTGAATTTGTAGATCACATTTGATTTTTTTGAATTGAGCAATCCCAATTCGGAGCACAGCAGCTTCCCAGTTGCAACCAATCATCACTGTTGTAAAAATCTGGGAATTTTAGGCGCATTTTCTGAAAATTCGAATTTGAAGATCACATTGAAATTTTATTTAATTGAGCAATCTCGATTCGAAGCATATTAGCTTCCCAAATGCTACCGATCCTCACTGTTGTAAAAATCTGGGAATTTTATTTGCATTTTCTGAAAATTTGAAAATTTCAATCTGTAGATCACATTTAAAATTTCCAATTCCATCAATTTCAAAACGATTTGTCATTTCAGGTGCATTGGGCGGATCTTGAAAACATTGAAATCTGAAAGTAACATTTCGAAAATTCGATGTTTCTTTAAGCTTCCAAGATCCGAAGCCTGAGGCCAATGAATCTCCACGCACAAATTCAGCTTCTTTAATATCAAGGAAGCTCCATATTGGAGGCTCATGGCGGTCGGTCGCGGCTGCCGCAACTCTCACCGCGGGCGCGGCGACGCGATCTGGAGGCTCGGCCGCATCCAGCGGAGGGCTGGGCTGGATACTGTAGTGACAGCTGCGGCGGCGAGCCCTTTGGGTGCACTGCACTAAGTCTCGGACCCGCTACATTCTAGTTATTGATCAGAATGAGGGAAGCGGATTTTCAATAGCATGTACTCATCCTGAATTTGCTATTTATAAAGCACACACCTGCAAAAGTGTAATGCTTCTCAAGGACTATCCAGATTTAAGGGGTCTGCAGAGTTCAAGTCTTGGTGTTGCTCACAGCTACGAACAAGGTGATGCAATATCGATTACATTCGGCGAAAGGAGGACCGACGCGGCGTGAAAGGCGACGAGGGGTCACCGCAGTATTTTGATTTCGCGACGGTCCCGCGTGACTGCCAGCGAGCGACAACCAACGCCGCAACGATAATGTTCGAAAACATGTCTGTCGCCGCGTCAAGGCCGACGCCCGGCGACCATTCGTCGGTCGCTGCAAAAGTCCGTACCCCGAATGCAGCAGAGGAATAGTGCAAATTACGCCATACCTCCAAGAACGTCTTCGAGAAGGACACTTTCTGGTCGAAATTCATTAGCACAGTCTTCATCAGCATTTGATGCGTATTAGAGCGAGCAGCTGAAACAAGTCTATAAGAATATTTCGAAGCCACGAGAACACATCATATTCCAACAGAGTTGAGCAGGCCGCTGCAACAAAATTCGGCGAAGCTACGAGGCCCCCCCCCGGAGACCGAAATTTTGGAAAAAATTTAAATTTTTTACGACCCCCCTCGACAAACATCAAATTTGTATTCAGCACACCGAATAACCCATAGATAGAAATTCTGACTGGAATCTGATATTTCGCCCAAACTACCGTATACCGACCGTAACGCAGAAAATCATACCGGCCTCTGCAGACACAGCACGTGGTGTGGATGGCGGCATTTGTTGCGACGGGGTCGACTGCGGCCCGGTCGCGGTGCGCTTCTACTGGCGCTTCGCCAGAGCACGATTTCCGTCCTTACTTTCAGTCATAGCGGTGTACTTATCAGTGAAAAGCAGTGCCATATAGTAGCAATAACTGTATTGACGAATAATCATGAAATTTTGGCACAGATTAAGTAACAATCTCAATATGGCACAGCTAGAACTGAATGAAAGGGCTAATCAAAATGGAATTCAAATAGCGCTGGATACCAATTTGTTCCTTGCTTGCTTTAAAGGCAGTGTCCATGATAAAAGCCATGTCTGTTTTTTCGGTGGAGATCGGCAGCTGCGGGGCCTAGCGCAACCCTAACGTTGACAAAACTAAGAAAAATGAGCTCGGAACGGTCCCCTACGGCCCCAAAGTTGGACACCCGTCAGCTCGTCACACCCCAGATGCACTTTCCAAGCCTACCGACGTGAACAAATGAATGCTCGAGATTGTGGGATGAGCGATGGGTTTCGATCAATGGCCCCGTTCCTCCCTTCATTCTCAACGACCATAACTCCGTTCCTAAAAGGTCTTGTACGATTCCAAAAACATCGTTGGAATCAGCGTGGGACCGTCTTCAAGATAGGCGGAAAAGCAGAAAAACTATTCTTATCGTGAACACTGCCTTCAAGTGTCCTGCTAGTCGTGAGCGAAGTGTAAGCTAGCAAAAAGTCAAATACACTTCGAAAGTAACGAAATAGTCGGGCTTGAGCTGAAAGGCAGGGTCCAGCAGCCCGCTGGCAAGGTTCTTGCCGAATTAATTGCCGACTATAAGAACTTTTTATTCGGGAAAATCTACGATCCCAACGGTATTGTATTGAAATGTTTCACATTCCTAACATGTAAAATGCTTCGAATTAAATTTTCTATTTGCTCGGGGGAACTTTCGCAAGTGATCTCCATCACTGCTTAAAAAACCTTGACTAAGTTATATTTCTGTGGTTTGTACAACGAATTTCTCATAATTTTCTGTACCCTCGTTCTTCTAGAAACACATACTTTTTTCCGTTCCAGAAATGCGCTATCCCCCTTGAAAAAATTTCCGAAAATTCCTACCACCCCCGTTAGCAAGCCATCAAGTGCTGCTCGATCCTGTTGATATACTGGATGTATCCAGATCAGGGACCGATGCACAATCCCCTGCCGCCGGTGCTGGTGGGCGCGCTGCGAACGGGGTGGGCGCCAGGGATGTGCGGCAATTGTCGTTTGCCGGTTGCCGTTTGCCGGCTGTTTTCGGACGATTTTTGTCGATTGTCGTTTGCCGTTTTCCTCTCACTTTTCGACAAATTTCGGCAAAAAAAGCTTAATAGATAACAAACTCCGCGATTAGGACGGGAATGGTAAGCGCGATAAGTCTTGCTGCGACCAGCTCAAAAGGAGATAGGCTACACGGCGACACATTAGTATAGCAACATTTTCTCTTTTCTCCATACTCCATAATCCTCCATACAAACTTTCCTCCATAATTGAAGGCGAAATAGGCAATTCCTGTTCATACCCCTTGATCCATCGTTTTCGCAGTAGGAGAAAACATATGTAGAAACTCTCACAAATATTCAAAACTTCGATCCAGCATATGATACAACTATTTCGGAGGTGTTGCTATACTCATGCGTCGCAGGGTATACATACTTTCAAAACGTCAAGCCAACTGATCTAACCTTAGGTAATTAATGTTAGGCTCTTCAAGACACGAATTAACACCCTGAACAATCTGAGGAGAGGACATAGAGGGTGCTGAAAACAAAACACTGGATGGATCGATTTGTTTCAGATATTTGGTAACAATACATTTCTATCGAGATCATCTTACATCATAATAAACGGCTAGGAATTCACCTTCGACCGGTGACCGTTGACCACAGAGTACGAGCTACTTCACTGGGAGCGCACAGAACGACGGAAAAGCACGTGGGACCCAACTGGGAGTGCGCCAAGCTTCGAGAAAAGTGAGGGACCAAACTGGGAGGTCATCAGGCGACAACGAAAGTGGGTAGGACCCGACTGGGAACGTGACTAGTGTCGGTAGCTTGCTAGGAGGGCAGAGCGCCGAGGAATGCGTGCGAGACTGCTGAGAGAGCGCTACCGTCTTGGAGTGTAAGCAAGACTTCACTGGGATTGTAAAAGCTTCCTATAAACGATGCTGGACTTTAGTGGCAGTTTGTGGGCTTATGCACTGCACGCCGTCTACTACAATGCTCACAATTGCGCTGAAAACATTCTGTGTTGAGAGCTGCAGTTTTGAGTTCGAAGGGTCGGAGTGGGTGTACGCATCGTGGGGAACATCCATTTTGATTTGATTCGTTGCTTGGTCATGAACTAGATGCGCGGACTCGGGAGTGATATGTTGGGAAGAAGGGGGAGGCGTGTAGTTTGGGAGGGAAGTGATTTGAGACGACCGCCGTTTTTCAGGACTCATATCTTAAAGGCAGCATACACGCTCGTAAACGTAATTGGGATAACAACGTGAATCGAACCGTATGGCTTACAACATAAGGCCTACGCATTTTGAAGCATCAAAAACGACCCAGAATGCCGTTACAGGAGTAGCAAGTTTGGCCCCGCCCGTATTTTCACGTCCCGTGTATTTGACCTTTTCCTGCAACGCAGAAAGGGTGGCGTGTAGTTTGGGAGGGAGGTGAATAAAAATACGGGCGGGGCTAGAGTTCATTCACGGCGCGACGCGACGTTATGATTAGCCTACGTATAGATCAAGCGTTTTTGACCCTTCAAAAATGCTTAGGCATTATGTTTTAAGCAGTACGGTTCTATTCACCTTGTTATCTCAACTACGTTTACGAGCACATATGCTGCCTTTAAGGAAAGCTCGTGAGACTACCCAATTGCATGTATAGCCTAGCTCCCTCATTTGGAGCCGGTCGAAGTAAGACTTATCGGGCTTATCATGTCAAAACCTCCTTATCACTGTTATATTTTGCCATGATCGACCGCTCCGCTGCTTACTCCGACCGGACTCATCCGAGCAAGCTAGCTTTTATTTTAGTTGCTAGGGCGCAGATCAGGAGAATTTTAAAGGTCGAAGGGGAGAGGGTTGTCGAAGATGGAGCAGTTTCTCAAAAATGCTCCCAAGACTGTCCGAAAACGTGCGTTCCAGTCGCTTTTTCCACGCCGCAATCTTTTGTCCAAGTTCCGGTCAAATAGTAATCACACCACGAAACGTGTATGAAAAAGTAGTAATTTTTCACCGTTACTTCTCGTACATTCGTATCGTTTTTTTTGTACGAGGTTTTTATTTTGCCGTTTGTCGATTGCCGGCCGCTTTTGGACAAATTTTGTCGATTTCCGTTTGCCGAATTTTCAAAATCTTTTGCCGCACATCCCTGGTGCGCGCCCGCTGAAACGGCATCGATCAACTGCCGGCCGCACAGCTGATCGGCAGCAATATATTCTCCTCATCTTCATTTTGATTTCTCTGCTCCCCTTTTCATCTGTCTCCTTCTTGTTCTGCTTATAAACTATGCATTATTTGTTCCTATGTTTGTTCAATGGTTTTATATGTATTCGCCTATAAACATTATGCTGTTCAAGTTTTTTTTACCCAAATTCTTCTTTTTCAGGTTGTGCATATTAGCCCGAGAGCTTACTGGTATTCTATTCTGCTAAACTATATTGAACGTCAACTGTATTTTTTCCTATTGAATTTTTAATCGCTTTCAAAAATGTATTTTTCCACTCTTTCTTCTAATTTCGTCACTTTTTCGACCCGTTTTTTACCGTTTTCAATTTTTTTTTCCACAAAATTGTTAGGTAGTGCATACACATTTTTTGTTTAGTTATATTTTTAACGTCCCACGCCCGTCGTCCGTTTTTGTTCCAAAGATATGGCATCGTGGAGAAAAAAAAGTGGTACATTTTGGGATAAGACGAACGGCTAGAGAATAAAGATATTAGCAATGATTCGACCTGAGCGACCGCTCGGCTATTCACATCAACCAGTTCAGTTTATTTGAAAAAGTCTAAATACTCCGTCGGCTTTGGTTGGATGAGCGATCCTCAATGAATTTGCCCAGCGCATTGTCCAATCCCAAAATCTACGAGTTTCTTTCTCCACGATGCCCCGCCGGTGAAATAAAAAAGAACGACAGGCGTGGGACAATTAAAATAGCAAAAATGTAAATAACTACACTATCTAACAGATTTTGCGGTTTGAAAACGGTAAAAAACGGGTCGAAAAACTGACGAAATTAGAAGGAATGGAAAAATACATTTTCGAAAGCGATAAACAATGCAGTTTCCAATAGGATAAAAATACAGTTGATGTTCAATCTAGTTCAGCAGAATAGAATACCAGTAAGCTCTCGGACGAATATGCACAACCTGAAAAAGAAGAATTTGGGTAAAAAAAAACTTGAACAGCATAATGTCTATAGGCGAATACTTATAAAATCATTGAACAAACATAAGAACAATTAATGCATAGTTTATAAGCAGAAGAAGAAGGAGACCAAATTGAAGATGAGGATGAGGAAAACATATTGCTGCCGATCAGCTGCGCGGCCGGCAGTTGATCGATGCCGTTCAGGCGGGCGCCCACCCTGTTCGCAGCGCGCCCACCAGTGCCGGCGGTAGAAGGTTGTGCATCGGTCCCTGACCTGGATACATCCCCTATAGGAGCTTTTTGTAGTTGTAAGGATATTGCGGTATAGATGCAGAACGTTTCTCAATTTTGACGTACACGCCGAACATTCTTCGGGGACGTTTCGGACTCTCTCGATGACAGCTCGCCATTAAGGGCTTTATTAAAATCTTATGAAAGGTAGTCTGAGGAGGTTTATATTTACTACAGACTTTCGTTTAGTGTGAAGTTTAACCACTTCTCCGAAAGTGACGTTTGGATCCAGCAGACGGGTACTCAGCAGTAAGAAGCTTCACTGCATACATGGGCAAGACTACTATAGCCCTTGTAATTAAGATGCCTTCAATTGCACCTACGAGGTATCTCCACTCGATCTCAACGGAAGCATTTGGAAAAATCTATCTCTGAATGGTTAGATATATTGGAAACATCCGGTTTGAGAGCATTTTTAGTTCCCGCGAAGAAAACCGTTTGCAGACACCCTTGAAACGAGCGAAACCAATAGATGTTTCATTTATGACAGCTCTGTACAAGTTGTAGAAGTTTAAAAAGGAATATATTCTAATGTTATTCTTCCACGACTCTTCCTTTTACCATGAGGAACGTGGGCGGAAACCGTGCTCTGGCGATGCGCCAGTAGGGGCGCGCCGCGACCGCGCCGCAGTCGACCCCGTCGCAAAAAAAAGCGGCCGGTGTGGATCTTCTCACCAGGGGGGGGGGTCTCAGCTCTGCCGAGAGATCAAGTGAATCATTCTGAATAGGGTATACACTGTTTGAAATATTTTCTCACTAAAAACTGGATTATACTGTCCAATTAACATGAAATTTTGTTGTAATCAAGTCATCGTAAGAAAAAGTTAGCTAAAATCATAGTAAAGGGTCAATGGTTGAATATAAGACACATAGGTTCTGGACGTCTATCCAGGATGGGGTTTTAATGATACCTCTTCTTCGAATTTCACATCTTTTAAAATACCTTGTTCCTCTTCTCAAAATTTTACAACAAAAAAACAGACCAATTAACGTCCGTGAGTGAGAACTGAGAAAATCGCCAAAATTGTTCTCCTGGAGGGGTGGGGGTCTGAGTAAAATTGGCCCTGTCCACACCTCGTGCCATATCCTGACTCAGCTGTTAGCAATCTTACTATCAGAGGGCGACTATCACTGCACCATTTCAGCCTACCCAGCGGCTTGAAGAAAATTAACTTTTCACAAAATTCTGCGAGCCCCCCCCCCAAAAAAAATGCATTTTTTTTTCAAAAAAATTTTCTGAATTTTTACGACCCCTTTGCACCGAGTCACAACAACCCTGCTCAAGATGAAACGGACAATATGGTTTCCGTAATATATTTAGTCTGACGCATGGACCAAGCGGCTGGGTGTGCGGTGTTGGCGGCATCACCGGCAAACGGGGTTTCGATCGTGCGCGGCGATCTACCATTGCAGCCCCGTCCATTCAACAGAATAAATTTATTACGTGAACTCTACATATTAGGTTGTGCGTAAAATATCCCGAAACTTTCTCTTTCCCCATTGCCAGAGATTTTTCAATTTGTTTCTTTACGCACGTTGTGATAAAACGCTCGAAACCGCCAAGATACATATCTGATGATCATTCCCACTTCCAGCGAAATATTGTGGTTCCCGAATTACACACGGTATTGGATTGGAGTGAAAATCTTCACTACTGAGCACGTGGTGGGTCAAAACTACTCCAGCGAAGAACTTCTGCGGATGCTATAACTACGCCCATAAGGGGTCGTTTATACTCCCACCGCCGAGCGGCGCGGCACAGTGCATTTCTGCAATATTGGTCACGCGGCGCGGCACGATCGATATCGTAGGATTGCACTTCGCCGCGCCGCTCGGCGGCGAGAGTATAAGGGGTCGTTTATACTAACGCCGCGGGGCGGGGCGGCGCGGCGAGATGCAATACAGCCATATCGATCAAGCGGCGCCGCCTGGCGGCGCCGAGAGGCGTTTAGAGTTTTTCTGCTCGAAATCTTGCAACGGTGCCGCACGCGGCCGCCGCCTAGGTGCTGCCGCGCCGCCCGAGGAAGGGGCCGAATAGACTCCTGCTGCAGAACGGAGCCGCAGCATGCAATGGAGGGGAATCGATCGTGTGGCGCCGCATGATCGATACTCCTCCATTGCATGCTGCCGCGCCTTTGAGCGGCGGGAGTCTATTCGACCCCGAAAGCAGGCGGCGCGGCGGCCGCGCGCGATCCGCATTGACATAGTATGCTTCCTTTGCTGTTATTTCATACGAATTCTCAATTTTGTTCTTCTGATTCATCTCTGAAATTCCTTCCATGGTCCTGGGCATTGGTTAGAGTAGGCTGAGTAGTGAAAAGTTCATTTTTTTAGCTTTTGAAATCATTTTTTTGAAGAGAAATCATTTTCGAAGACTCTATCCGCCTTCGGGTGCTGTGTTATAATACGAAAAATTATAGATGTTTCTTTTGCACAAGAAATCACTCATTACAATCGGCCTTGTGTTATGTCAGAGCTACTCCAGGCTGTGTTTGACGTCATTCTGCGACGTCGCCGCGTAAATTCGACGCAGCCCGATTATAAATCCTAGTGGCGCGATTTTTCAAGCGGCGCGCCGCGCCGTCCCACTTATTGCCGCGGCGCTCCGCGGCGGAAGTATAAACGACCCCGAAGGGGCTGATTAGAGTCCCGCCTTTGAAGGCGCGGCACCATGCGATGGAGGAGTATCGATCATGCGGCGCCGCTCAATCGATTCTCCTCCGTTGCATGCTGCCGCGCCTTTCAGCGGCGAGACTCTAATCGGCCCCCAAACGACCCCTAAAGTATAGTTGTGCAAAATTTTCGAAATTTTTTTCGTTCGTTCGAAAATTCGTCGAACGAAATTTTTTCAAACTTCGTTCGTTCCAAATTTTTTCCATAGAATTTTTTTCAAATTTCGTTCGTTCGAAATCCGATTTTACGATTTTTTTTTCGAAATTCGTTCGTTCAGAATTTTTTCAAACAAATTTCTACAAAAGTTCGAAATTTCCGACAAATTTCGAAAAAAGTTCAAAACTTTCGACGAATTTCGAATAAAATACGAAATTTCGAAAAACATCGAAATTTCGAAATTTTTTCAAATTTTCGAATTTCGTTCGTTCGGCCTCCTAAACTTCGAATTTTTGGTGCTATGTGGGAAGGGGGGGGGCACTGTTGTATCGCACTTGGCCACGCCCATTTTTCCGTGCCGAAATGACTCTCCTGATTTTGGCAGGGGAGGGAAACCCCGGGTAGGTGCTGAAATTTAGTGCGGCACAGTAAAATGGGCGTGGCCAAGTCCATCGCGCCATAGTGCCCTCCCCTTCCCACATAGCACCGAATTTTTTTCGGAATTCGTTAGTTCGAAATTCTTTCGAACAAATTTATTCCATTTTTCGTTTGTTCGAAATTTTTTTCGAACGAATTGTGGTGCGCGCGAAGGTTTGGTTTTGAATCGGCCCCGCGCGCAACCCCTTTCTCGAAATCTCAGTTCAGAATGAACGTAGAATTTAGAGCTAAATTGCATTGAAAAGAGAGCAAAAAGTTGATACTACCACCCAAAAATGGTTAGGAATGATTCATTGGTTTTCGAGTAAAAAGTGAAGGACCGCGCGTTTTTGTTTTTAATCTCCTTTTTTTCAGACGGCGTACACGATCTTGTTGGTACACGTAAAATTGAGCTAGGGAGCTCATTTTTAGATGGGAGGCTGGAAATGGATGTAGGTCGCTCTTATTCCAATTTGAACTTGATACCTTAACTTTGAAGGGTACCTCAAAATCGTGGGTTTACATTCTAAATTAGCCGTGGAGCAGGAAAACTACTTTTCCTGCTACGGCTGTGGAGACCGGGGTGTGTGGGTGAATCTGCAGCCAATCAACACAGGTCGTCGGAGGTAAGTACTGAACTTGTCAGAATTCGTACTCATGACACGTCATCGATCGATAATCAATATTATAGATTTTCGTGCTTTTTGCACAAAATGCGGCGAGAAGTGATGGCTGGTGGGATTTGTTTTCTTGGTTGAGGAATTTCGCTCCAGTCATTATCGATAAATACCAATCAATAATATTGATTTTCTCGCCTGTTGGACAAATTACCGCAGTGATATTTGATTGTTAATGGCTCTAACAAGTCACTTTTTGGGAAATTCTTCTCATCATGCAAGATCAAATATTAGTGATCCATATTATCGAGTTCTAACATGTTGCACAAAATGCGGCGATGAGTGGTATTTTTTCATGGTTTTGGGTTATAAGTTTCAAACATTGTACTCATACGACAATATCGTCTGTCAGATGGTTAATCATTCCAAAATGGAAATCGTTGAGCAAAATGGAAGTCAGAAAGGGAACCTTCAGGAAAAATATGTGAAAATTCTGAAAATTTAGCTGCCTGGCAAAAGTAACGATTTGGTAATGGTCAAAAAAAAATTCAAAAATGTCTTGAAATATCTTTAAAAAATGATTTGGTGTAAAATATCCTGGAGTAATAAAAAAGCTAGGAAATGAAGTGAAATAACATTGAATACGATTTGGTGGTCGATCCTTTTACAAGCTTCCCGTAAAACTCATCAAAACGAAACCAAACGCGCAACGGAAACATTAAGCCATTTTTGAAAGCTGTAATAAGGGAATCAGGATAGCTAGGTGAACGCAAGGCTCCATTCCATATCGTGACTGATTTCATCTTGATGACTTTAACGGAGAAGCTTGTGTAATGATCGACCACCAAATCGCATTTTAGGTTATTTCACTTCTTTTCCTAGCTTTTTTATCACTCCAGGCTATTTTACGCCAAATCATTTTTAAAGATATTCCAAGACATTTTTGAAACTTTTTTTGACCAACTCCAAATCGTTACTTTTGCCAGGACACTGGATTTTCTTTTTCTTCTTTGATTTTTGTCATTTTTCGTTCGTTCGAAATTTTTTTCGAAATTGTACAACTATACCCTAAAGCGATCAAATCTCCCGCTCACCTCGGCAGCTATAGTGGAAAGGAGGCAGAAACGTTCGAACTTGATTAGAACTGAGGATTTTTAGTGAATATCTGTATGGAATTCAGAAAGAAACGTTCTGCTGAAAGCAGAAGAAATATTAGATAGAGCAAGATTTTCGCTTTGAAACGCCTAATCACATTTGAACAAAATAACAGCGGAATTTTCGAATTTGACAAGATACAGAAAAAATAGCGGAGACAATTTTCAAGTTTGATGAAACAGCAAAGGAAAACTGGCCTTTCCACATCTTCTTATCAAACCGCAGTAACCGTACTAGTATAGTCTCCTGCATTTCGAATTCGTCGTCGTCCTTCTCAGCCGATGTGTTTAGCAAAATATCGCCCACGATCGCACCAAGAATCGCTACAAAGACAAAATCACCCTCGAGAAAACAGGCCAACCTATTGTTGTGGAGGCCGACCTCAGTAGTCAAGCAGACGCCTTGATGTATTCGATGATGCCCGACGCGTCGTTTATAGTCTCGACGCGGGGCGGCGCGGCAGAGCGAAATTCTATCAAATCGATCGCGCTGCGACGAATGAATGATTTGGCATGATAGCACTTCGCCGCGCCATCTCATCTAATGAAATGAGAATGGCAAACTGTGGATGTCGGATGGTAGTCTTGAGGCGACAAGCCACGAAATGGCAGAGAAAAAAGGGGAGCGGCGAAGGCCACCATTGGCTGTAGTGTCTCTGCATCACACACAGCCGGCAGAGAAGAGTCTTCCAATGTCACGACTTTGCCCCCCCCCCCCCACTCCCACTCATGGTTTGACGCCTGAGCACTACACCCCTAGATAATAGTCCATTCTGTCTACTTACCTTTCAAATTGTTTACTGATTAGAATTATGTGGTTTGAGAAAATGCCTTCCCAACCTTCAGACAAATCCAATTTTAAAACACCAGTTTGTTCGTAACTATTTCACCTCTGTAAGGGAACCTGCGAGAAAAGGAACCCCATAAACCATGCTACACCAAATTTTACGGATACTTGAGGAGCTTTCCTCTGTTCCCTGCTACTTGAAGAAGGGTTGAATAGCTGTGAAGGGTGAGGGCGTTCGTCCTAGCGCAGCCAGTCAACGGGAGCAGTTCATGAGAGAATTCTGCTTTCAACAATAGTCAGTATCTCCCAAGAGTTTTTCATTACGCCTCCGATGGCCTACAGGCCATAAAACGGCCAATGTCTCACAGTCGACTGGGTACCACGCGCGCGCGTGCAGCTGCGCAGCGCGTAGGTACGCAGTTGACTGTATTCGATTACCGTTTTGACTGGCCGTATGGCCTGTAGCTCTCTCCTATCAACACGTCCCAAAAGTGGCAACCTCGGAATCCATGGAATCCGCCGAACTGGATGCTGGACACTGAGCTACATAATACGCACATACAAAGAAGCGATAGCGGATGAACCTATCATAGTCGATTCCTAAAATTACTTACGGAATGCGTCGATCTGCGAATTGAGCCAAGCGAGTAGTGCAATTGCGTGATTCTGATGAGCAACCAGAGCACCATCCATCACCTTCACATCAAGGGGTCCAGCCTTTTCCGTGCGTCTATTCACATCGCGAAGTGTGCGACGCTAAATGAAGTTTTCAGGAGAATCTCTTACAGACTTCCACTTCCATTAAACCAACCTGAATATCAGATTTTACCCGCTCGCAGTCTATTTTTGCTCCAACTTTGACCGCACTGCGACCTTCACGGTCCACGATTGTAGCAATCAGCATAGCTTGGTCTTTAGTGCAATTTATAAACATTTCAAGAGCACGAATCACCTGAATCGTCATATGTTCCGAGGAGCCAATACATAAGAATAAAATCGGACCAACCGTTTCATATGTATGCGTTTCGTCGTTGTACAATACAGTGACATACGGAGCTATACTTGTAACCTCGGGTTTTTCAGTAGGTGCTCTGAAGTCACTTACAAACTTCATAATAATGGTGGCAGGAGACGGATGGAGAGGCAAAATCCTACTTACACATTTAGTTTCAATGGCAGAACATCACTTTTTTCCCAACATATTAATTTTGTAGAGTACTGGAGAACAAGGGAGGCTAGTCCTCGTAGACGCATTTCTAGTAGTTCTGGCAGTGAAAACGGAACCATTCTAGAACAACAACGTACTAAAACGAGCACCTTTCCCCCCAAAAGAAGGCAAACAACAAACTCGTCGATCTTCTCGTGCAATTGACAGGCATATCCACTTCGCCATGCGTCTTTGTCTCCACAATCACAGTAGCCAGCCCCCACGGAGGTGTGCATCTGAAGGGATCTGCGCGTTAATCATGAGGTTACAAGGGGAGAAAAAATTGATAAAAGTAGACATCACGTCAACTGAAGAAACGTTTTCAAGTCATGAATAACTTTCGATCTCAATAGGGACTTTCAGAGTGGCGTCGCAGCGAAACTCGCAGTCACGGGGTGTGTAGGAACGATGGGGAGTGCTACGAATTGGAAACCGTGCGGCGCGACGGCAGCGAGGGTGGGAGTTTCAGAGTGGGTGAGCTAAGGAGCGCCTTCGCCAGGTGGTTGCGGCAATCGATACGTTGCGCGCAAGAAATGTCTTCAGGGGTCTGCAGAGTTGCAGCAACCGGCGAAAGGTCGCCGAGCGTCTACCTTGACGCGGTGACAAAAATGTTTTCAAACATTATCGTCGCGGCATCGGTTGCCGTTCGCTGGCAGTGACGCAAGGCCGTCGCAGCGTCAAAATACTCTGCGGTGCCCACTCATCGCCCTTCACGGTCGCTCCCGTCGCTGAATATACTCGATATTGCATCACTCAGCGCTGTTCTTCGCTGCGAGATACGCCGCGACTAGAATCCTGCAGGCCCTTTTCGATCACTTTTGTCGCCCGCGCCGCGTTGCGCCAATTCTGCAACATCCCAGGACCACGCCCACTTCTTCTCGCTCTGGGCTTTCAGAGTGGCATCGCCGCGAGTTTCACAGCGACGCCACTCTGAAAGCTCATAGAGATGTTTGCAGAACTGCTGTGTCCAGTAAGCTAAACACATTTTTTGATTGTGGTTTCAATTTATATTCAAAATTTTAATTTGAAAACGCAATTAAAACTTAGACTGACCCCTTCATGTCACTGAATAAAACTTTCTCGGCCATAATCTTATTCGAAAACATGCAAAACTAATTAGGATGAATTCGAAAAAGAAGGGAAAAATCTGAAAATGCCTGAAAAAATCGAAAAAAAAAATCTAAAACTGGAAAAATGCCTGATCTGTGATGGAGAATGGATAATAGAGCTAAGCTGTGAAGTTTAGCTCCTCAGATTCATTGAACAAAAAAAGGACAACAGAAGGCAGAATTTACCCAAATTTGAAAGAATTCACAATCTGTCACTTGAAGGCAGTGTTCACGCTGAATATCACATTCGAGTTCGATTCAAAAATGAGATGCTTTGGTCGTGACTTAACGAATAGGTGAGAAACAGCAGCGGAAAACGCTCAGAATAAGCTCAATTGAGGGTTTCTAACGTAAGTACAGGTTAAGGGTGCGGACCAGTTTACGCGCCCTGCTAGTCGCGCGCTAATGGCGAAACGCGTGTGAATCAATCAGGCTGGACGTGGCGGAGGCGGTTGGCATTTTGCCACCGAAAACGTCCTTGGCGCCACAGACTCGCCAAAACGGGAGGCGGGGCGGGCTTAGGGGTCGTACAGGGCTTACAGAATCTTCACTTCGCGGCTGTTTTTATCGATTTCTGGTGCGTTCTCGCAGCTTTCTTCGATAGTATCTCCCCCAGCATCTGTCAGCATACATTTCATGCTAAAAACTCGGAAACGAGATTTATCGTGAACACTGGCTTTGATTGCAGCGAAACTGCGGCGGTTATCATCGAGACCACCTGTCCGCCATCCTGTTGAACCTATAGAGCAGGCTCATACAGGTTCGAACCAAGAATTCGACGTGCGGTGAGAGGCCTCAGGTGGGAGTGTCTAAGACAGAGAAAAACGAACCATGGCATTGGACCCTAGAGGAGCTACGATTCCCTTTCCTTCTTCTTCTTCTGCAGCCTCAAAGTGGTTTTTGTCATAGGTTGAGGAACTGGGCGGCCTTCACAGGATTTGTCCAGAGGTACATTGTTGTTAAGGAGGTAGGTCTCTTCTGGCACATGAACAAGTACGCCGTGTCGTGTCCGGGAGCACCACAATCCGGGCATGCGTCTGGTCGGCCGCTGTCGATCTTGTTGGCGTAAGACATTAGCAGAATAGAGTGACCACAGCGCAGCGAGGCGAGATCACATCTGGCTCGCCTGCAGAGTTGAGACTTGGACTCGCAAACCCGAGGCGGCACTGCTCCTAAAATAGGGTTCACAGCCTCCTTCTCCAGATATCCTCGAACAAACTGGGTGTGCTGTCGGCTCATCTCTGTACATCAACTTTACGAGGAGCATCTGCGAACGGCGTCCTAATCGACCTCTCTCTGATGGGCTTCATAATTCTCTTTGCCGGATGATTCGGCTGTCCCAGAACATTAATATACATCTGCTGAGCCTGTATTCACAATGCTCCTTGACTGGCAATATGCAGGCCTCCGCGTGAAGATGTTCTATTGGGGAGCTCCTTGCACAACCGGTAGCGCTGCCGAGATGTCGTACGTTCGTGCCGTGGCAGTGTGGAGGAAAGAAGACCACCTCCGTCAACCCCTCCGCGTGGAGGGTTTTTGTCATGAGAGAGATGCTGGCTGGCTGCAGCTCTCCTAAGGATTCTACTACAAATGGCCGGCGTCGAGAGGAATCCAGGACCCGCTCAGAACTACCCATGCGCCACGTGCGGCAAGGATGTCACATGGAGTAAAAACAAGCGTCCAGTGCTTCGGATGCCAAAGGTGGGTGCATCTCTCCTGTTCGGGTCTCAGTTCTGTGAGGCATCACAACTCTTTCTTCCGTTGTGTTCTGTGCTCTGCCCCCAGCAACTCTGATTCCTCCTTTACCAACCGCCCCCTCTCTATTGTACATATTAACCTCAATGGCCTTCGTTCCAAGTTGTCTGAGCTCTCTCTTTTTTTCTCGTACTCATCATCCTGATTTCATAATGGTTCAGGAAACAAAGCTGTCTCCTTCTACTACCGCTCGTCCCCCTAACATTCCTGGCTATACTGCATATCATGCTCCAAGGTCATCTCACGGCGGAGGAGTTTCCACTTTCGTACTATCGATTCTACCCTCTCATATCATGCCAAACACCCCATCGGACGGTACTATTGAGTGCCTACAGGCCATGAAACGGCCAAATTCTCACCGTCGACTGCGTACCACGCGCTGCGCGACCGCACGCGCGTCGGAAGCGAACGAGTTTTGGCCGCCGCGCGACGAGTTTCGGCCGTCGCGCGCCGCCCAAAACTCGTTCGCTTCCAACGCGCGTGCGGTCGCGCAGCGCGTGGTACGCAGTCGACGGTGAGAATTTGGCCGTTTTATGGCCTGTACCTATCCACCTCCCTCTTAAAACACCTCTATCTCTTTTTAATATCTATATCCCTCCTACCACGTCCTGTCACCAATCTTATGACCCCACTCCTTCACTCAAGCAGCTGTACGACTGCTCCCTTTCACCCTCTGTTGTCTTTGCAGGCGATTTCAATGCTCATACATTCTGCTCGTCGCTTGACACTGACGCTAGAGGAGAAGACGCCGAAGAATGGGAAGAAGAGTGCGATCTGGTCATTCTCAACGATGATCAGCCCACTCGTCTCCTGGCCAACGGCCGATCCTCTAGTCCAGACATCTCTCTTGTATCTTCTAATCTCTCCAGCGCCTGCTCTTGGTCGACCGCTACAACTCTATCCAGTGATCATATCCCCGTATTTGTCCATGTCGATCTCTATAATTCTCTTGCTCCTTATTCAGGTATCCGTCAAAGGTCTTATCTAAATCTTTGCCTTGCAGACTGGCGCTTGTTCAGAAAGGTGGCACTTCGCCATGTGGATGACTACCCATGGGATGGAAACGTGCACCAGAAGGAACGTCACTTGACTGACGCGATTCGCAAGGCCATGAAAGCAGCCTTTCCGGAGGGCCGAGTTAAGACCTTCTTTCCCAATGTCACCAGGGAAATCTTGGAGAAGATAAGGACAAGGGATGCAAAGAGAGTCGTAGATCACCTAGATCCGACCATCGCTGAGCTGGATAGTGAGATTAAGCGAGATCTGGACAAGCACAAGAAGGAGTGTTGGGAGAAATTTACGGAGAAGATGAATTTCAAGAGTGATGGAGCGTCAACTTGGAAAGTTCTAAAGAAGATCTCGGGCAAGAGCACCTCCACCAAATATTCCACGATCGAGTTCGAGGAGTTTTCAAGTCGGGGCAGGAGGCTGCAACTGCTCTCGGAAAGAATTTTTTCATAACTCAGGCTAAGAGAGGGAAGCAGAACCGAGTGACTGTAAGAGAGCTCTGTAAGTTACCACTTATGAATGAAGCAGAAGCTGTGACGCCCGCGCAGATTGAAAAGGTGGTTAAAGAGATGCGCAACTCGAAGGCTGTAGGGCCGGATGGCATTAGTCCGGCGGTCTTGAAGAAACTACCGAGTGAGATTATGCCAATTCTGGCTGACGTCATCAACACATCCTTTCGAACGTGCATCTTACCGCAAGACTGGAAAATAGCAAGCGTCATCCCGTTGCCCAAGCCAGGTAAATCGCCCTCGACGGCTAAGGGATACAGGCCAATAAGTCTTTTATCACCAATCGCCAAAGCCGCTGAGAAACTGGTCGTCAAGGAGCTGGCCGAGCATAATAACAATCAGCAGCACCAGCATGGATTCCGCAAATTACACTCTACCACCACGGCGCTGCTGGAGATTGTGAGCTATGTTTTGGATGGCTTCAACGCCGGAAAGCCTCAACGCACTGTTGGAGTAGCCCTGGACCTCACGAAGGCATTTGACACTGTCAACTTAGGCATACTGTCTGAGAAGCTATTGAGGTCCACCATCCCGCCTTGGCAGAAGCGATGGATTACCGCACTCATCAAAGGACGCCGAGCATAAGTGCTGTTTCAGGGACACGTCTCTAATAGCTTCCCGATCGCTGCCGGTGTCCCTAAAAAAGGAGTCATTTCTCCTGCTCTGTTCAGTCTTTACCTGGAAGATTTGCCCGTCCCCCCAAGCAGGGCTGGGCACGCGTCCCGGTTAACCTTAGGGGGGTGCATATTGGACGTTGCAGAGAGGGCAAAGGGGGGTGCCTAAAGCGGACACCAAAAAAAACGAAGTGCATGTTCTGTCGAATTTCAGGAGCGATTCTCTTCTGGTTTGTCATATCTTCTTCTCCGCTTTTTAAGACAAACACTTACAGAATTCAAATTATTGATAGATATGCAGTTTGTGTTCGGAATAATTCATAGTTGCTGTCGAAGCTTCTCATCAACAACTCTATGAATTAAAGATCATATATAATGTGTTTGATTGTTTTGATGAAGGAATAAACTCTACTCTGTTATCTAGTAGCAAGTAAGGATTGATGTGATGTCATGTTTTTTGGTGCAACGTCCATTGGTTACGCTGGTGGTTACCGATCCAAGGCAAAGATACAAAGACAGCGCTCAGAAAAGCTATCGTTCACGTTCAGAAAAGGATTAGCGAACTGCTGTATTATGGCAGACTAAAAATAAAGATATCACGGTCAGTATAAAAACTAGCCAACGGAATTTCGTCTATGAGAATGACTTATGAAGAGAGCCGACTGTCAAAATTGAAGACTGCAAGTTCCAGTGAAAGAAGCAAATAATCGTATCTTCCTACTTGAGAAGTACCCTGTACATAAAAACCCGAATTTTATCCAGCTTGAATGCCGCAATTCCTTAGAGACTGGGCTCGCCGCGCGATATGGTGTTTGTCCGCAGCTACACAGCGCACACTGGAGTGGACGCGCGCTTGATATTAATTAAAAATGTGTTTTATTACAGAACGGGGAGGAGAAAAGAATCGAAAGTGGAATAAATGGAAGAAGGCAGAAATAGGATGCTTTCAATGTAGCCATTTCAGAAATTTAATGTAAATAAAATATATTGGAGCAGGGTGAATTTTTCGGACTTTACAAGGTTCATTGAAATGAACTTTGTTGATTAAAAGGAGCATTAACCATGAGAACTAAGAGCATTGGGAAAAATAGGATAGTCTGGCAAACATTTTAGTAACGAAAGCTTTGATATTCAATGTGATTTAAAGGCAGTGTTCACGATAATCCTGAATTTTGGGATTATTCGCTATATTGATTAGATGGTCCCCGGGTAGAACTAAAATGACGTTGAAACTGAGAAAAACGCACAAGAAGTGCTCGAAATCTTCAAGTATCAGCCCGCCTCTTAAGTATCACAGGAATTGTTTGTTGCGACAGTAAAATGTTTTGTGGACCCGTATTTTGCAATTCTCTACTATCTATTGCTCCGTTCTTTCCTTAGGGCCCTAACTAATCCCGTTTTGCCTGAAATATTCTTCCAATTTTGATTAGCTCCATTTTTTACCGGTGACAACCACCGTGAACATGTTCATCCAATTGGACAACTGGTCCATGATTTGAAATAATGTCACTGAAATACGACGTTTAAATGCGTTTCTCGCCGTTTCTTCGCAATTTTGGTAATACTTGGGGGCCAGCGCATTGTTTCATGTGAAAAACTCGGGGACGAAAATCATCGTGAACCCTGCCTTTAAGGACCTTAAAACACGTCCCGGTTTTGTCCCGGTTTTCGGGGTAAAACCGGGACGAGATTTAGTGTCCTTAAATCAGATTAAAAACTACCTTGTTGAAGCTAAATTGTTTGCCAGATTCTCCTCTTTCCCACAATATCCTTTGCTCGCATGTTTAATGCTACTTTCGATCAACTAGGTTCGTTTGAATTAAACTTGTCACGGCTAAATACTTACCCCTGCTCCAACTTTGTTTGTTTACATTACATTTCTAAAATGGGTACATCCAGAATAGACAATTTTCATCATCTTCCTTTTCCTCCGGTTTCAATCCTTTTCTCCTCCCCGTTCTGTAATAAAATACATTTTTTTATTGATATTGTGTGCGCGTCCACTCCCGTGTGCGCTGTGTAGCTGCGTACACACACCATATCACACGGCGAGCCGAGTCTCTAAGGGATAGCGGCATTCTACGTGGGTAAAATTCGGGTTTTCCACTCCCTACGCATCTCATCAATCCCTACATGGTTCCACAACACAAAATAATTCTGAAAATTTCTTCATCAGAACGATCAAACACGGATTAATCCTTCGTACATAGGTTCATGAAAACATTCGATAGGAAACATTAATTGCTGCAATAAAAGTATCTCTGTCGTTGTTTGTAATTGCTGAATTGTAATTAATAAAAAATTGTTTTATCTTTTGACACAACCAACCTTCTTACTAAAAATTTTCTTCATAAGATTGTTTGGAAGTTTAAAAATTACACTACCTTTTTTGTTGACATTTTCGGAATTTTCTTTATTCAGTGCTTTTTTTATACTCTGGTTTATCAAAATAAAGAAGTCAAGATCATGGCTGTTGTGCTCGATTCCTCGGAAAACAGCCGATTTCGATTTCCCATAGAGAGGTGCCTGAAAATTACCGAGCTAAGGGGGGTGCATATTCAAAATCGCCATGCCGGGACGTGTGCCCAGCCCTGCCCCCAAGTGACATCAAAGTCGTTGCGTATGCGGATGACATCACTATCTTGTGCCGAGACAGAGACATTAATATAGCTGCACGCAAGATCAATAGCTACCTCATCGTTCTGAAGAGCTTTGTCGATGATATGATGCTCACTGTCTCTGCCGCTAAATCATCTGTATCAGTTTTCTCCACTGACCCTAAGGAACACTGCGCTCACCCCGTTGTGAATTGGGAAGACGCTCGTCTGCCTGCCGCACGTTTCCCTAAGCTGCTCGGCCTAGTATTGGATCCTTCGTTGAGGTTCCACAAGAATACTGGGCAGAAACAGGCTACAGTGAAAGCAAAGCTCAACGTTCTACGAGCTCTGGGAGGAACGTCGTGGGAAGTAGCAAGGAGACAATTTTGACCACCTACAAGGCAATATTGCAGCCGGCGTTGGAGTACGCTGCACCGGTATGACAGCACATGATATCGGATTCATCGTGGACAAAGATGCAGCGAGTTCAAAATGCTGCACTTCGGATTGCCACAGGGTGTGCTAAAAGCACCCCAGTGGAACATCTTCATGCTGAGGCCCGAGTTCTGCCGGTTAAGGAGCACTGCCAACTCCAAGCGCAGCAACTGGTTATTAACATTGTCAAGCAGCCTGACCAACCATTAAGAAGGATCATGAATCCCGTGAGAGAGAGACATATCAGAAGGCCTTTTGCCGATGCTCCCGAGAAAGTCAATATACAAAGATGGACGGACTCCCAAATGGATCGTCTGCGTCTTTTACGTGCGGAGCACACCAAGTTCGTCAGGGATCACTTGAGTAGGATGACCGTCAATCCCATATTGGGGGTCGTACCACCCATAGTCAGCAACCCCGAGATGGAACTCGGTATGCGGGCTAGAAGTACCCTTGCCTCGTTACGCTGCGGTCATTCCCCTATGCTGATGTCATTCTTGCATAAGATCGATCGCAGTAAGCCGGACGAGTGCCCGGACTGTGGTAGCCGTGGCCACAAAACTGAACACCTATTTGATTGCCCAAAGAGGCCGACCACTCTGAAAACAATGGATTTGTGGACGAATCCGGTTTCAGTCGCCCGTTTCTTGAACCTTTGACAAAAACCTTCCTGCGGGTGCAAAGAAGAAGAAGACAACCGGTAGCAATTCTAAGCGCAGCATTCTGTACACGCTGCAGCTTATTCCAGGAGCTGTCTGACACCAAGTTCTGCCACACTGGTGCCGCATATTCCAGAGCCGGCTGGAGTATTGCTTTGTAGGTTCTCAGTATAGTCTCTCGGCTGTTTCCCCATGATGTTCCTCCGAAAGCTCTCAGAATATTAAGCTTTGCCTTGACGACTGTCTGTTTCTGTTCCGAGTTTTTGTGGAACTTCAGTGACGGATCGAGAATAAGACCAAGCAGATTAGGGAATCTTACTGCTGGCAAACGATTACCATCCCATCTGACATCTGGGTGGGCACTGTGTCCCTTGGTGCTTGTTGTGAACACTGATACAGAAGCTCATACGCACACAGAGTAGAAATCACCCTTTACTTGCGACGTTTCGGGTCTTAGACCCTTCGTCAGGCTCTAAATAGGCATAATTTTAACACAACAACTCGAGGATGAAGAGAAATATTGCGGAGTGCTGTGCTGACCGGACGTTGGCACGCGAGCGGGGTTTCTTTTTAGGGAAAGGTGGTGTAAAATCGGCCCACTCGAGATGAAACGCGAACGAGAAATGGTATGACCAGTTGTCAACAAGATCGCATATATTTTCCTTAATCACTATTCGACGTCAGCAGTCGTAAAGCCTCCTTCATTTCCTCTCTATTGTTCATTTCCGGCGAACATCTTTTGATCGACACCCCACATCCAGCACTACCCTCATACTTCCCTACGTCAACGAATCCTTCGCGAAAGACGTGAACAGAGCGGTCCACAAGTCGGCACTGCCACTTCGTCTTATATTTCGCCCCCCGCAGACATTGCGTAATCTTCTGACGTCATCGAGACCTTACGAAGACCGATGTGGAAGAGATCCCTGCTCCTACTGCACTGACGGTGAAAAAATTTGTCAAATGCGGGACGTCGTCTACAAGGTGCACTGTGAAGTCTGTGGAGAATCCTATATAGGCGAAACTGGGAGGCCATTGCGATGTCGCTTGGACGAGCACATGAGGGCTTTACGCACTCCACAGTCCTACCCCAACAGTGCTTTTTCAAGACATCGCACGCTCCGCCACGCTCACGAAACTGCGCCAAGTATGACAGTGAGCCTACTACACCGGAACATCTCAAACACTGCTGAGAGAAAAATCAGAGAGGCATTAGAGATCAAAAGATGTTCGCCGGAAATGAACAATAGAGAGGAAATGAAGGAGGCTTTACGACTGCTGACGTCGAATAGTGACTTTTTTTGACTTAATCGGTTGGCTTTCGCCTGACGCGGTCATTCCGCATCTTCACCGAGGTGTGCCGTCCTAGTAGTCAGCCGTGTCCATTTTTCACGGTCTTCAGCCACAATTTGAACACATTCCATCCAGCTGTCACTATTCCATTTCCTGCGAAACGAAACATCGCGCCTGCACTGTCTTTCGATGCCGAGTGACTTTAAATCCTCTTTAACCACATCCGTCCAGAACTTTCGCCTACGCCCAGGTGGCCGTTTCCAGACAGGATTTGGAAGCATTTTAAAGCGTGTTGTACGAGACGATCCGGCGTTCTTCTTAGTATATGCCGGAGCAGTCGAAGTCGACTTTCCATTGCTGCTTGAGATGGCGTTAGGAGATGCTGGCACCTCCCTCGTGTCAAGCGTTGATGTACTGCGTCGATTTCCTTGTAAAGGTCTTCGTTATGGCATACACGCGGCCAGAAACAGCCAAGCAAACGCCTACAAAGCTTCCTCCGTGCAATCCAACCTTTTCCATCTGTGTTTTCGCTGCTGCCCACGTGTCCGATCCGTACATCATGCTAGGGCGACTAGCGGATAGGTAGACGCGCAACTTGACTTCCTTCGCGATGGTGGTAGACCACAAACACTTGGTTAGAGAATTGAATGCAGACGTAGCTTTAGCACATCGTTGTCGAATATCCGCTGCATAACTACCATCGTTCTTCAGCAAACAGCCCAAATAACAGAAATCGTCCACCAGTTCGATACGTTGTCCGTCCACACAAACTCCAGTTGAAGGCCTCTGAGAGACCCACATCTGCTTGCATTTGTCGGGACGAAGACGAAGTCCATAGGCTGCGGCATACTTCGAAACGAGGTTCACAATCCTTTGCAGTTTTGCGTTGTTTTCAGCGAATAACACAATGTCGTCGGCGTACTCCAGGTCGACAAGGGAGCGTCCTGATGGTGTTAGGATCACATCCGCAGGAAACTGTTCTGCAACTCTACGCATGATGTCATCAACGGCGAAGTTGAAAAGAAAAGGTCCTGCAACGGCTCCTTGCCTTACTCCTGTTTTCACCTCGAAAGCTGACGTAAATCCGACAGGTGTACGGACTGCTGCTGTTGTTCCTTTGTTCATGTCCTCGATTAACCGAACATACTTTTCCGGGACTCCATCTGCTCGCAGAGCATTGAGCAATCGATCACGATGAGGAGAGTCGAACGCGGCTTCAAAGTCCAAAAAAAGCAAGCTGTAATGGCTTCGAAAACCGCTGCCACGATTCAATTACTCTTCTCACGACGAACACTTGGTCGATGGTCGATCTTCCAGGTCGAAAACCGGCTTGCTCATCTCTGGTCGTTCCTTCACGATGTTTGATAAGTCGCTCGAGAATGATACGTTCTAAAACCTTGTACGTGACACGAAGTAGAGAGATTCCTCTGTAGTTCTTAGGATCCGTGACGGATAGCTTCTTGTGAAGAGGTACGATGATCGCATGTCTCCACGAATCGGGTATCCTTTCGCTCATCCATATGGCACGGATGGTGTTGGTCATTTCACGAATCCCAGACGGAGGAAGAGCTTTCAGCATTTCAGCAGTGATGTTGTCATCTCCACCTGCCTTTCCATTCTTCATTTTCAGGAAACAATCCAAAACTTCAGACTCAGTCGGCGGTTCCTCACTGACATCGTAATGTGCTCTCTGAACATGCGGGAGCTCAGGTACTGATGGCGCTGGACGATTCAGTAGTGAACTGAAGTAATCCTTCCATATTGGCAGCGTCGCATCACCAACTGCAACTCCATTGGTAGTGTTCAAGACAGGAGAACATCTCTTCATCTTCCCGCTATACTGTCGCAGCAACGTGTAGGCTTTCTTCGGATTCTTCTCCTCCCAAGCCTTCTCGAACTCCTTAGCTCTACACGTCCACTCGTTCGCGGTCACTTTGAAGCTGCCGACGCAACTTCCTCCTCAGATGCTTCTCCTCCACGAAGTTTCCTGCAGTTCGGAGAGCACATACTCTGTTGTAGGTAGATGTTGTTTCTTCTGAGACGTAGGCGAACTTCTTCTTAGGCTGTACAACCGGGAGTGCCTCTTTCGAAGCGTCCTGGATGCACTTGACAAAAGAATCCGCGTCGCAAAGTTTCTTCTTAGTCCGTACTCCGATGTGAATAGAAACGCGTTGTCGGAAATTCCTTCTGCACTCTTCATCTCTGAGACTTGTCATGTCAATCCTCTGGAGAGGCTGAGCCCCTCGCTTCCTCTTATGAATCCTCGCAGTGAAGTTCAACAGAACAGGACGGTGATCCGAATCGAATGCGACATCCCACACAGCTCTAGATCTTCGAATGTCCGATACTGGAATATTCCTCGTCAGGACATAGTCAAGCTGTAGTTTCAAAGTTGTCATCTTCCGCTTCCGCTGCTCTTCTGGAGATAGCCGGGTTGGTCCCTGCCACGTAAGCTGATGGCGGCGATGATTCCTCTTGAATGTCGATGCAATAATCAGACCACTGCGTTCACAAAAGTCGACAAGGCGGTAGCCATTGTCCGATGTTTGCTCCACTGGGTAGAACCATTTACCGAGTACTTCGGATTCCTGATCAAGTCCCATCTTCGCATTTGCGTCAATCCCCACGACAACAGCATGTTGACAAGGTATCCTGGCCAGCAACGCATTGAGTTCCTCATAAAACGCATCCTTCGAATTGTCTTCGGCGGTTTCAGTGGGCGCATGAGCACTCACTATCCACAGATTGAATCCTCTGTGATCCCGCAGTCGTACGAATGCATTCCGACACGACGTTGAGCCGAACTCCTTGACCATACCATTGAAATCCTTCCTTACAGCTATTGCACAGCCTCCCACTCTCCTATCGTCAGCGTTACCGCAGTAGATGGTGTACTCTCCGACGCTGATGACGGGTCTATCCTGAGGCGGTTTTCCTTCAAAGCAGCACACGGTTCATGCAAATAGCTCAGAAGTCTGGATAGCGCAGTTTTTTGGATATCACTCGACAGCGATCGACAGTTCAGGGTGGCGAAATTGTGGCTTGTAGCCAAAGACTCCATGACTCCCTAGGTACGGATCCTAAGGTGTTATGGACCAGAGGCCTTAGTGTGCCGGACGGCGACACCTTTATGCAATGTGCGGGATACTTTCGCGATATAGTTGTGCACGCTATATCGCTCGAACGTTCCCTGTGTACACTCAAACGTCTGCTGGGTTCAGTAGAAGCAGGGGCACCAACGAGCAGGTACCAACAGACTTGTATACACACCCCCGTCGAATAGTGATTAAGGAAAATATATGCGATCTTGTTGACAACTGGTCATACCATTTCTCGTTCGCGTTTCATCTCGAGTGGGCCGATTTTACACCACCTTTCCCTAAAAAGAAACCCCGCTCGCGTGCCAACGCCCGGTCAGCATAGCACTCCGCAATATTTCTCTTCATCCTTGAGTTGTTGTGTTAAAATTATGCCTATTTAGAGCCTGACGAAGGGTCTAAGACCCGAAACGTCGCAAGTAAAGGGTGATTTCTACTCTGTGTGCGTATGAGCTTCAACACAACTAACTGAACAACAATAATGAAGCTCAGGGATCAAAGAATACTCAATGATCTAAAGTACCTACAGCGGCAATATCAACTGTGTAGAAATACTTTTCACGTCATGTTATGCTACGTAGGTTATCATCAACATGCTCTATATCTCGACGAGTCTATCTATTTCCTCCAGACCTGGGTTACAAACGACCTCACCCCAACTTTCATAAGCAACATGCTAATCCGATTCAGTCAATATCGGGACAACGCTGTGTGACGTGCGGTGAACGACTTGAGAAAGGGACTACTTTCATCTGCGATCGCAAGACAGAAACGAATTCGAGCCCAATACATCCGAAACATTGTCGCACTCAAAACGACATTGCGGACATTGTTAAGGGATGAGTGTTGGAGACAGCTGCTTCGGGACCATGGTCGAGTTTGTGACGAACTTAGAGCATCTACAAGAGAGAGACTCGGAAGGAAACTAGAGAGTTTGCAACAACACGTCTTACCATCTCGCACTTTCTTCATTCCCAACGCGACTCCGCCGACACGATGCACCATTGTTGGTGATTGTCTTGCTGATGATGAAATAGAAGCAGCTCTCAATCTTGGCCCCAGTTTTGCCCCTCGTCCACTCGTCAACGATAACTTAAAAATGGAAGTGATAACAGCTTTGCAGAAATATGCGTACACACAGAGATGGAAGGAACAAATTGGACCGACAGTGCCTAACCGTAATGAAGATATGTTAGGAAAAATGCCCTTTCCTCGTAAGCAGGCTCGCGCTCCCTCAACTATTCCTAGATGGGTAACAAGACTAACCACGTTGGAATCAGACATACTACAAGTGATTGAACATCACCGCCGAAGAAACGTTGAGGACAACATGACGACCTTTGAGCGAGCTGGACTACGAAAAGCACTCCAGCTAAGGCCAACAGTACGGTTCTCTATCGGTGACAAATGTGGAGGATTTGTAGCCATGTCACGGGAAAGAGATATAGCGCTTTGCCGAAATTCGCTTTCTGATCAGGAGACTTACACGATTTCTTCGAACAGCGAATACAACAGCAGTTTGAAGGTTCTGAACACTACCATCAAGCTCATTCTTGATAAGAATGTTGACGCAAATATGATGAAGAGGCTTATCCCTGCACATCCGATTATTCCCACATTATCAGCTCGTGAAAACGCATAAACTTCCTGTCAATGATACCAGAGCGCTACGGACAAATACTGGGATTAAGATTCGACCTATTGTATCTTCGTGCAGTGGTCCGACGGATGCAATCAGCTGGTTTCTACAACAACTTTTGTCTCCCCTTCTGCAGTTTCTGCCCTCACACCTAGTTAACACGGATCAATTTCTGGAAGGTTTGAGAAACAGCGACCTAACGGCCTCGGATACAGAATATCAAAGCTTTGATGTAACTTCCCTATACACCAACGTAGACACCAAAGCAGCAGTGGCAGCTTGTATCAATCTTCTGCGTCAACACCAACACGAGATGCATCTCTTTGATCTCCGACCAGAAAATATCGAAAGCCTACTGACTGCCGTTGTCGATTTCAATTTCTTTCGCTTCCATAACACCATTTATCGGCAACGACGTGGCTTGGCAATGGGTAACCGACTTGCGCCGCTCCTTGCGATTCTGTTTATGGACAGCTTTGAAAGAAGTACGTTAACATCGAATGTGGTATATTATGGCCGCTATATTGATGACATCTTGATAGTGGCTAAATCAGAAGGTACATTACGTCAAGTATTAGAGGACCTCAATTCACGGTACTCCTCAATAGTGTTAACAGCAGAAAAGCCGGGACCCGATGGATATCTTCCATTTTTGAACACGAAGATAAGGATCTCAAACCATCGGATTCAGAATGTTTGGTACACGAAACCAGCATCGAAGAACGTCCTGCTGCATTCGCGCAGCTGTCATCCAACGTTTATGAAATGTAGTGTAGTGAGGAACTTCATGCAGACGGCAAGAAAGTTGACATCTGACGATTCGGAAGCAGTTGAGACCAAGATAAAAGAAGTAATGCTTGAAAACGGCTATACGGAGAACATCTGCCAGACGTGGAGACCGTATCGACACCCCACATCCAGCACTACCCTCATACTTCCCTACGTCAACGAATCCTTCGCGAAAGACGTGAACAGAGCGGTCCACAAGTCGGCACTGCCACTTCGTCTTATATTTCGCCCCCCGCAGACATTGCGTAATCTTCTGACGTCATCGAGACCTTACGAAGACCGATGTGGAAGAGATCCCTGCTCCTACTGCACTGACGGTGAAAAAGTTTGTCAAATGCGGGACGTCGTCTACAAGGTGCACTGTGAAGTCTGTGGAGAATCCTATATAGGCGAAACTGGGAGGCCATTGCGATGTGTCGCTTGGACGAGCACATGAGGGCTTTACGCACTCCACAGTCCTACCCCAACAGTGCTTTTTCAAGACATCGCACGCTCCGCCACGCTCACGAAACTGCCCCAAGTATGACAGTGAGCCTACTACACCGGAACATCTCAAACACTGCTGAGAGAAAAATCAGAGAGGCATTAGAGATCAAAAGATGTTCGCCGGAAATGAACAATAGAGAGGAAATGAAGGAGGCTTTACGACTGCTGACGTCGAATAGTGATTAAGGAAAATATATGCGATCTTGTTGACAACTGGTCATACCATTTCTCGTTCGCGTTTCATCTCGAGTGGGCCGATTTTACACCACCTTTCCCTAAAAAGAAACCCCGCTCGCGTGCCAACGCCCGGTCAGCATAGCACTCCGCAATATTTCTCTTCATCCTTGAGTTGTTGTGTTAAAATTATGCCTATTTAGAGCCTGACGAAGGGTCTAAGACCCGAAACGTCGCAAGTAAAGGGTGATTTCTACTCTGTGTGCGTATGAGCTTCAACACAACTACATGAACAACAATAATGAAGCTCAGGGATCAAAGAATACTCACTGATACAGAAGACTGCAGCAGAGACTGTGAGCATCATATTATCGAGGAGAAGCTTCAACTCGACGAGACAGGCGCTGATCTTGTTAGCGGCTACTTGCAGGTCACGGTCCTGTCACATGATGGTGATGTCGTCGGCGTACAAAACAATCTTTATATCCTATGGTGGCTCGGGAAGATCCTCAAGATACGGGCTGAATAGGGCAGGGGACAACACTCCGTCTTGCGGAACACCGGCTGCTATTGGAATGCTATCGGATACGTGATTCTGGAACTGAACCTTAGCCCGGCGGCCTTTAGTAAACGCTGCAATCCATCGCTTCTGCCAGGATGGCAGCGAGGACTTCAACAGTTTGTCGGACAGCAGTCCCAAGTTAACAGAGTCAAACGCTTTGGTCAGGTCGAGGGCGACAACCACCGTCCTTAGGGGCTTTCTCATGTTGAATCCGTCGACCACAAAGCTCACGATCTCCAATAGAGCAGTAGTAGTAGAGTGGAGTTTCCTGAACCCATGTTGATGCTGCTATCGCTCATTTTGATCAGCCAGGTCGCTCACGATCAACTTTTTAGCTAATTTGGCGACGGAAGATAAAAGGCTAATAGGTCGAAAGCTTTTTGCCGTACTATGGGACTTGCCTGGCTTTGGCAACGGTATCACATTAGCTGACTTCCAAGCTTGGGGTAAAATGCAGGTCCGGAAAGACGTGCTAATGATATCTGCAAGCATCGGTAGAAGTTCCATGGGAAGCTTCATCAGGATGGCTGGGTAGATACCGTCAGGTCCGATAGCCTTCGAATTCCGCATTTCTTTGATAGCCTTCTCTACTTGGGTGAGAGTGAAGACCTCAGAAGCGTTCATGAGCGGCAACCGGCTCAGCTCTCTAACCGTTACTCTGTTTTGCACGCCTCGCTCGGCACGTGTGATGAAGAAATTCTTGCCGAGCGCATAAGCAGCCGCTTTCCCTGATTTGAAGACGTTCTCCTCAAACTCAATAGCGGAGCTCATCGAGGGAGCGGACTTGCCGGAAATTTTCCTCAACACTTTCCACGTTGTAGTTCCGTCAGCCTTGAAATTCAGCTTTTCAGTGAACTTCTTGTTCTTATCCAGGTCCTTATTGATCTCATTATCCAGCACAGCGATCTCCGGGTCTAGATGGTCTGCGGCTCTCTTCTCATCTCTGATTCTTTTCTTCTGCAGTATTTCCCGGCTGACATTTGGAAAAAAGGTCTTGACACGACCCTCAGGAATTGCTGCTTTCATGGCCTTGCGGATGGCACTTGTTAAATCACATTCTTTCTGATGGACATCACCATTCCATGGGTAGTCGACCGCATGGCGGAGTGGAACATCTCTGAACAGGGTCCAGTCTGCTAGGCCTAAATTAAAATAAGTACGATGACGAAAACCAGAGTAAGGGTCAAGAGAGTCGGAGAGATCAATATAGACAAAGACGGGAATGTGATCACTGGAGAGAGTTGTGGATGTGGACCACGTGCAAGCATTAGAGAGATTGGATGACACAAGAGAGATATCTGGGCTAGAAGGTCGGCCGTTGGCAGGGAGACGAGTGGGCTGGTCATCATTGAGGATAACCAGGTCACACTCCTCAGCCCATTCTTCGACATCTTCCCCTCTGGCGTCAGAATCAAGAGCGGAACAGAACGTGTGAGCATTGAAGTCACCCGCAAAGACAGCTGAAGGGGAGAGTGAGCAGTCGTACAACTGCTTAAGGAGGGGAATAGGATTATAAGAGGGGGGACAAGATGATATAGGAGGAATATATATGTTAAATAGAGCTAAAGCGGTTTTGAGAGGGAGGTGGACAGGAACGTTGTCAAGAGTACCGTCCTTAGGAGTATTAGGAATAATATGAGAAGGTAGAGCAGACTGCACGAAAGTAGACACTCCGCCCCCAAGAGCTGACCTTGGCATGTGATAGGCGGTGTAGCCCGGAATGTTAGGTTGGGGATAAGTGGTAGATGGAGAGAGCTTGGTTTCTTGAACCATGATAACATCCGGGTGATGAGAACGTGCGAATAGAGAGAGTTCAGATAATTTGGTGCGAAGGCCGTTGAGATTAATGTGAACAATGGAGAGGGGGCGGTTGGTAATTGAGGAATCAGAGTTGCTGGGGGCAGAGCATGGAACACAACGAAAGGATGAGTCATGATGCCACACAGAACTGAGGCCCGAACAGGAGAGATGCACCCACCTTTGGCATCCGAAGCACTGGACGCTGGTATGTCTCCCGTTAACATGCTTGCCGCACGTGGCGCATAGGTACTTCTGCGCTGGACCAGGATTCCTCTCGTCGCCGGCCCTCTGTAGTAAAATCCTCAGGAGAGCTGCGGCCGACCAGCACCTCTCTCATGACAAAAACCCTCTTCTCGGAGGGGTTTACGTCGGTTTGCACGGAGGCGATCTTCTTTCCTCCACACTGCCACGGCACGAACGTACGACATCTCGGCAGCATTCCCTTTCCTATATGACGATTTCCACGCGATATTTTCATTTTCGGGCTATGATTTCGATGACCCCCTCCCTTCACCTGCTGAGAACTCACAGAACCGCGCTTGACCCTGGTCTGAGGCGAGGAGGAGGGATGGGGTATGAGCATATTTACATGAGCAAAATACTTCTATTCCGCTCCACTCAAACGAGACACACTTGAAAAAAATTACTTGAAATTCGACAGCATCGCGTTTTGGGAAAAGATCGAGCCGCATTAGCGTGGTTTACACGCACAGGATTCGGCGCAGGGTGTGGAGCCCCACAGAGGGGGTCTGACCTACTGAGGGGCGGAGGGGGGGGGGGTGTCGGAGCTACGCCAATAGACCAAGTGGACCATTCTGAATGGGGTATACTGTTCTTATCTGGACCGAATTCCGGTCCGCAATTGCGTCTCGACACGCTTTGCGGCCGCACGCCCCCGAGTCAGAAGAGATTCCAGCGCCGCAGCCGCCGATCTGCTGACTCTAGATGGGTTTTGGAAACCGGGAACTAAGAAAAATTGGAGAAACTTGTATAAAAAGCCACATCGAGTCGGATTTGGCGCTGGAAACCCGACTGGCTCGAGCGCGTGCGGCCGCAAAGCGTGTTGAGACGCAATTACGGACCGGAATTTGGCCCAGATAAGCACAGTACACTGTTAAGGATCAGTTTTGCTAAAATTCGACAAAAAAGAACCAAGTCAAGCTCCTAGGGGGGTCTGAGGGTCTGAGAAAATCGTCAAAAATTTGACCATATCACACTATTGAGGAGGGGGGGGGGGGAGTTCGAGTAAAATGGGCCTTCTCCGCACCGTGTGCCGTACCCTGCTTGCGCAGTACCCTTGCCCGTACCCACCGCCATTTGACAAATTCAACTTTCACAAATCTCTCAAATAAACCTGAAATAAAATCTGACTTAATTTGGAAGTTAGGGTCAAGCGCGCCTTTCTGTGGGAAATGTGGAAATCTGCGGCACCCCCGCTGACGAAGTGTGAGGTGTCAGAAACTCAGGTGGATCAAGGTAACTCCTCTCATTAGAGTTAGGGTTGAGCAGGCCGTTGCGACCGATGACCAAAACTTTACGACCCCCTTGGTGATTAAAATGCTTACGAACCACCCCCGGGGATCAAAAAATATTTATGACCACAGTTTTTACGAACCCCCCTGGGATGGCGAAATGGCCGCGATGCAATACACGGCGCTATACATCAAACTTTGGTCCAAGAATGTCATATTTCCGAGACCTTTCCAAGTGGTTTGGAGATAAACCCCGATTTTTCCCAAATTTTTACGACCCCTGTTGCGACCGGTCGCAAGCCTGCCCAACCCTGATTAGAGTCCTAGCATGCTGCTATGGATCTTGTTTAAAGCAGTGGCTTTAGCAAGGCTGTCTCCAGGGTCAAACGGGTCTTTGAATAAGACTTCAGAGGAGATACGACCCCGCCCCCTTCATGATTACTTTTCAAAAAAAATTACAAACCCCTCCCTGATTTTTCGTTTTGGTCGAAATGGTTATGTTCCCTCTACAACCGCTGAGAAATTACACAACCGTGCTTAACCCTATCTCTGTCCTCGGAAATTCCAATAGTATTGCTCTCAGGTTTGCGAACACGATTTGGCTTTTAGCTCACCTGCCTGTGTAACGGTGTGTTATGCAATGGAAAAAAGAAGGAATATAACTCCGGAAATTAATCAAAATGTTCGTAATCGTATTGAAAAAAAAAACGCAGTTCTTCTGAGGTCAGGGTGGAGCGATGTAATCAAAATCGATAGTAGTTCCCAGCTAATTGTTTTCTTCTTCTTCTTCTGCAGCCTCAAAGTGGTTTTTGTCATAGGTTGAGGAACTGGGCGGCCTTCACAGGATTCGTCCAAAGGTCCATTGTTGTTAAGGAGGTAGGTCTCTTCGGGCACATGAACAAGTGCGCCGTGTCGTGTCCGGGAGCACCACAGTCCGGGCATGCGTCTGGTCGGCTGCTGTCGATCTTGTTGACGTAAGACATGAGCAGAATAGAATGACCACAGCGCAGCGATGCAAGAGCACATCTGGCTCGTCTGCCGAGTTGAAACTCGGACTCGCAAACCCGAGGCGGCACCGTTCCCAGGATAGGGTTCACAGCCGCCTTTGCTAGATATCCTCGAACAAACTGGGTGTGCTCCTCACGCAGAGGACGAAGCCTTTCCATGTTGGAGTCGGCCCATCTCTGTACATCAACTTTACGAGGAGCATCGGCGAACGGCGTCCTAATCGACCTCTCTCTTATGGGCTTCATGATTCTCTTTGACGGATGATTCGGCTGCCTCAGAACATTAATATACATCTGCTGTGCCTGGAGTTCACAATGCTCCTTGACCGGCAATATGCAGGCCTCCGCGTGAAGATGCTCCACCGGGGAGCTACTTGCACAACCGGTAGCAATTCTAAGCGCAGCATTCTGTACACGCTGCAACTTATTCCAGGAGCTGTCAGCCACCAGGTGCTGCCACACTGGTGCCGCATATTCCAGAGCCGGCTGAAGTATTGCTCTGTAGGTTCTCAATATAGTCTCTCGGCTGCTTCCCCATGATGTTCCTCCGAGAGCTCTCAAGATATTAAGCCTAGCCTTGACGACTGTTTGTTTCTGTTCCGCGTTTTTGTGGAACTTCAGTGAGGGATCAAGAATAAGGCCAAGCAGCTTGGGGAATTTTGCTGCTGGCAACAGGTCACCATCCCATTTGACATCTGGGTGGGCACTGTGTTCCTTGGTGTTCGTTGTGAACACTGAAACAGAGGATTTTGCGGCAGAGACTGTGAGCATCATTTTATCGAGGAAAAGCTTCAACTCGACGAGATATGCGCTGATCTTGTTAGCGGCTATCTGCAGGTCACGATCCTGGCACATGATGGTGATGTCGTCGGCATACATAACAATCCTTACATCATTGGGAGGCTCGGGAATGTCCTCAAGATACAGGCTGAATAGGGCAGGGGACAACACTCCGCCTTGCGGAACACCGGCTGCTATTGGAATGCTATCGGATACATGATTCTGGAACAGAACCTTAGCACGGCGGCCTTTAGTGAACGCTGCAATCCATCGCTTCTGCGATGATGGTAGCGACGACTTGAGCAGTTTCTCGGACAGCAGTCCCAAGTTAACAGAGTCAAACGCTTTGCTCAGGTCGAGGGCGACGGCCACCGTTCTCAGGGGCTTTCTCATGTTGAACCCATCGACCGCAAAGCTCACGATCTCCAATAGAGCTGTAGTAGTGGAGTGAAGTTTCCTGAACCCATGCTGATGCTGCTGTCGCTCATTTTGATCAGCCAGGTCCGTCACGATCAACTTTTCAGCTAATTTAGCGACGGGCGATAAGAGGCTTATTGGTCGAAAGCCCTTTGCCGTGCTTTGGGACTTGCCTGGCTTTGGCAACGGTATCACATTGGCTGTCTTCCAAGCTTGGGGTAGAGTGCAGGTCCGGAAAGAAGTGTTAATGATATCTGCAAGCATCGGTAGAAGTTCCGTGGGAAGCTTCTTCAGGATGGCTGGGGAGATATCGTCAGGTACGATAGCCTTCGAATTCCGCATTTCTTTGACAGCCTTCTCTACTTGTGTGAGAGTAAAGGCCTCAGATGCGTTGATGAGCGGTAACCGGCTCAGCTCTCTAACCGTGACTCTGTTTTGCACGCCTCGCTTGGTACGTGTGATGAAAAAATTCTTGCCGAGTGCGTAAGCAGCCGCTTTCCCTGATTTGAAGACGTTCTCCTCGAACTCAATAGCGGAGCTCATCGAGGGAACGGACCTTCCGGAAATTTTCCTCAACACTTTCCACGTCGTAGTTCCGTCCGCCTTGAAATTCAGCTTTTCAGTGAACTTCTCCCAGCATTCCCTCTTGTTCTTATCCAGATCCTGCTTGATCTCATTATCCAGCACAGCAATCTCCGGGTCTAGATGGTCTGCGGCTCTCTTCTCATCTCTGGTTCTTATCTTCTGCAGTATTTCCCTGCTGACATTTGGAAGAAAGGTCTTGACACGACCCTCAGGAATTGCTGCTTTCATGGCCTTGCGGATGGCACTTGTTAGATGGCGCTCTTTCTGATGAACATCACCATTCCATGGGAAGTCGACCGCATGGCGGAGTGCAACATCTCTGAACAGGGTCCAGTCTGCTAGGCCTAAATTAAGATAAGTACGATGGCGAAAACCAGAGTAAGGGGCAAGAGAGTCAGAGAGATCAATATAGACAAAGACGGGAATGTGATCACTGGAGAGAGTTGTGGATGTGGACCACGTGCAAGCATTAGAGAGATTGGATGACACAAGAGAGATATCTGGGCTAGAAGGTCGGCCGTTGGCAGGGAGACGAGTGGGCTGGTCATCATTGAGGATAACCAGGTCACACTCCTCAGCCCATTCTTCGACATCTTCCCCTCTGGCGTCAGAATCAAGAGCGGAACAGAACGTGTGAGCATTGAAGTCACCCGCAAAGACAGCTGAAGGGGAGAGTGAGCAGTCGTACAACTGCTTAAGGAGGGAATAGGATTATCAGAGGGGGACAAGATGCTATAGGAGGAATATAGATGTTAAATAGAGATAAAGGGGTTTTGAGGGGGAGGTGGACAGGAATGTACTCGAGAGTACCGTCCTTAGGAGTATTAGGGATACTATGAGAAGGTAAGGCAGATTGCACGAAAGTAGACACTCCGCCCCCAAGAGCTGTCCTTGGCATGTGATAGGCGGTGTAGCCCGGAATGTTAGGTTGGGGATAAGTGGTAGATGGAGAGAGCTTGGTTTCTTGAACCATGATAACATCCGGGTGATGAGAACGTGCGAATAGAGAGAGTTCAGGTAACTTGTTGCGAAGGCCGTTGAGATTAATGTGAACAATGGAGAGGGGGCGGTTGGTAATTGAGGAATCAGAGTTGTTGGGGGCAGAGCATAGAACACAACGAAAGGATGAGTCATGATGCCTCACAGAACTGAGGCCCGAACAGGATAAGTGCACCCACCTTTGGCATCCGAAGCACTGGACCCTTGTTTTATGCCAGGTAACATCCTCGCCGCAGGTGGCACATGGATACTTCCGTGCTGGACCTGGATTCCTCTCGACGCCGGCCCTTTGTAATAAAACCCTCAGGAGAGCTGCGGCCGACCAGCACCTCTCCCATGACAAAAACCCTCTTCTCGGAGGGGTTGACGTCGGTTTGCACGGAGGCGATCTTCTTTCCTCCACACTGCCACGGCACGAACGTACGACATCTCGGCAGCAGATGTAAGATGGCAGCTAATTGTAATCTCAACAATGAGCCTCGATCACTGGATATAAAAAATGCAACATGGTCCTGTACGGAAAAGTATAATAAAAGATCGAGTGATACGCGAAAAATCATTCAACTGAAAAGAAAAAAGGGAAGATTCTCAGCGATAGCTCCGCGCTATTCGAACCGCAAATCAAAATGCGAAAAAAAGCATTGCGAGAAAAGTAGGCAATTTAAGAACCTTATATTTGTGCGCCTTGTGTTCGGAGAGATGGAAACATTCATGGCACATCACACAAGTAGCATCAGTTGCGCAATCCCTGAAACTATCAGATATCACAAAGGCCTCAACTGATATCACGTTCGGATGAACGACTGACATGACCGACTTACTTGCAACTGTACGTGAGTTCTCCGCTTTTAAACACGTGGCCACATATTTGCCCTGGTAGACGACTCTCGGAGGACAAACCAGACTGCTCAGCCAACGGACGGAGAGAGGAGTCGGTTACCGAGGAATCCGCACAGAAAGCGCCAGCCAACGGAACAAACAGGGCAGAATCTAGACATCAAGTCAGCAAGATTTTATTTCGTTGTAAACAATCGTGATGTGCAGAATAATCGTGTCCTGACGATGATAATTACTTTGATACCCCCCCCCAATCATGATTTGACTCTCAAATGTGACAAAGATAACGAGGCTAATACAGTCCGCTAGGATCGCCGTGATACTTTTAGCTTCCTATCGCACGTTGGCGCAGAATTGGCGTACGTATATTATGACCCCGACGAAAATATCGGATCTCCCGAGCTGTTTCTGGGTGCATTCGGTGCAGTTACCACGAGATTCCCCGCAAGATTTTGGGAGCGAAACATCGCAACAACCGGGGGAGAATAATCTGGCTCCTAGACATGTTTCATCGTCGATTCCGCTGAAGGCTGGTGTCCAGCAAGGCGGAGCACTGTCATCCAGCCTATTCCCGCTATGCTTATCCGATATCCCTGAGCCGCCATCTAATATTCACTTGTTCTTGTATACATTGCTATCATCTGCTCGGACCCTGTTATTGATCACGCCACTGCTACGATGAACGACTATCTGCGCTCCCTGACCGTATACCTGAAATCAAAACTTATCAAGGTCTCAGCCTCGAAGTCCTGTGCCACTCTATGTACAACGGCTACAGCAGAACATCGACTTCATCCCAGTCGTCTAGGATAGACACCAGCTTCCCCTCTCCAAGCATCCCCGCTTGCTTGGGGTCTTCTTGGATCACTCTCTACGTCTCCACGGGAATGCACACACTCGCGCTGCCGCTGCCCACTCACGCAACAACACTTTGCGCGCTTTTGCTAGCAATCCCTGGGGCAGCACCAAGGAAGTCCTTCGTACAACGTAAAGATAGATGATACAGCCGGTATTGGAATACGGTGCCCCCCTATATGATCTAGGCATCTATCTGAAACTTCTTGGTGCAAACTGCAGCGAGGGCAGAACACTGCGCTCCGGCTCTTTACAGGCTACCATAAATGGGACAGGGACTGTCTACACACCGAGGGCGGAGTTGTTCCGTTTTTGCAGTTTGAACGTCACGCCACTAAACACGAGCGAAGTGGTCCCGAGTGGAATTAGAGCCGCAGAAGGCCGGACAACTCCTCCCTCGGTGTGTAGAGAGCCCCTGTCCCCCATAAATCGACGCCTCTCCACCATCTCCACCAGGAAACGGGTCTGCTGCCCGTCAAACAGCTCTACTTGTTGCAGTCTCAGCAGTCCCTCATTGGCATCGTCAAGAACCCGGCCCATCCCAACCATTCCCTCCAATCATCTGGCCCCCAACCTCGCAAGATACGCACACCGCCCTACGCTCCCTTGTCTACGGTCGACCGTCAACGTTGGGCTACCTCCAGGCTCTCGCGTAGCAGACTGCAGATGGCGGAGCAGACACATTTCGTTGCTGAATACTTGTCCGCTGCTCAGCCCAACCCATATTTGGCGGTGTGCCTCCTCGCGTAGATGATAGTGAAGCCGACCTGCCCAGACGCACTCGAACCAGGTCCATGATGCGGTCATTCTACTTATCTCAAGACCTATGCACACATGATTGACCAGTCAGTCCCGGATAAATGTCCTGATTGTCAGCACGTTGGACACAATTCATTTCACCAATTTTCGTGTCCGGCTAACCCACTGCTCTGTCTGCTCAAGACTTATGGTACAAGCCGTGCGAAATTGCCACCTATCTGCGTCTCTGATGCGATGCTCTACCATGGCTGATAAGAAGAAGAAGAATAGGGCTCCCAGGAACTATTACCTTAACCGAAACAAACCCGCGCTCTATAATGAGCTAATGTGAAGGAGACTGCCCTTCTTTCTGCAAAACTATCTTCTTCTTTGCAACCGCAGAGGAGTTTTTGTCATAGGTTCAAGAAACGGGCGACCGAAGTTGGATTCAATCACAAATCCATTGTCGTCAGTGTGGTGGGCCTCTTCTGTCAATCGAATAGGTGCGCTGTATTGTGGCGAGGGCTACCACAATCCGGGCACTCGTCAGGCTGACTGCTATCGACCCTATGCAAATATGATATCAGCATAGGTGAATGACCGCAGCGCAACGAGGCAAGAGAACATCTAGCCCGCCTACCGAGTTCCATCTCGGTGTTGCTGACTTCAGGTGGTTGCTATCCCCAATATGGGGTTGACAGTCACCTTGTATAGCATGTTCAGAGTCCTGTCCAGAAACAGCGAAAGAGTGCTTCTTAATGCTTAGAAAACGTATGTTAGACCACACCTTGAGTATGGAACTGTAATTTTCAACCCCCACAAGGTCTCGACCACGGGTGCGTTGGGAAAACTGTAAAACAGTTTCACACGCAAGGTGATGATCCGGGTCAGGGGTCTCAGCTATAGTGAAATGCCGTGCAGCTTTGCTAGGAGGAATAAGGAGCTACAACTTGAATCGCTGGCCTGCAGAAGGAAACGGTTCGATTTTCTGATGGTGTTTATAAGACCTTGTATGGCCTTGTGGGACTCAAGCCAAACGATTTCCTCCCACTAAGGGCATCTACCACAAGAGGCAGCAGTTTTAAGCTCGTCCACAACATAGCCAGGAGGAGTTTGAGGCACCACTTCTTTGTTAGTAGAGCAGGAAGTGAGTTTGAAAAGTTACTCAAAGGGGGCAACCTCCCTACAACTCTTTCCGCGTTCAAACGTAACTTGGATCAGTACTTGATGACTGAGGATAATTGAGCCTGTTTCAATTCATTTTGCTACTGTATCCGTTTTCTGTTTTTTTATATTCAGTGTTTTTCATTTGTTTTCCTATGTAACCTAATTATGCCGGCATGACCTGTAATAAACAAATACAAAATACAAATGGTATAAGTGATCCCTGATGAATTGGGTGCTGTCCGCACGCAAAAGACGAAGACGATCCAATTGGGAGTCAGTCCATCTTTGTATACTGACTTTCTCGGGAGCATCCGCCAAAGGCTTTCTGATGCATCTCTCACACAGGATTCGTAATCCTTCTTAATTGGTGATCGGGCTGCTTGATGATGTTGATAACCAGTTGCTGCGCTTGGAATTGACAGTGCTTCTTAATTGGCAGGATACGGGCTTCAGCATGAAACTGTTTCACTGGAGTGCTTTTAGCACATCCAGTGGCAATCCCTACAGCAGCATTTTGAACTCGCTGCATCTTTGTCCACGATGAAGCCGATACTATTTGCTGCCATACCGGTACAGCGTAGTCCAACGCCAGCTGCAAGATTGCCTTGTACGTGGTCAGGATTGTCTCCTTGCTACTTCCCCGCGTTGTACCGCACAGAGCTCGTTAAAACGTTGAGCTTCGCTTTGACTGTAGCCTGTTTCTCTTCTGTGTTTTTGTGAAACTTCAATGAAGGATCCAATACTAGGCCGAGTAGCTTCGGGAAACGTGCTGCGGGCAAACGAGCGTCTTCCCAGTTCACAACAGGATGAGCAGTGTTCCTTTGGGTCAGTGGAGAACATTACAGATGATTTAGCGGCAGAGACAGTGAGCATCATGTTATCGAGAAAGTTCCTTAGCTAGATGAGGTAGCAAATGATCTTGCGTGCAGCTACATTTATGTCTCTATCTCGACACAAAATGGTGATATAATCAGCGTACGCAACGACTTTGATGTCATTTGGAGGGACGGGCAAATCTTCCAGGTAAAGACTTTACAGTGCAGGCGATATGACTCCTCCTTGGGATACCTGCCGCAGATGACGATTTTCCACGCTTCGGCAATGGAATGAAGTTTGCAACTTTCCAGTCTTGAGGTAAGATGCACGTTCGAAAGGATGTGCTGATGACGTCAGCCAGGAGTGACAGAAGCTCATTGGACAGTCTCGTCAAAACTGCTGGACTGATGCCGTCCGGTCCTACAGTCTTTGAGTTCATTTCATTTCATTTATTACGCTGTGTAAGACAAGCGTGAGATAAAACGCTACAATAATTGTGTAAAACAACCCTAATACATATCTAAAAACGCAATAACTTCGTACCAGCCATACGTTTGAACGAACCGTAAGTAAGCATATTTGGTAAGGCGGCAGACTTCAGCTTCAAATAGATTAAGCCTGCCCTGCATGTAAACATGTGCCTACTCAAATTAGTTCTAGGCATTGAAAATGAGATCTTGACCTGTCCTCCCCTGGTTCTCGATTGTATCAAACTGTGGAATCGGGACACTAACACCAAGCTGCCCAGATAGTAGTTAGAATACTATACACGCGTCTCTTAGCTTTCGACGAGATTCTAACGAGTTCAGATTGAGAATAGTGTTTCTCATCTTAGCACACGGTATCAATGAATAATCAAATCCTTTTGTCCGAATCAAGAGTTTCCTAGTGTAGTTGTTCTAAACCCTTTCTAAAACATCGTTATCCCTCCTTTATATGGATTCAAGGCCGAAACTCCACTTTCAACTATAGGTCTGACATATGTTTTGTATGCCTTCATTAGAACACTTCAATTTTTCGTAGATAAACCTTTGAAAATCCGATACGTCTGTAAAAAACCTTCCTTTGCAAGATTTTATAATGCTCTTGGAAATCTAGTTTGTCATCATAACAAAAACCAAGATCTCTCACCTGAGACACTGTGGGAATTTCAATATCCCCTATAGTGTAGGTATTCGGGAGGTTCGACACCCCTAATCTCATATGCGCCGATTTTTCGGGTGTTATGGGTAGACCCCACCAATTCACTCCTTAGGCGCTATTCATACTACTCAACGCCAGCGCGGCACGCGCGTGCTGCGCTGTCGTGGCGTTTGTGTATGAATGGCCTGACGCCTCGCCCGCGCGTGACGCCCGCTCCGCCATGGCGGCGATGGCCGTAACGGCTTTTTCACCATTTTCACTACTAAGTCATCATCGATTTCATTCCGTTTCTTGATAATTAAATCCATTACTATCCTCTGCTATCGTGGTGGTAAACGCATGTACAGAATTTGGATGTTAGAGAAAGTTAGGATCGCTTTTTTACGCTCCGCCTAGGCTTCGCCGCTGGAGTATCAGGGTTGAGCAGGCCGTTGCGACCGGTGACCAAAATAAAGTTACTACCCCCTTGGTGACCAAAATTTTTACGAACCCCCTGGGATGAACAAAATAGCGTGACCAAGGTTTTTACGAGCCCCCCCCTGGGATGGAGAAATGGCTGCGATGCAATACACGGCGCTATACATCAAACGTTGGTCTAAGAATGTTATATTTCGAGACCTTACGGAGTGGTTTGGAGATAAACCCCTTTTCCGAAAATTTTACGACCCCCCCAAAAAAATTGTCCATTTTTTCGGAAAAAGGAATCCAAATTGTCACGACCCCCCGTTGCGACCGGTCGCAAGCCTGCCCAACCCTGTGGAGTATTCATAGTCTCCGCAAGTGCGGTGCGCGCGTCAAGCGCTTGGAAAGTATTCATACTCTAACGCCAACCCCGCGCGTGCCGCGCTGGGGGTGAGTAGTATTAATAGCGCCTTAGGCCTCTTAGCTCTCCTGATTTTGGAAGGTGAGGTGAGCCTCCGGTTGGAGCGAAGGTTTCAGGGGATGAACCACTTTCCCAGTAAAGCTTCGAAGCATACGACTCAATCCCCACACCCTCAGTCACCGTCCTAGTGTCATCGGAATAACGGAGTGTCTGACTCTGAAAGAAAAAAAAAACGGCGCATTGTGCGTGTAATGCGAAATTTGGTGCTCAAACTATTTTTCTCTGTTTCCGTTAGTGGACCGTTAACAAGGAACTAAAAGAATCATTGCGATCCGTGCCGATTGCAAACTCCTATGACCTGTACGAGAACGCTTGCATGGTTTTAAGCGTCAAAAACAAACCTAGATGACCATATCTGAAAATTTCTGAGCCTCTGAAATGTGGAATCATGTCCCATTTATGACGGAACCCCTCCTTCAAACAAGCACCCTCAAACTGATTGCTAGAACACGATTTTGGCTTTTTTAGGCGTCCAACGCCGCGAGCGTTCTAGTGGTGCCGTGCGAGTCTATTATACTTGTTATCCGAAGACAATTTTTCGGATAATGGATCGATTCGGATAATGCCGATTATAAATTTTTCGGATTTTGGTTCGATTCAG
Organism: Aplectana chamaeleonis; assembly: GCA_029168955.1. Taxonomy (NCBI): domain Eukaryota; kingdom Metazoa; phylum Nematoda; class Chromadorea; order Rhabditida; family Cosmocercidae; genus Aplectana; species Aplectana chamaeleonis. The sequence goes on from JAPDOI010001708.1 coordinate 112,018, forward strand.
ATGATGCGCTTTTTCAAATTTCCGGATAATGGATCGATTCAGATGCCATTTTTGCAATGATTCGGGTATGGATATCCGGTCGGATAATTTCGGAACAAAGTTGAGGCAAAACGGTGAAAAATAAACCAGGCACTCAAGGCAAGCCTTTGAAAACATCCATAATTGAGCAAACAGTAGTCCTTCATTGCATTCGCAGCATGTTCTCATACAAACTTCAATCTTCATATATGCATATTAATAAAAATATTAAAACAAATCTTAAATTACTCTATCGAAGTTGGAAGGCACAGTATTATCTACAGATTTTTCAGGACAACTAGCTAGTAAAACGTATGCAAAGCAACTATACAAAAGACTTCTACACTGAATAACTAGCCTCTTGGTCATCTCACTAGACCACACCCATTTTCAGCGCCGCAACGAATCTTCCGATCTCGGAAGGAGGAGGAAAACCCTTTGTTGTTGTACTAAATAGAAGGCGGTACGGAAAATGGGCGTGGCCTAGTGAAATTTTATCCGATTTTATTCAAAAATTATCCGATTTTATCCGAAAAATATCCGATTTTATCCAGATTTATCCGAATTTCTGACCCTTCGGATAATGGTTCGATTCAGATAATGCGTTTTTTTCGAATTTTCGGATTATCCGAGTCTCCGATATCCACTCGGATATCCGAAAAGGAGTGATTCGGATACTATGTATAGAGTCTATTAACTGTAGCGCGTATGCTGCCTTCGAGTATAGGTGGCATTTCCCAAAAAATTGGTTTAGATGAGTTGCAGCTGAGAAATTTAGTGAAGTAGAGTAGTCAAGACACTTTAGGATATAAGGTTCTAAAATGAATTCAGTTTCCGAACTATAGATGTTGAGAGCGCTAAAAACATTTCATATAACATTTCATTAATGCGTTGTTCAAAAATTTAATCCAAACCATAATCGGGTTTTAGAAAATTCACATATTATGGGGGAGGAGCGAAGGAGAGATCGCACTATCGGTAAACTATTGCGTATTTCTGGGATTCTTTGAAACTATAATGTGGGTACGAGACGTATCCCAGGTTTCCCCAGAAGGGTAGACCGCCGAGGTATGCGAGAATTCTGAAGTGTGTTCGAAATTTTGCTTTGCCCCCCCCCTTTGTGGTGCACGCGAAGCGCGCACCAGACTTGGTTTTGAATCGGCCCCGCGCGCAACCCCTTTCTCAAAATCTCTGTTCGTAGTGAAAGTAGAAATTAGAGCTAAATTGCATTGAAAAGTGAGCAAAAGGTTGATACTACCACCCAAAAATGGGTTGGAATGATTCACTGGTTTTCGAGTAAAAAGTGAAAGATCTCGCGTTTTTGTTGTTAATCTCTTTTTTTCAGACGGCGTACACGATCTTGTTGGTACACTTAAAACTGAGCTAGGGAGCTCATTTTTAGATGGGAGGCTGGAAACGGATGCAGGTCGCTCCTATTCCAATTTGAACTTGATACCTTAACTTTGAAGGGTACCTCAAAATCGTGGGTTTACATACTAATATAGCCAAGGAGCAGGAGAACTGCTTTTTTCTGCTACGGCTATGGAGACCGTGGTGTGGGGTGAATCTGCAGCCAATCAACACTGGTCGTCGGAGGTAAGTACTGAACTTTTCAGAATTCGTACTTATGACACGTCATCGATCGATTATCAATATTATCGATTTTCGCGCTTTTTGCACAAAATGTGGCGAGGAGTGGTGATTGCTGGTGGGATTGGTTTTCTGGGTTGGGGAATTTTGCTCATCAGTCATTGTCGATAAATACCATTCAATAATATTGGTTTTTTCGCCTGTTGCACAAAATGCCGCAATGATTTTCGATTGTTGATGGCTCTAACAAGTCACTTTTTTTTTTGGGAAATTCTTCTCATCATGCAAGATCAAATATTAACCCATTCACGACCACGCCTAATTTTGGGTGACTGCACGTTCGGACCTTGTGAAATATCGCTTTACCGTATAAAGTGTCCCACCGGTGGGACACGTTATACGGTAACTTGAATAGCGTCACACGAGTAATTGCTCTCACTTTTTGATGTCTATATTGTAGCTAGCAACGATGACCGAACAGCATCAGAGTTTGAGCTTCCGAGTCGCTTTCGTTTCATCGAAAAATAATTACTCAAAACCAAGACGGGGTCAACTGAGCTGCAACGCTTTAAGAAAAGTAAACGAGTTTCCAACGATATTTTTCTACTGAGAAACCTAAAAGCTAGCAACAGAAGAAAAAAGAAATCATAAGGTACTTCTAAAGTAGATTTACAGCCGATTTTTCCACTACTTCAAACCACCTGATTTTAGAAAAGTCTGAATATGCTGTTGCATTTGACCTACTGATGGACCACGAGGTTTTTATTCAAGTCTTGGGTAGGTCAATACATTGATCATATGTAGGTTCAAAAGTAGTTTCTTGTGGCGGAGAAATCTATTTTTGAAAAGGGTGTCCCACCGGTGGGACACGTGGTCGTGAATGGGTTAAAGGCACAGTCCAACCTCAGAGGTAAATTTTGATATTATGGTCCGGTCGCCGCCTGTAGCAACCCTGCCGAGCGCGAAATCTCAATTCGCTCAAACAAGCAATAAAAAGCTAGGAAAAAGTCGACCACGCCCCCATGAAAGAAAAAATGGGTAACGCCCACCGCCAGGTTTCCAACCTCAATAGGGAAGACACGCGAATGATTTTATTCAAAGCATAAGTTCTTCGATTTGTTTTTGGTCTGGCTTTATATTGTGGCCTGCTACAGAACGATGGCTGCGAATAACGAGAACCTTAATATTCTGAGAGCTCTCGGAGGAACATCATGGGGAAGCAGCCGAGAGACTATACTGAGAACCTACAGAGCAATACTTCAGCCGGCTCTGGAATATGCGGCACCTGTGTGGCAGCACCTGGTGTCTAACAGCTCCTGGAATAAGCTGCAGCGTGTACAGAATGCTGCGCTTAGAATTGCGACCGGATGTGCAAGGAGCTCCCCAATAGAACATCTCCACGCGGAGGCCTGCATATTGCCAGTTAAGGAGCATTGTGAACTCCAGGCACAGCAGATGTATATTAATGTTCTGAGACAGCCAAATCATCCGGCAAAGAGAATTATGAAGCCCATAAGAGAGAGGTCGATTAGGACGCCGTTCGCCGATGCTCCTCGTAAAGTTGATGTACAGAGATGGGCCGACTCCAACATGGAAAGGCTTCGTCTTCTGCGTGAGGAGCACACCCAGTTTGTTCGAGGATATCTGGAGAAGGCGGCTGTGAACCCTACTTTAGGAGCAGTGCCGCCTCGGGTTTGCGAGTCCGAGTCTCAACTCGGCAGGCGAGCCAGATGTGCTCTCGCCTCGCTGCGCTGTGGTCACTCTATTCTGCTCATGCCTTACGTCAACAAGATCGACAGCGGCCGACCAGACGCATGCCCGGACTGTGGTGCTCCCGAACACGACACGGCGCACTTGTTCATGTGCCCGAAGAGACCTACCTCCTTAACAACAATGGACCTTTGGACGAATCCTGTGAAGGCCGCCCAGTTCCCCAGCCTATGACAAAAACCACTTCGAGGCAGAAGAAGAAGAAGAAGAATAACGAGAAAATACAGGCTCGAGACAACTCGTCCGCGAACTTCTAGCCGTTCAAAATCAAAATTTTTGAGGAGCCGTAACTCTGTTCGTAGTGAGTTCTGAGCGATTCTGGAGACACCATTGTGATCAGCGTGAAATTTTCTCCAAGATAGTCAGAAAAACGAAAAATCGATTCTGAGGTTGGACTGTCTTTAATGATCAATACTATCGAGCTCTCACATGTTGCACAAAATGCGGCAATGAGTGGTAGTTCTATGGTTTTGGGTTATAAGTTTCAAACATTGTACTCATACGACAATATCGTCTGTCAGATGGTTCATCATTCCGAAATGGAAGTCGTGGAGCAAAATTGAAGTCAGAAAAGCAACCTTCAGGAAAAATACGTGAAATTTCTGAAAATTTAGCTGCCTGGCAAAAGAAACGATTTGGTAATGGTCAAAAAAAAATTCAAAAAATGTCTTGAAATAACTTTGAAAAATGATTTGGTGTAAATATCCTGGAGTAATAAAAAAGCTAGGAAATGAAGTGAAATAACCTAAAATACGATTTGGTGGTCGATCCTTTTACAAGCTTCCCGTAAAACTCATCAAAACGAAACCAAACGCGCAACGGAAACATTAAGCCATTTTTGAAAGCTGTAATAAGGGAATCAGCATAGCTAGGTGAACGCAAGGCTCCATTCCATATCGCGCTTGATTTCGTTTTGATAGTTTGACGGAGAAGCTTGTGAAATGATCGACCACCAAATCGCATTTTAGGTTATTTCACTTCATTTCCTAGCTTTTTTTTACTCCAGGCTATTTTAAACCAAATCATTTTTCAAAGATACTACAAGACATTTTTGAAACTTTTTTCTGACTCTACTATATGTAATTGAGCGTATGTTTTATACACACATAAAATGTGGCCGGAAGGGTTGGGATGACCCCATGTTCCCCCAGCGGACATTCTTACTAAGGACAAAATGAAGCACACTCACTTATATCTTTGTCGTCCTGAGCGATCTCCCATGGATGTTCAGCATTGGGCGCATATAGTTTCGGACATTCTGAGCTCCAGTGGTGGTAGAGGAGTTCGCACGCACGACCCCAGTCCGCTTGACGGGCAGCACTCACGAGATCCACGATCATACCCGACGCAGACTTCGCATTCAGCAACTTAAGATCAACATTGAATGGATACGAGTTGGATCTGAAACAAATAACCATGCCATCGCGGCGGGAGGGGAACACTTGGCCACGCTCATATTTTCCGAGCCGCCGCTCAATTTGAGCACCAACATGAGGTTTTCCTCCCCCCTTGCAAAGGGTGGTGGTGGTGGCCATGGTGTATCAACACCCCTGAGGAGGCGGGAGAAACGTGGGAGGAGCGAGGTTCCTGATTGGAAGCAACACGGGGCCAGCCCTGTTGCGCCCAATAAGGAACCTCGCTCCTCCCCCGTTTCTCCCCCTCCTCGGCTGTGTTGATACACCTCAGGCAAACTCAAATGTCGACAGCAGGTTGACCCACCTCTTTCTCGAGCAACCGGCGATAGTAGGTTCTTTCGGGAGAAAAACATGGACCTGTTGTCGGCCTGCTATCGACCTGTCGATAGCAGGCTCACAGCAGGTTGACAAGGCAACACATCCCATCGCTGGTGAGCATTGATCGTCCAATTCTCCGAATGCTTGGCTAATTATTTAGCCGGTTGCGCAATTGAAGAACCTGATTTTGTTTTTTGTCTCTCGTGAAGCACACCTGTTTTTGTGCCATAACGCATAAATCAGTCCTTGTAATGAATGGAATTAATACTCGAATAGTGTTCAAGGGATTTTTGAAGTATTCTGAAATTTTTATAACTCTTGGGATTTTATTTTGAGTATTTTTCTCAAACACTAGGCCTATTTGGAATCCTGAAACATCCTTTTTTGTATATTCGATTCCGTCGTGATTTTTTATTGCTTTGCTTCTCGAATTAGCGGAGGTTTCATATTTTTCGCCTCTCGAGTGTTCCATTCCTCCGCGATTTTGAAAATACATTTGCTTTCGGTCAGGTTAAATTTCAGTTTGCTCGAATATTTGTCTCAATTCAGCTTACAACATGATTGTCCTTTGAAAAAAAGTTGCTCATTTGTACAACTTTATTACTTGAAAACCATTGCAAATTCGAAACTGAATAATTGCTTGAATATTTTAACAGATGTTCACACGTAATCCAATTAAATCAGAGCATAGGGTATATTTTTGAACTTATTCCTTTGTTAGAAAATTTCTGAAGCACTCATTCCATGTTTTAGATTCATTGGGAGACTTTATGCAATCATAATCGAGAAATTCTCCACATTCCTCATCAGATCGATGCTTTACATAGTTAAAAGCAGGAGTTCGCGATAAAAACGGTTTTCAAGCTCTCTTCGTGAGAGTGTACATTTGGTCACCACAAAAATAAAAAATAGGTGAAAAACTTGGAAATTAGTGCGTAAAAACGCTCAACAACAAGGTGTAACGGCTGATTACCGGTGGCCGACCCCTTAATTAACGAAATTTTCATGGATGCTTGTTTATCCGTGTTTTATTTTGCTCTCAAAGTTATCAGGAGTCTCTAGAATCGCGTAGAAATTACTTCAGAAGCAAAATAAAAGTTGACAAAACAGCCATCTATAAAAAACTCGATAACTGGAGGCGGGCGGACACCAAGCAATAACTTATTCCTGAGCGTTTTTTCTACAACTTTTTACTTATTTTCAGATTTGTGATAGCCAAATCTACCTTCTCATGAGGATAACACCACAACCGTTTTTATCGCAAACCTTGTCTTTATTTAATAGACATGAGCAGTCGTCGTTAGGTTTTGAATGAGTCAATAGTTCAAATATCGTTTTTTCAGAACACCTCAGATGAATGAATTATACGGATAGCCACTATTGAAAAATTTCTGATGATTAAGTTTTCCGATTGTAACCACTTCAAAATAAAATCCAATGAGACATTTCTAGAATTTGCGGATGAATTCAATCCTCGAATAACGCGGTTTCGAAATTTCGGATTAAGTGGATGAATTCGAGCCAGGGTTGAGCAGGCCGTTGTGGCGATTTTTGTCGCGGCTACGACCCCCCCTATTTTCCATTTTTTTCCAAAAAAAAATTCCCAAAATTTTACGACCCCCTGGGACCAAAATTTTTTGAAGGTTTGATTAGTGTCTAATTGACAATTTCGTCAAAAAAGTGTCAATTTTCTAAACAGCTTCTTCGTATATAATCTGCCTTTAAATTTTTGAAATTGCATATACCTCGCACGTGACTGACTATTCCTACCTCATTTTACCTTACCATGTGGTTTGAAAAAACCCTACTTTTTTCAAAAAATTTTACGACCCCCCCCCAAATTTTCATCTTTTTTCCCGAAATTACCAAAAATTTTACGACCCCCGTTGTGACCAGTCACAACGCTGCTCAACCCTGATTCGAGCAAGACCTCTTTTTTGACAGGACGATTGTATTTGAAAACCTGTCTTCTATTCGAGGCCAATGCATACTTGGAAAACATACCCGAATATTCGAATGAAAATCAGATTTTTTGGGAATATCTCCGAATAGATCATGAATACTTTCTGCACGTTTTTACTGTGCTTATCTGGGTCAAATTCCGGTCCGCAATTGCGTCTCGACACGCTTTGCGGCAGCAAGCGCTTGAGTCAATCGAGTTTCCAGCTGCAAAGCCGACTCGATATGGCTTTTTTAAACAGTTTTCTTCAAATTCGTTTAACTCCCAGTTTCCAAAACCCACCTAGAGTCAACAGATCGGCAGCTGCGGCACTGGAAACTCTTCCGACTCGAAAGCGTGCCGCCGCGAAGCGTGTCGAGACGCAATTGCGGACTGGAATTTGACCCAGATAAGCACAATATTTTCAATGGCCGGAAATTTGAATGTAGTGACAGAAAATTGACCGACTATTTAAAAAATCCAATATTCAAGTTTTTCGAGCAAACCGAATTGAAGGCTTGAAAAAGCAAAAATCCGAATTCCCGAGCGAAACGAACATTCGAAAAAAAAAAACAGAGATTGGAATTTCCGGTTGAGTCAAGTACTTAAATACTCTAATCTTCTAATAATTTGGATTTAAATCACTCAGGCGCTCTTAGTATGGATCAGAACTGCGGTGGCACTCTGCCAAAGCATCCTTCATAGCCCTGGCCGCAAGAGCAGCACACGCGGTGGGCTGTTAATGTGTTCACCGCGCGGGAGGTGCGCGACGCGCTTGTCGTCCATCCAGGGGCGGCACGCATCGCGCCGCGCTCGTGTGCGAGAGTGAACGGCGAGCGCGGAGACCCATACAAGGAGCCAAGAGCGAGAGTGAGGGTCCAGCGCGGAGTAGCTCAGGGTTTTCGTGGAGCGACGCGATAGTACATGTCAGTGCGACGCGAAAGTCGCTTAGGAGTTCAGGTGTGGACACTTTGCGAGCGCTGGGTGATGTCAATATCTGAGGCCCACTTGTCAATATTCGAAAAATTATATCGGATTTGGTTCAAAGCTTCAAAATGGGGGAAATTTTGCTGTCCAAACGCGATTTTGGACGATTTCGAGAATGCTACGATCAAATCGAATCAAAACTTGTATTACATAGGGGTTATCCGGTCTGCCTAACACGAATCTGCAACCCGTTTATCGATTTTCGATAGATTGCGGTAGATTACGGTGAGTATTCGGTAGCTCGGTCAAACTCTCAGATTTTACTCAAAATTTCACTGTGTGTGTTATCTGGTATGCTGAACACGAATTTGAGGTCCATTCTTCGATTTTCAAAATTTTAGGGTATGTAACGCCAGTTAAAAAGCATTTTGCCTACCGTCACCCTATGTCAGGAGAGGAATAGACCCCAGATTCGGGTCCAGCGCCCTAAATAACCCCCAGATGCAAGTTTTGAGCCAAAGCCGAAAAAAATTTCTCAACACCCCAAAAACTTCCTTACCTTTTTTTGAAGCAATGAAAATGCCATTTTTTGGAATCCCCGCAGCCATTTAGAGAATTTCAACCACGGGTTATTCATGTACTGGCAGAGACCTGCAGCAACGACAACATGGTTTTCCAAACCTCCACGGGAAGTTTAATGGAGTCCCTAGTAAGGGCAGTCGAGCATGGGGACTGCTACAATAAAAGCTGGGTATAGTAATAATACAGTAATAGTTTTTGAATCCTGCGAAGGTTCAGCTCGTATAACTGCTCCGAATTTTGAAGTTGGCCAACCTGATAATAAAAGCCCGGCGATAGGATGTCTACAGCGAAATCCATAAATCCGGCTGTAGCAGGTCGACAGGTGAACCTTTCGGGGCTTCGGTTAGGCCATACCGCCGTCTCCTAGTCCGGCGCTAGGAGGTCTACAGCCGGACTTTTCGGCGTGATACCAGGTTCTCTCGCGCTGAAATCACCATTTTTTTCGTGTCCTCAGCTGATGTGCTCTGTGATGACACCTCAGAAACCTGCTGTCGACATTTGAGTTTGCCTGAGACGTTGGCCACCACCCCTTGCGCTGCGATAGCATGCAAACTACCAAATACTCAAACAAGAACCGCATGTGCTGGGGCTGTTACCATACTTTGCCGCAACAATGATCATAGCAACGAAAAACACAGTAAAACGCGTCCCTACTCAAAAAGAACCAAGCACATTAGCTTCCTAAAACCATACGGCCCAGTGTGCACTGTGATGATGCCAAACTCCAGAGTTCGCTTTTTTCTGCTCACATTCATACCGAGCGGAACTCAGCGGATTCTCGAAGACGAAAATATGGTAAAATTTGAATAGCTTTTCAGCTCTAATGGACAATAGTTAGCACGCCGCACTACTATGTTCGATATTCTCCTCCCTTAGAAGAAAAGAAAGAGGCTCATCTGCAAGACTTGTGTATGGTTTGTATCGTATCTCTAGGAAGCCGCGCTGCAGCTATTATCACACTATCATGGGAGCGGAGCGGTTATCTCTCCATTTTTACCATTGTATTATCTCGAAAATAACCTCTCAGCTTTCATGATGAAGCTATCACAGCAGACTCGCGGCTTCCCTCAGCTTTCCTGATTTGTATGCACAATCTAACGGCAATTTGATAGAACCATTAAAAGAAAATAAGCTTGAAAAAAAGATTGATAAAGGCAACAGGAATGACCGCGGATATCTACCTCGCCGATGGGGTGGATGAGGCGGCCGGCTGGCACCAGGCGATGTCATGTCCAATGCACAAACAACCCGCTACAGTATACCAGAAATCCCTCAAATTGGGGAAATGGAAAAATATAAGGTCCATGTCCGACTTTCTTGAAACCTGGGCATGTCTTGATGTTTTTCTCTTTTAGACGACAAGTAAAATTTTTTATTCTCTTGGACTTCGCGGGTGGAAGAGGGCCTTTGAGAACGACGATATAGTCGAAACGTCAGGCCAATAAATCTTCCACCTTAACAACCTGTTTGGCAGAAGCATAAAAGAGAAAAAAGTAAGGCTCATTTTAAGTACACCTCCATCGCTGGTCGCCGCGATGGCATGTTTTGGATGCAGATCGGCGTGCGACGCGATCCCGATCATTGCTCATGGTTATCATCCCATCGCGTCGCGCGGCGATCGAACTCTGGAAAAGGCCTAATGAAGGTGAAACAGGTGAGGTGAAACAAAACATTGGTTACGCATGAGTTTCGGGACTTTTCCAGCGTTCTCTTTTTTGTAAAGCACTTACAAGAAAATTGGGTGCTAAACCGCTGGGGGGGGCATTGTGGCGCGACGCACTAGGCCACGCCCATTTCACCGTGCCGCACTAAATTTGAGCCCTTACCCGGGATTCCCTCCCTTGCTAAAATCATGAGAGCCATTGCGGCACGGAAACTTGGCCGTGTCCATTTTCTAGTGCCGCAACGACTCCCTATTTTGGAAGGGGGAGGGAAACTCCGAGTTGGGGTTCTATGTAGTTGCGCTGCGGCTCGGAAATATGGGCAAAGCCAAGTGCGATGGCGAAGTGTCCCCTCCCCCTGCTGCCATAGCTTCACCCGGGGTTTTCCTCCCTAATACTGAATCGAAGGAGTGGTTGTGGCACGGAAAAATGCGCGTGGCCAGAAAATTACCCTTAGTGACCCAACATGCACAAAGCTATATACCTATCTATCTCCAAATCCAGGTGTGCAGATGCGCGTATGCCGAAATGAAAGTAAGCAAAGCGTGCGGGAGTTAATGCAGCGGCAACAACTTCGTCACCGTCGGCCGGCTGTCGCTGAGGTACAGGCTATAAAACGGCCAAATTCTCACCTTCGACTACGTACAACGCGCTGCGCGACCGCACGCGCGTCGGAAGCAGACGAGTTTTGGCCGCCGCGCGACGAGTTTTGGCCGCAGCGCGACGTTTCGGCCTCGACGCGCGGCGGCCGAAACTCGTCGCGTGGCGGCCAAAACTCGTCTGCTTCCGACGCGCGTGCGGTCGCGCAGCGCGTGGTACGCAGTCGACGGTGAGAATTTGGCCGTTTTATGGCCTGTATACCAGTGACGGGCGATAGAGTAGGCTCGAGGACCGCGTACACGAAAACGGACGATTCATCATGTCTTCTGCTTTTCGAAACATCTTTGGAGTAGCTCTAAAGAAAATTAGCCGTTGATTGAACAGTAAAAGACGGGATAAGTCATTCTTCCGTTTTCGTGTACACGATTCACAAGTCGATGGCGTAGATTCTATTTTCGGACGGAATGCACACGCGCAGTTGCAGCACGCAGATCAACGATAATCCCAACCCAATGCTCCCAGCACGATTGTGCTTGCACTGCGTGTCGCAACAACGGTTGTCTGCAACGGCGGGTGTGAATCTGATTCTCGTGGGTGTGTTCTCAACAAATCGCCGCATTTAATGCTTGTCGACTATATCTTCGATCACTGGATGGGAGGAAGCGGCGACGAACACACGTGGCACGCACGGAAGCGATGAGGTAATGATAGTCATGAATGAGCATCGATTGAGTGACGTCACGTTAGTTCGCTGCGCCGCGGCTTCTTACAAAGAGAAGAAGGATCGTACATTCAACTTCAGTGAGCACGCGCATAGAAGAGCTCTATCGCAGGGACATGTGCTGCAAGATTTCATCGCAGGAGCACGTGCTGCGAGGTAGTCCACCGCTACCGCAGCAGCGCTCTCCAGCGGCAGGGTCCCGCAAACTGGGGTAATTGAGCCGGCAACGTTGCCGACATCTGTGACTTTCTTTGAGATCGCGTCGTATGCTTTCTTTTTTTTTTGGGAATTTTTTTTGTCATAGGGTTGAATGTATAGCATGCACGCATCGAACATCCTATTTGTTGGGGCACGTGCTCTCCTGGCAGCACGTTCCTTGACTTTGCTCATAAGCGCCTCGTCTCGGAGTTGAATGCATATTCGATATGCATTGAATGTGGTGAGTTCATGAAGGCGGGGTCATGTCATTTATTTCGAAGCCAAATTTACTGTTTCTTCGCGTGCATTTGTTATGCGAAGGGAGAGACTGCGAGAGTGTGAGGGAGGGGGACAGAAGGAGCACACGCGGTCACACGCAATTTACTCGTAGCGGCGGATCCGAGTAAATCTTGCTCCGAAAGATAGGATAGTATACTCCGGACCGATTTATATTATTCGAAAAGTATTCGAATGATTTTTCGAATTTCGAATCATTCAAAATTTTGGTTTTCGAATAATATTCGAAATTCGAATATTTCGAAAATGGGCTTTCGAATAATATTCGAAATTCGAATTTTTTGAAGAACATATTCGAATTTTTGAAATTCGAATAATCGAAATGCACAATCATCATTTCATTGAAAGCCCTTTTTTTCTGATCAATCTTTTAAAGCACACTATCAAAGCACCATCTTGACCTATTCACCGCGTTCCCGATTCGGGGTTCTCACACGCTTGGATCGTGTGAAATATTGCGTCACCGTACAAGGTGCTTCATCGGTGGGATAGGCTGGCTTGAACGGTCAGCCAACGCAGACGGTTTTTCTCTCGTTTTCGCATTTATTATGTAGCTGTCAGGCAGATATGGGCAGTACCAAGGTTTTAGCTTCCAAAACCCTTCCGTCCCAGAGAAACAGTTACTTGAAATACGGACGGGAGCGATTGAGCTCACTAATCTACAATGACTACTCTAGAAACATTAGCTTGGAGTGGTCTTCGCGGCTGGAAAGGTTTGGTTTCGCTCAGGCCTTGTGAATTACGATTTGCGAATTACGAGGAATTTGAAAACTTACGATTTACGAAATTGGAAAATTCAGTTACGCACAGTCTTGCGCGGCGCGGCACGATCGATATTAGGGGCCGAATAGACTCCCGACGCTGAAAGGCACGGCGCCGCACGATCGATTCCCCTCCAGTGTATGCTGCCGCGCCTTTCAGCGGCGGGAGTCTATTCGGCCCCTTAGGGGTCGTTTATACTTCCGCCGCCGAGCGGCGCGGCGAAGGGCAATCCTACAATATCGATCGTGCCGCGCCGCGTGATCAATATTACAGAAATGCACTTCGCCGCGCCGCTCGGCGGCGGAAGTATAAACGTCGCCTAAGGTCAATGGTATACATTGTCGCTGCCATGAGCGACAGTCATGGCATTTAGCACAAATCGTGGCGGGACCAGCATCGGAGCAATCGCACCAGTTCTCATTAGTGAATTCGAGAAATTTTATCCAAAAAATATAAAAAATGATTGAAAATTTTGTTTTTCGAATATACTCGAAAATTTGGAATTCGAGAAATCAGTTTTTCGAATTTATTCGAAATTTGAAATTCGATAAATCTGATTTCCGAATATATTCGAAAAATTGAAATTCGAAAAAAAATGATTTTCGAATGTATTCGAAAATTTTTACAGTTTTGCCCAAGTATATAGTTTTCCGAGACGGGCGACGCGATTTTTCGATCAGCGCTTGTTAACCATATCGACCGAGAATTTATACACCTGATATGGACTGTCGCGGTATCATAAGTATCTGACGCGGTATGAACCTCGTATAGTGTCTCCTCTAGCCCTCAATGTTTTCAGGGTTAGGAATATATTGTTTTTAGATCAGATATCACAAGCTGTTCCGATTAGATTAGTCTAAATTAGATCTACGCTCATACGGCATTTCCAAACCCGTGGAGAAGTCGGAAAACGCTCCGAAGTCACATCAAAATTCATCAAAATCCCCAGGATATCATCAGTTGCCAGGTACTCTGTATGTATTCTATCCAAGCGCTGAATGTTCTTTTTCACAAGGGTAGGCTGCACGAAGTTTAATCTCAACTCTCAAGCTTTTCATGATCACTAAAATTCAAACTCAACTGAGCTTCAGAAAAAATTATGTATTACCATTAGTCATTAAAGGGTTTGTGAAGCTGACGCGCTGCGATGAATGTGCTACGACCCATACATGGCGCCGCTAGTAGTCAAATGAGAAATTGTTGTTATTTGTTTATTACGTCACATAAGACGAACGTTATATAACGTACTCTAACTCAATAAATGTCTATACCGCCTAACTAAAAACCTCTTTGAATGCTTGCACAACTTATGTGAGTGGGTTAGCAGAAGCAACTCAAGGATACTCAAGGATTTCGTGTACTTCTGGTGCGTTTTTCTCAATTTCTACGTCATTTTAGCTCTACATCGGGACCACTTAATCGATATAGCGAATAATCTCAAATTTGAAGATTATCGTGAACACTGCCTTTGATATAGATCTATCAGTTTTTACTACTCGCATTGAAAATTGCTCAACGAACTAAAAAAAGGCGTTTTGCAGAGTCGCGAATGGGGATTGATGCATAGGGAGAATGCTTATCGGAGGAACTAGAGAGGAGTTTGATATCCTCCGCTCATAGCCATTGAGCAGCCATGTGATCCTGCTCTCTCTGCAATGCGCTGTCATCACATCGATTGGATCAGGCGTTTCTCATGCTCGAACTTCTCCTTCGTTTGAAAGCACAGCTGCTTATCGGGATATGGCTAAACCATCTGATAAACAACAATTTCCGGCACAAAAAATACAAATCACAAATAATTGGTCTCTCGAGTGCGACTCGATCGAGAAACAGAGCCTTGCCTCCCAGAAACATTGGGAAGAATTATTTAAAGGTAGTGTTTTCGATGATTTTCATTCCCTGAGAAAACTTTCGATTTCCGCACATAAAACAATGCGTTAGCCACCGAGTGTTACCATAAACACGAAGAAACGGCGAAAAACGCACTATAACGCCATTGTTTAAAGGCAGTGGTCACGATGAAAAACGTTATCGAAAAAACTACAAAAATCAGCTTAGATATAAAACAGCTCAAAAACTATGAAGGTAGCGCGGTGAAAAACGGGCTAGAATTAGAGTTATTAAGACCCTAAATTTCCAGTTCGTGCACACGTGCACAGAAAGATCACAGTCTCATGCCAAGCATTCAAAAATCATCGACACTCAGAGGAAGAAATAATTGCAAATTTACCTAATAAAACAGTTAAACAATGAAAACAAGCACTTCAACCAATGTTTTTGACTAGATCTGTGAATAAATCCAAAAGCTCATTGATTGAAATTCAATTTCAAGCCAGCTGATGTTCTTGATATTAGAGATCATCGATGCCGATGATGTGGGGTAGACTCGTCCACCATCAAAAGGCAAGCAAGCTCAGGCTTCGAATTTGGCCCAGAACAGCTATTTTTTCGCGATTTTTTCTTATAGGTTCTACTACTCTTTACCTAGAAAAGGGTTTAGAGAGCGAAAGACGACGAGCATAATTGAGCGCGACCACTGCCTTTAAAGGCAGCATACACGCTCGCAAGCATACTCGAGATAACAGCATGGATAGGTCCGCACGGCCCGTACTATGTCGTCAACGACGTTTGAAGCGCTGGAAACTGTCCAGGGTGACAGTATTTGACAATGTTTAAGCAATCTTGCCTTCCACGCCCGTATTTTCACACCCCTTTGAGTAACAGAATGAGAATCGATACTTGTGAAAACGTGTGATAATTGAGAGTGATAGCACTATCGAATTGGAGTGCACAAGAGAAATAGCTTGGTTTACTTGAGTATAACATGTCTACATACCTAATGACTCTGGTCCACTTTCGAGAATGCCGCTCTACTTTGGCTGACCTCTTGAAATGGAGGATTTTATCAGTGCACAAACATGTTATACTCAAGTAAACCAAGCTACTTCTCTCGTGCACTCCCATTTGATAGTGCTATCACTCTCAATTATCACACGTTTTCACAAGTATCGATTCTCATTCTGTTACTCAAAGGGGTGTGAAAATACGGGCGTGGAAGGCAAGATTGCTCAAACATTGTCAAATACTGTCATCCTGGATAGTTTTCAGCGCTTCAGACGTCGTTGACGACATAGTACGGGCCGTGCGGAGCTATCTACGCTGTTGTCTCGACTATGCTTACGAGCGTGTATGCTGCCTTTAAGTGAGATTATTACTTGATCTGGACTTGTTGTCATGTTGTATGAACATTTTTTCGGTGGTTGCCACCGGTAAAATTTGGGTTCAATCAAAATCGGAAGAATATAACATGCAAAACAGTATTCTTTATGGTCCGAAAGAAAGAGCGAAGCTACAGAGAGTATAGAATTTCAAAGGAAGGATTCACAAGAATTCCATTTTCACAACAAACAGCTCCACTGACAATGAGAGTAAATAGGCGGGATGAGAGTACAGCTTTTCGTGTACTTCTGGCGCGTTTACCTCAACTTCTTCATCATTTCGGCTCCACTTGGGGGCTAAGCAATCGATCTAGTAGATAATATCCGAATGTAAAATTATCGTGAGCACTGCCTTTAAAGGCAGCGTTCCCGATGGAAAAGGTAAAAAAAAAGAAAGCTGGAACAATCTGTTTCGTCCGAAAACAGCTGAAGAACTGCGAAGGTTCAGCTGCGATAAATGAGCTAACATCAGCATTGTTTCGCTCTGGTGTCCATTGTGTGCGGTCGTTTTTCTGAGCTAGCTCTGAATCGGTCGAGCTCGGTCTGTATTTTCGCTCATCTATCATACCTCACGTTATCGCTATCAGTTAGCGATAGGTGTGAACATTGCTCGTGTTTGATTGAGTTTCTTTGTTTCGTGTTTTCTCTGTTTCGTTTAGGTACCTACCTCATCAGTGGTGCCCTTGCCTTCGATTACAGTTACATCTAATGGCCAAAACACAGACTCAGAGAGCCTATAAAACAAAAGGCTCAGTCACCACACAGAACACGCAGACAGCTGAGGCCTCAGCTCAGAAGAATGATGCCGTGGGTTTTGATAAATTGACAGCCGCAGATCTTTTGAATCAGATTCTCGAGCTAAATAAGGATCCGGCTATAGAGCGTTTGCTTTTAGCTCTATCTGAAAAGATACCAAAGCAAGTCTCTGACGAAATTGAGAGCGAAAAACGTTCCCGTAGCCTGGTGATCTATGGACTGGAGGAAACCTCAAATAACCTTTGTCTTAGGGATCGCCAAAAGGATCTCGAGGATAAGGTTTACTCCGTTCTAGATGCCCTCGATGTTGACTGTGCACCGTCAGACATGTTCAGGATGGGTAAACCCGATCCAGAACGTCCACGGTTGGTAAAGGTACTGTTGCCGACCACCACCCATGTACGAATTGCTCTGTCTGAGGCTCACTCTCTTCGCAGTTCGGCCCTTTCTCATGTATTTGTTCGAAGAAGTATGACTCGTGAGGAGCGGAATCGCGAATATGAGCTCCGGCAGCAGGCTCGTGAGCTTAATAAGGACAACAGTGTTCGTGAATGGGTGGTTTACAAAGGTCAGCTAATGCGCAGATCTGACATTCCAACGAAATCGTCGCGCGAGTCAGACATTAGAGTAAATTCTTCGGGAAACCTCTGATTTCGCAAGGAAGCTTTGCCCTGAAATGCTGTTTGATTAATGCTCGTAGTCTAGTAAACAAAATTGACCATTTGCAAGTTTTTCTTTCGCAACGTAAGCCTGATATTTTATTCATCACAGAAAGCTGGCTATCGGAAAAAATTTCTGACTCTCAAATCGTTGGTTCATCGCTTGGATCGCAATTCATCGCTTGGATCGCAAACGTTCGAAGGGTGGTGGGGTCTGTTGCCTAGTAAAGGGAAATCTCTCTACTAATCTAATTACTAAAATCTCTCTTTCGAAAGCAGATATTTTGTGTTTTGAATTGTTTTGCCCTAGGAAGGCTTCTTTAACCCGATTCAGTGCGGTTTATCGGCCTCCTAATTCGAATAGTGACACAGATAGTGAACTTCTCGACTTACTCGAAGACCTCATATCTGTCCGCAATAATAATGTCATACTAGGCGATTTTAACCTTCAAATTGATTGGATTAACTCGATTCCACTAAACTCGGCTAGTTCACACTTCTTAAATTTCTTTACGGAAGGAAATTTCCAACAATTTGTTCATCAACCTACTCACTCCAACAATACACTTGACATTATTTTGTCATCTACTTCCAACATTTCAGCTGTCTCGCTTCTGTCACCCATATCTAGCTCTGACCATGCAATCGTTACCTTCGAAGTAAACAATGTATGTCCTGAAGTTAATGTCCTTCCAACCCCTGATTTCCTCAGAGCCGACTTTGTTTCGCTTAACAACTTTTTTGCAAGCTTCGATTGGCTTAATCTCTTTGATCAGTACACTTCGGTAACAGAGGCATACCAGAGATTTTGTAGTGTGATTTATATGGGCCTTTCTATGTTTGTCCCCATGAAATTTTCGAAAAGTTCCACCCTGAAATACCCAGCTCACATAAGTAATTTGGAAGAACAGAAACAGCGGTTATTCAACACTCTGACGAATCCACTCTCAGATCAGAGATACAAAAAGGTCTGTTTGGATTTATCCCACCACCTGAAAAAGTTTTTAAGTAACCATGAGCGTCGTTTTGCTTCCAATAACTCGTTCAAACATATGTATCACTACGTGCGCCGCAAGATGAATTCAAATAGAACGTTGCCTACGCTGACTGATCTTTCCGGCAAGCGATACCGCAGTAATGTTGAGAAGGCTGATGCTCTTGGACGCTATTTTTCTAGTGTTTTTTTCAAGTGGTGGGAATGATTTTCAATTGAACGGTGTTTGTCACATCCAGCCCAATTGCAGTAACATCTATTTCCACCCATATAAAATCTCCTCTATTCTTAAGAAATTGAAACCATCTCTCACTGAACCTTATGATGGAATTCCACAAATAGTGTATAAGCGATGTAATTCCTCCTTATGCCATCCTCTATCTTACTTGTTCAACATTTCGTTTACATGTGGGGAAGTTCCGCAAATGTGGAAACACGCTCTTGTCACCCCAATACCAAAGGTTTCCGGCTCAAGTTGTATAAATGACTTCCGACCGATTAGCCTTACGCCTGCTCCTATCAAGGTCATGGAGAAGATAGTCAATGAGAAGTTACTTGACTGGCTGAACAAATTTCACCTCATTCCGCAGGAACAACATGGCTTCCTGCCGAGGGCGTCGACTTGTACAAATCTTGTAGATACATTATTTGACTACGCTAGAGCGGTTAGCACTGGAAAGTCAGTTGATGTGATCTATCTTGACCTGTCTAAGGCATTTGACAAGGTATGCCACTTCAAGCTAATTGCTAAATTAGAACGTATTGGCATTCGAGGCAATCTTCTAAGATGGATGAGTTCTTACTTGCAGAATAGACTCATGAATATTCGCAAATAATATATTCAGGGGACTGGGGACAAGAAGCAGCGCGGTGCTACTTAGAGCCTACAAAACCTATGTTAGACCTATTCTTGAGTATGGGACACCGGTGTATTTTCCACACAAAAAGAAGAGCATAGTTAGACTTGAGAAGGTGCAAAACGGGTTCACAAGGAAGTTAATGATCAGGAAGCTTGGATTTTGCCATTATCACCAAATGCCATCTGCAGAAACCAGAATAGTGAGCTCAACTTGCAATCTCTTTTGATAAGAAGAAAGTTTAATGACTTACTACTGCTGCACAAAATCCTGTATAAACCGGACTTTGGTCTGCGGCCTGAGTGTATTGTCGAGGTGAGAACATCAAGTACCAGGGGAGGAGCTTCAAAATTCTACGCAAAAACTCGAACCTTAACTGCAGGCGCTTTTTCTTTATTAATAGGGCGACTCCTGCATTTGAGCGGCTCGGGAGGCTCAAATCCATCCCTGTGAGTCATAAGGCGTTCAGGAAACTTGCAACTGAATACTTCGAGAACGAACCTGGTGAGCACTAATCCCTCACGGAGCAGTCACTTCTACTCGCCATTACGGGCTATGCGTATATCTGCTTTGCATCCATTGCTTTATCTGACCGAAATACTGGTAGTTTTTCCCTCGCTGTTACTAGACGTTTTTTTGTTGGTGATTTCGTATATGAGTTGTTAATTGCACATAAGTCTGGTCCGCAGGCTTATGTAAATAAATATAATATATATATATATATATATATATATATATATATATATATATATATATATATATATATATATATATATATGTATATATATATATATATATATATATATATATATATATATATATATAAATATATATTTATATATATAGATATATATATATATATATATATATATATATATATATATATATATATATATATATATATATATATATATATGACAGTGAGAGTTGGTTCCAGTTTTTCCTCATGTTATCCCTGTGTCAGTGGGGTTCCACAAGGGGGTGTCCTATCTCCTCTACTTTTCCTAATCTATACCATCGACCTTCCGCCACTACTAAAAACAAGCCCCAATATCTACATCCAGATGTTTGCCGATGACATAAAAGTCTATGGTGTTTTCGATCGCACTAATGCTGATGTTGTGCGCGAAGCTCTTAAAGCCTCTATCGAAAGGATATCAGCTTGGACGCTACACTGGGATATACCACTCAATCTCACTAAATCTACTGTGATGCATATAGGTGACTGTGATGTCCTTAACTACCACGTAAATGATGTCCAACTCAGCACGTGCGACTCCATCAGGGATCTTGGTGTCGTAGTTCAATCTAATCTGACATTTTCAGACCATGTAGACAATGTTGTCCGTAAAGCTTATTCCTCCCTTTTTATGATTCTTCGCAATGTGCATTGTACTGATCCAGCAATTTTAATTCGCCTTTATAAGGCTTACGTGCTGCCGCATCTTGAATACTGCTCACCAGTGTGGAGTCCCAAGCGCAGAAAGGATGTACTCAAAATCGAAAGAGTACAACACCTTTTCACCAGAATTATGTGGTATAGGTCAACTGGGAATTTTAATCGTAATGAATTGCCTAGGTATTGTGATAGGCTCGAACACTTCGGTATGAAATCTCTGGAGTATCGCAGGTTTTTTTCTGACATGGTGTTTTGTTTTCGTATTTTACGGAACGAATTGAAAATTCCGGCCAGTAAGTTTTGGATCTTTATGCCTGCTACCGCTAGATCAGGTGGGTTCAGATTACACTACCATAGAATTCACAGAGAAAAGCATTCTATACTTTTCAACTTCGTTTCTAACAGATTTGCTAGAAGCATCCGAAACCTACCTCCAGAAGCTCTTGAATCTATGAGCAGCTCTGTTTTTCAAACGAAGGCTGAAGATGACCGATTTAACTCCCTTTTTGTAGATCTCTGGTGATAAAATACTCGTCAATATACTAGATTTTCCAGACGATGGTTCTTCTTTGATTCCTTATGTATTCTATTCAATACAATGATTACAAAATTGTCTACTGATCGATAATGGTGTCATACTATATGAATTACTAATGGATCTCCTGCACACCAGAAACAGATCAAGCTTCAGGAAAACCTGTGATATCTTTCATTTGACTCTTCGAGCCTGATGTTTTCGAGTTTGGCTATGCTCACCTTGCAGAACAAAAGTCTGTTCTGCTCTTGACATCACTGCTCTAATGTTCTTTGCTTTTAACATACCGAGCACTAGGAAGGCTACCTCCCCCTTCCATTTTTCACCGTTATCTAAATCTCTGTTTGAATACTACCGATCACTGTCAAAGATATTCTTGCGAAATTTGCCTATAGTCCTGAATTAGCTAAATTAAGGATACATGTCAACAAGGTGCTTGGTTTACCATTCGCTCCTTGGGCCTGGGTCTTACGCTTGATGTTCGTACCAGATTAAAGAGGCACCCGAACTGGTCCGCCCCTGAATAGCTTCGGCTAGTTGGGTTGCGCAGGCTGGCCGTATCCTTCTTCTTTTCCCAGTATCATTTTACATATCACGATACATATAATGAAAACCTTTCCTCGGGTGATCGCTGGTTGCCAAACTAACTAAAATGTGATACCGATTGCCTGGTGAAGGTTGCTACACATCTGGTGAAAACCAACTTTATTTGTCGGCGGTCTGGAAAGAGCTTAACCTACTTAACACCATTTATTATTTTTTTTGGATATTGCTGTTCTCTTCCATGTTTCTGTTCTGTCTCACTCTTCCTTGTTGTTCGCCCTTCAAGTGCCAAAGGCATTGCACTGTTTCTTTATTATCGTTGATGGCGCACCATCAGTGCAAATTATAAATGAATAAATAAATAAATAAATAAATAAATAAATAAATAAATAAATAAATAAATAAATAAATAAATAAATCAATCAGAGTCATTAAGGCACAAAGATGCTAATCCGTGCACAGGTGGCAGCGCCGCCCATAGCAAGTGGAATTCGCTGCTGTACCTGGTCAAAACTCTGCGACGTGCCCAGCAATCAATAAAGTAGTTCAAGAGTATACAGAAACATTTTTTTAAACAAAAAACACCTGAAAGTATTAGTATCATTTAAACGTTAACAATGAAGGCCGAGAAAGGCCAATTCGACGACGAGAAGTCAATTACTGATCAACAGCTTCGAGCCAGTTGATGACCCCTGATACTACAAAACATCACTAGAGTCGTGCACCATCTCATACACTTTAGGGGGCTAGCGCAGCTCTTCTGGGGGCAACCCCCCGGGCACCGGCGCTGCTTGCCCCCCCAATCGGGGGGCTACCGCAGAAGTGACAATTTGGCTTGATCGGAGCCCCTCCCGTAACTGCCCTGAAGCCCCGTCACTGAAGCCCTGTCACTGCACTGAAGCCCCCTGTCAGCGCCTGAAGCCCTGTCACTGCCCTGAAGCCCCCTGTCAGTGCCTTGAAGCCCCCTGTCACTGCCCTGAAGCTCCCCCCGTCACTGACCCGGAGCACTTATGTCACGGCCCCGGAGCAGTGACGTCACTGCCCCGGAGCAGTGACGTCACGGCCCCGGAGCAGTGAAGTCACCCTCCCCCCCCGGAAAGCGTCGCCGCTCTCCTCCAAAAATATCCCTTCCTGACAGGGACTTGAAGTCCCCGTCCAGGGCCGACCCTGTTGGGCCGAATGCGGCTCTCTATGAGGTGAGGCGCCTTTTATACCGGTTGAGCACGGGATAGATCACAGGAGAAATCACGTCAAATCGGGACAAAACTTGTAGGTCGTTTACACTGGTCTAAGGGTAGGAACGAAACCAATGTAAACTCGTTGCTCTCAACTTATAGATACCCTGATTGATTTTATAACAAGATCGACTTACTAGTTTTCGAATTTTTTAAAATTTACTTATTGACGTGAATGACTATGCGTGCGTTTGGCCTACTATGCCTTCTCTGGCCTCTATTGTCGTAAACTACCTTCTACGACTTCTTCCCATCTTTTCCCTCTCTTCCTCTCGGGGGGGGGCAAGCGCCGGAGGAGAGCAGGGGCCTCCCCTGAAGCCCCCCTCGGGGGAGGCCTGCGCTGTCGCTCCCCCCGTGTCGGAAACGGGCTCTATTGTCCGGCGCTTGCCCCCCCCCAGAGTCTGAGATCAAAAAGTGCTAGATGATCGAACCCAGAAGTGCTAGATGATCGAACCCAGAACTGCTAGATGATCAACCCCACAGCACTTTCAGGTGGTCATAACTTTTAAGGAGCACATTTTTGGAGCCTCACATTTTGTAGGTGATGTCAGCTAGCCCGAATTGTTTAATTGTACACAAAAAAATTCAAGGTAATTTCCAGCCTTTAATGGTAGTGTTCACGATGATTTTCTTTCCCGAGTTTTCACTCAAAACCTTGTGTTGGCCACCAAGTGTCACCAAAATTACGAAGAAACTGCGAGGAACGCACTAAAACGTCTTTTTTCAGTGACATTATTCAACGACATGGACTATTTGTCCGGTAGGATGAACTTGTTCACGGTGATTGTCATGGGATTGAAGGTAAGACCGGAGCACAGAGAGTAAAGAATCGCAAAAGACGGGTCCACAAAATGTTTCATTGTCACAACGAAATGTTCCTGTGAGAGTAAAGAAGCGGGGTGAGAGACAGTAAAGGATTTCATGCCCTTCTGGTGCGTTTTCTCGATTTCTTCGTCACTTCAGTTCTACCCTGGGGCAAAAAAACCGATTTAGCGATTAATCCCAAAATCGGAGATTATCGTGAACACTGCCTTCAAAGTCAGTGTCCACGATAAAACATGCGTTTCAGTTTCCACTAGGAATGGGTGGGGGAGGGACACACTGTTACGCTGACGTCGAAAGAACGCGTGAAAACGAGCCAGGAAGGGCCCCAAAAGAGCCCGAAGTTTCCACTTCGAGCGCAAGGCGAACCCCATAAGCGCATTGCCCGCCCACCGACGTGAACGAGTGAAAGCTTGAAATCGTGAGATGAGCGATGGTTTTTTTATTGGCCCCGTTCTTCCCTTCATTCTCGACTTCTCTCTTTACTCAGGTCAGCTCGCATACATCGGCTGCAAAGAATGGAAGTTACAAGCCTCGGACAACTCGTCCCCCATGCTTCCCTAGCTAAATTTTTGAGGGACCATGACTCCGTTCCCAGAAGGTCTTCTAAGATTCCAGAGACAACATTGAAATCAGCATGGGACCGTTTTCAAAACAGGCGAAAAAAAAGAAACGATTTTGTTGTGATGTAGATCACATATCGGTTTTCACTGTTGACCGATCACCAAGTGGGCGGGTTTTGATCAGGGGTGTGCGGCAATCGCCGTTTGCCGGCCATTTTTGGAATTTGCCGTTGCCGTTTGCCGAAATTTTAATTTTCTTTGCCGCACACCCGTAGTTTTGATCCGCCAATCACAGGCGACGTCGATGCACATATAAACCCCCCCGCCGCGCTGTTGGGACATTCTCGACACGCCATCTACCTGCCTGCTCTCGACTACCTGCCAGCCGTACACGCCACCACTACCGCCTCCCGCACACCTGCCAGCCGCCGCCGTCATCGACCGCCACCACGACAACGACAACGACGACGCTGCACCACACCTACCTATTCTATTGCTGTATTCTAAACAAGCCATTTGTTGATCTGTGTCCGTTACAGACGTAACAATCAGGTATCAGACTGTCGGCTCTTCATTGGGCATCAATCCGAAATTTTTCTGTCGGCCCTTGACTGGGTGGCAGAAAAAAAATCAGCAGTACCAGCTTCCACAGCTGTTGATACTGTGGTGTATTGCCTATTGGCGAAGTCAAGCTACACGTACCTAACGTGGGTTTGGCATTGCAAATAGTCAGGACACTCACGAACTGCTGACGAAACAAACCAGGTGCCCGCGCTTGAGGTTGAATACCTGAAATAAGCCCAGAAGCCTGCTTTGCGGTTGATTTTCTGGAGTATAGTCAGGGATCGCGCGTTGATTTCTTGTGCTTGATCTTCAAGAACCCCTCGAAGCAGCTCGCGTTTAGGACGCTGGAGCAGAGGCTTTGAGCAAAAGTGTTTAGTGAGCTTGAGATTCATTGATTAATCGCCCTGAACATGGACCAGGAAGCCGTCCAAAAGTTGATTGAGCAAAACGCAGAGCAAGTGAAGCTGATGCAGGAAATTGCACAGAAGCAAATGGAAATGATGCAGCAAATGATGCAGGTTATGGCTACAAAGATTGAGGCGAAGCCAGTAAATGAGGTGGTAGCAAGTTTGTCGACATTAATGTCCGAACTGAATGGTCGAATCCCAGTTTTCGTCTTCGATCCGGAAACCGATCGGTGTTTCTCGCGCTGGTACGATCGGCATGAAGACGTATTCGTTAAAGGCAGCATACACGCTCGTAAACGTGATTGAGATAACTACGGAAATAGAATGGTATGGCCCAGATTACAACGCCTACGCATTTTGAAGGGTCAAAAACGACCCACAATGCCGTTACATGAGTTAGAAATTGGCCCCGCCCTGTATTTTCACGACTCCTGTATTTGCCCTTTTCCTGCAACGGAAGGTTTCTGGGTCATATTCACCGTCGGTACTGTTGGAAGATTGCCTAACAAGTGAACCAAACACGTCACTGACGGCGAAGATGGCCCAGCAACCCTGAGTTGGAGGAAAAGGGCAAATACAGGGGGCGTGAAAATACAGGGCGGAGCCAACTTCTAACTCATGTAGCGGCATTGTGGGTAGTTTTTGACACTTCGAAATGCGTAGGCATTATGTTGTAAGTCATACGGCTCGATTCACATTGTTATCCCAACCACGTTTACGAGCGTGTATGCTGCATTTAACATGAAATGAAAACACACACATGAAACAGCGTTCGGGAAGTTGAAGAAAGTGCTGGTGTCAGACTTGAACCTGACGCACTATGCTCCTAAAAAGAAGATAATCGTGGCTGCTGACGCGTGCGATTATGGGATCGGGTATGTGATCTCGCACAGAATGCCGGGTGGTACAGAAAAGCCTATTGCCCACGGCTCGAGATCACTCACAGTCGCTGAAAAGAATTATGCCCAGATAGAGAAAGAGACACTAGGTCTTGTGGAGGCAATCAAGAAGTTCCATAAGTATGTATACGGGAGGCGTTTCACGCTCGGTACTGACCACAAGCCGTTGTTGGCCATATTTGGCAACAAGAAGGGTGTTCCAGTCCATTCTGCCAATCGTCTGATGCGTTGGGCGACAATTCTGATAGGCTACGATTTAGAAATCGAGTACATCAAGACGGATTCGTTCGGACAGGCACATCGGGGCTGTTCAAGCAGATGTGCGAAGTGTTAATCACGTAAAGACACCGCCGTACCATCCTCAGTCAAATGAATTATCGAGACTGATTCAAAGGCATCCTCTTGTAGAGGAGGACTGCGTTGTCGCGTCGGTTGAGAAAGACGTGAATCTAGTGCTTGCAGATGCTGTACGCAGATTGCCCGTGACAGGTAACATGATTCGTGAGCACACTGAAAGGGATGTTCTGTTACGAAAGCTGAAAGGTTTCATTGATACTGGAAAATGGCCGAAAGTTGTAAAACTTGAATTCAATCAGTTCTACACTAAACGCGAATCGTTATCGATAGTGCAAGGCTGCGTGATGGTAAGCGATAGGGTTGTCGTGCCAGATACGCTGAGGAAAGACGTTCTCAAAGAGCTGCACTGTGGTCATCCTGGAATCGTCAGGATGAAAGGACTAGCGCAAAGCTATGTCTATTGGCCAAATATCGATGAAGACTGCGAAAAGGTTGTGAGAAGTTGCGCTGATTGCCAACTACACTCAAAATCTCCCACTAAAGTACCTCTAAGAACGTGGACTACACCAGAAGGTGTATGGGAGCGAATTCACGTTGATTTCGCTGGTCCCATGGATGGAGTGTACTACATGGTCGTAGTTGACGCCTTGAGTAAGTGGCCGGAGATGTTTGAGTGAAGAACATCACTGCTGGCACAACTGTCAAGCTGTTAAAAGAGCTTTTCGCACGACACAGAAATCCAAAAACGCTAGTGAGCGATAATGGAACACAATTCACATCGGAGCTGTTCAAGCAGATGTGCGAAGAACGAGGTGTTAATCACGTAAAGACACCGGTCAGGCAGAAAGATTTGTTGATATCCTGAAAAGAGAGATTAAGAAGCTAAAAGGGGAGGGGACTACGTCCGCTCGCTCTTGCAATGAATGCCTGGAGACAGTGCTGTTGGCGCATCGCATTACGCCAAATGCTTCCTTGAACGGTAAATGTCCTGCCGAAGCCTTTCTCGGGAGAAGATTAAGAACGCGGCTGAGTATGTTGAGACCGTCTAAAGAAGAGCCAGAAGCAGAAAGCGCTGCTGACCGTAGGAAAAAGACTGAGATGCAATTTGATCGCAAAAGTGGTACAAAGCATCGAGGTTTTTCTGCTGGAGACACTGTCCCAGTCAAAGAGTACAATGGAGCATCGGACTTCAAGTGGACTCAGGGGACAGTCTCGAAAAGCCTTGGAAAAGTCATGTTTGAGGTGGACATCGGAGGCAAAACCGTTCGTAGACATGCGAACCAAATGCGAGGAAGCATACTGAGCCATGAGTATGATAATGCATATTCACAAGATCTACTTCTGGATATGTTTGAAGCTGATCCCGTTAGCACTGAAGAAGTTCTGGAACAAGAACGCCATGATGGGCAGGATCAAGAGCTTGAGACTGTGGTCATTTCCACCAATGATACCTCCGCAGCACCTCATCAAGACTATGCGCAACCCAGCACGAATCGCGCAAAACAGGGAGGAGTCAAAAGCCGAGCTAGTAAACAATTGGTTGGTTTCGCTCTGGCAAAATGTCGATCACATATCGGTTTTCACTGCCGCCCGATCACCAAGTGGGCGGGTTTCGATCCGCCAATCACAGGCCGCGCCGGTCCACACATAAACCCGGCCGCCACACTGTTGGGACATTCTCGACTCGCGTCTACCTGTCTGCTCTCGACCACCTGCCAGCCGTACACGCCACCACTACAGCCTCTCGCACACCTGCCAGCCGCCGCCGTAATCGACCGCCACCACGACAACGACTACGACGACGCTGCACCACACCTACCTATTCTTTGCTGTATTCATAATAAAGTCATTTGTTAATCTGATTCCGTTACAGACGTAACAGTGGGCTTCGAGACGTCCATCGTAGTCGATGATTCAGATTTGGCCGAACCTGCCCGAGACGGTTCATCGAGGAGTTGATGATAAATTCTTAGCTTTTGATTGCTGGAAAGGACCGCGCTATGTGTTGTATTCAATCACCAAAGTATACTATAATCCTTAAAAAATCAGCAAGTAATCATCCGATCTGAGTGTTAGAAAGGAATTGAATTTTTTGAGTCTTAGGACCGAAACGCAGAAAAAAAGTGAAGCCAAAGTTGGAGCTCGTCTGACAAAGTAAGCACATTTAGTCAAAACGCCGTTTCTAACGGAAGTTATACCGGTTACTGATGGAAGTTCAATATTGAATAAATAAAAATAAATAAATCATAACAAAAACATTTCTACAAGCCTTTCAACGTTCAGGAGAATGTTCAGAAGAAAGAAAAAGAAGCTTTTCGACACCCACTCTGTTCGAGGCTCCAATCTACGAGAGAGGGACTTTAGGATAAAATCAGAGATCACTGGTGTAATCATAAACTCGTTGACGCTGTTCGCACCTCGACTGGCTCGCCAGAAGGCCCCTCTTACCGTGAGAGAAAGAGCAGACGGCTAAGATCGCACGGCGATATCCGCGCAGCCTCAATTGCTGCCTCTCGGATTATGATTGGACCACAGATGGTAACCGATCCATTGTCAGTATATTGACATTGAATTGACAGCACATTTTTATTAGGATGGCGTCCAATGGATATTACTTGTGCACTTATCATTAGTTTACTTAAAGGCAGTGTTTACTATTAAAATCTGTTACGTCTGTGACGGACACAGATCAACAAATGGCTTTATTAGAATACAGCAATAGAATAGGTTGGTTTGGTGCAGCGTCGTCGTGGTGTTGTCGTGGTGGTGGCTGGTCTATGACGGCGACGGCTGGCAGGTGTGCAGGAGGCGGTGGTGGTGGTGTGTACGGCTGGCAGGTAATCGAGAGCAGGCAGGTAGACGGCGTGCCGAGAATGTTCCTACAGCGCGGCGGCGGGGTTTATATGTGCATCGACGTCGCCTGTGATTGGCGGATCAAAACCCGCCCACTTGGTGATCGGTCAACAGTGAAAACCGATATGCGATCTACATCACAACACTTCCCCTTTTAAAAGGTATACTACGGCACAGGGAAAAACAACCCGAATCAACAGACTAAAGCTCATACCGCTTCGGCTTGCGACGCTGTCGAGTTGACCTTCGTAACATTGCCGGAGCGAAACCAACCAATTGTTCACTAGCTCGGCTTTTGACTCCTCCCTGTTTTGCGCGATTCGTGCTGGGTTGCGCATAGTCTTGATGAGGTGCTGCGGAGGTATCATTGGTGGAAAAGACCACAGTATCAAGCTCTTGGTCCTGCCCATCATGGCGTTCTTGTTCTAGAACTCCTTCAGTGCTAATGGGATCACCTTCAAACAAGTCTGAGAGCGAGGTGGACGAGTTGTCCGCTACTCGGACAAGACAAGAAGCGAACAGCTCCCTCTTTAAAACACAATGAAACCGATTTTCTACAGACAGGGCTCAAGTGAGCCTCCTGTTCTCCTGAATGCGAGCTATTCCCAATGGCAAAACAAGAATTTGTGTGAAAATATTGACAGCAAGCGGTGAATTGACGAATTAACTCCCGCAGCCGCCGTGAGGGTTAGCTTCGAGTACCAGATCCTTCTTCCATTGCTGTAAATTTAAGCTCGATCGACGATGGCTATCTACAATTGCATAAGCTACGAGTAATATTTGTTTTTTAACCTTACTTCCTCAGGCGACGGTGCTCACTGGTGTCGCTATAGAGGCTCTCTGTGAGAAAGAGCCTGAGTTATTTTTTAGAGCAAAGCGAATTTGGGGAGAAGACAGAAATCATGTTGTGCCTCTGACAATATCCTCAGAGGGCTCTTGGAACCATGAATATGCTGCGATCCTATCGCGAATCATTCAAAGTTCGCGATTGAAATCGAAAGGAATGAATTCCGCGGAAGGTTTGTGGAGTTGTAAACCTGCCTTGAACTTGCCGCTTTGGCGCTTTCAAACTGCCAGGCTATAGCGTGGTACGATACCGCTCTGCGGGAATTTAGGAGGTTTACGGCGACTTCTATCAAAGTAGAAATTTTGAGGCTTGCTATCTCATCGACTCTCATTTGATAGTATTATTAACCCAGACTATCGTATGCCTTTTCGAATTTCGCTTTTCTTTATGTTGCTTGTAGGGATGGGGTGTGGCAGGATGGCAAGATCTGCCATTCTGGAGAGTCTTCGGCGTTTGCAATGGCGGTGGCGTAATGTGTAGACGTACAGCCCTACTTAAGTTGTTATCTCAAGAATATTTAAGGTTTCCGTTTTTGATTTAGTCTGACGCATGCACCAGGCGGCTGGCCGTTTGAGGTGGCGGCCTCGCTGGAGAATGGGGTTTCGATTCGCGCGGGGTGATCTACCGTCTCAGCCCCGTCCATTCGTCAGACTAGAATTATTACGCAAACTCTACGCTGCCTTCATGTCAAGTGGCTGCCACGGGCTAGTGACCCGAAGGGTCACTAGTAATAATAATAATAATAATAATAATAATAATAATAATAATAATAATAATAATAATAATAATAATAATAATAATAATAGTAATAATAATAATAATATTAATAATAATAACTTTGCTCGTTTCGAAGTATGCCGCAGCCTATGAACTTCGTCCCGACAAATGCAAGCAGATGTGCGTACCTCAGAGGTCTTTAACGGGAGTTTGTGTGGACGGACAACGTATCGAACTGGTGGATGATTTCTGTACTTTGAAGCCGCGTTCGACTCTCCTCATCGTGATAGATTGCTCAACGCTCTGCGAGCAGATGGAGTCCCGGAAAAGTATGTTCGGTTAATCGAGGACATGAACAAAGGAACAACTGCAGCAGTTCGTACACCTGTCGGATTTACGTGAGCTTTCGAGGTGAAAACAGGAGTAAGGCAAGGGGCTGTAGCAGGACCTTTTCTTTTCAACTTCGCCGTTGATGACATCATGCGTAGAGTTGCAGAACAGTTTCCTGCGGATGTGATCCTAACACCATCAGGACGCTCCCTTGTCGACCTGGAGTACGCCGACGACATTGTGTTATTTGCTGAAAACAACGCAAAACTGCAAAGGATTGTGAACCTCGTTTCGAAGTATGCCGCAGCCTATGGACTTCGTCTTCGTCCCAACAAATGCAAGCAGATGTGGGTCTCTCAGAGGCCTTCAATGGGCGTGCGCAGAACGCCGTAGAAAGTGTGCGGGACCCAAATGAGAGTTCGCCGGACGCCGTAGAAAGTGTGCGGGACCCAAGTGGGTGTGCGCCGGACGCCGTAGAAAGTGTGCGGGAACCAAGTGGGAGTGCCTGGACGCCGTAGAAAGTGTGCGGGGAACCAAATTGGTGTGCGCAGAACGCCGTAGAAAGTGTGTGGGACCCGAATGAGAGTGCACCGGACGCCGTAGAAAGTGTGCGGGGCCCAAGTGGGAGTGCTCCGGACGCCGTAGAAAGTGTGCGGGACCCAAGTGGGTGTGCGCCGGACGCCGTGGAAAGTGTGCGGGAACAAAGTGGGAATGCGCAAGACGCCGTAGAAAGTGTGCGGGAACCAAATTGGTGTGCGCAGAACGCCGTAGAAAGTGTGTGGGACCCGAATGAGAGTGCACCGGACGCCGTAGAAAGTGTGCGGGGCCCAAGTGGGAGTGCTCCGGACGCCCGTAGGAAATGTGCGGGACCCAAATTGGTGTACGCAGAACGCCGTAGAAAGTGTACGGGACCCAAATGGGAGTGCGCCGGACGCCGTAGAAAGTGTGCGGGACCCAAATTGGCGTGCGCAGACAGAATGCCGTAGAAAGTGTGCGGGACCCAAATGAGAGTTCGCCGGGCGCCGTATTAAATGTGCGGTACCCAAGTGGAAGTGCGCAGGACGCCGTAGAATGTGTGCGGGACCCAAATGGGCGTGCGCAGAACGCCGCAGAAAGTGTGCCGGACCCAAATGAGAGTGCGCCGGACGCCGTAGTAGAAAGTGTGCGGGACCCAAATTGGCGTGCGCAGAACCCCGTAGAAAGTGTGCGGGACCCAAGTGGGAGTGCGCCGTATAAATAGTGCGGTACTCAAGTGGAAGTGCGTAGGACGCCGTAGAAATTGTACGTGGCTCCAGTGGGAATGCGCAAGACGCCGTAGAAAGTGTGTGGGACCCGAATGAGAGTGCACCGGACGCCGTAGAAAGTGTGCGGGGCCCAAGTGGGAGTGCTCCGGACGCCGTAGAAAGTGTGCGGAACCCAAGTGGGTGTGCGCCGGACGCCGTAGAAAGTGTGCGGGAACCAAGTGGGAGTGCCCGGACGCCGTAGAAAGTGTGCGGGACCCAAATTGGTGTGCGCAGAACGCCGTAGAAAGTGTGTGGGACCCGAAAGAGAGTGCACCGGACGCCGTAGAAAGTGTGCGGGGCCCAAGTGGGAGTGCTCCGGACGCCGTAGAAAGTGTGCGGGACCCAAGTGGGAGTGCTCCGGACGCCGTAGAAAGTGTGCGGGACCCAAATGGGCGTGCGCAGAACGCCGTAGAAAGTTGCCGGACTTAAATGAGAGTGCGCCGGACGCCGTAGAAAGTGTGCGGGACCCAAATTGGCGTGCGCAGACAGAATGCCGTAGAAAGTGTGCGGGACCCAAATGAGAGTTCGCCGGGCGCCGTATTAAATGTGCGGTACCCAAGTGGAAGTGCGCAGGACGCCGTAGAATGTGTGCGGGACCCAAATGGGCGTGCGCAGAACGCCGCAGAAAGTGTGCGGGACCCAAGTGGAAGTGCGCAGGACGCCGTAGAATGTGTGCGGGACCCAAATGGGCGTGCGCAGAACGCCGCAGAAAGTGTGCGGGACCCAAGTGGGAGTGCGCCGTATAAATAGTGCGGTACTCAAGTGGAAGTGCGTAGGACGCCGTAGAAATTGTACGTGGCTCCAGTGGGAATGCGCAAGACGCCGTAGAAAGTGTGCGAGACCCAAATTGGCGTGCGCAGACAGAATGCCGTAGAAAGTGTGCGGGACCCAAATGAGAGTTCGCCGGGCGCCGTATTAAATGTGAGGTACCCAAGTGGAAGTGCGCAGGACGCCCGTAGGAAATGTGCGGGACCCAAATGGGCGTGCGCAGAACGCCGTAGAAAGTGTGCGGGACCCAAGTGGGAGTGCGCCGGGTGCCGTATAAATAGTGCGGTACCTAAGTGGAAGTGCGCAGGACGCCGTAGAAATTGTACGTGGCTCCAGTGGGAGTGCGCAAGACGCCGTAGAAACTGTGCGGTGACCGAGTGAAAATGCGCGAGACGTTGTAGAACGTGTGTGGGCCCAAATACAAGCACGCCCATGCCGATAAATTTTTCCGCAAGGCTACCGTAACCATTCTTGAACAAAACATGATAACGAACGATAACACACGCTCATAAAAAAGGGCAGAGGAGCGGTATGCATTCGTTCACTTACCGCTCTCTTCGAGAAGCCGCTAAGAAGTGGCTGAGGAGGCACTACTAGGGTTTGGAAATGTTGCACGAGACACTATTCAACTAAGAAAATACCATTTTGAGCAGATGAGGAAGTATATATGAAATTGTGATAAAAGGGACAACAAGCACAATTTGAATACTATTTCGTATCGGAGCGGGATTGGGGAGAGATTGAAATGCTAATATCAAAGTGATTTGTTTTTATTGAAGATCTAAGCGAAGGAATGTTTAGAAAAAAGCCCAGCTTCGAAATTTTTTATATTTTTTTAGAAATAATTTTTTTCTAAATTGTAGAAGGGGGCACCTGAGTTTTTGTGGTGCTCTAGCCATATATGTATTGAAAAACGGCGAAAAAAGTTTTTGTGTTCCCGTCCATCTCGATTGTTACGTGCACAGCTTTAAAGGCAGTGGTCGCGATAAAATATGATTGTCCTCCTTTCCAGTCTAAACACTTTTTTGAGTTTAGAGTGGTATGCTCTATAGGAAAAAACCGCGAACAAAACGGCTATTTCGGGCGTAATTCAAGCCTGAACTCTGTCTTTTGAGGGTGGACGGGCCCACTCCACATCATCGGCATCGATGACCTCTAGGGTCAAGAACATCAGCTGGCTTGAAATTGAAATTCAATCAATGAAGATTAACCTTCGGTCTGACCTGCTCGAACATTTATGTACTCATCTAGTCAAAAACATTGATTGAAGTGCTTGCTTTCATTGTTCAACTGTTTTTTTATGTAAATTTGCATTTTTTTCCTCCTTTTTTTTCACTGCGGTG
Source organism: Aplectana chamaeleonis (assembly GCA_029168955.1). Taxonomy (NCBI): domain Eukaryota; kingdom Metazoa; phylum Nematoda; class Chromadorea; order Rhabditida; family Cosmocercidae; genus Aplectana; species Aplectana chamaeleonis. The sequence goes on from JAPDOI010001708.1 coordinate 146,705, forward strand.
CCTTCATAGTTTTTCAGCTGTTTTCGATCTAAGCTGATTTTTGTAGTTTTTTCGATAACGTTTTTCATCGTGACCATTGTCTTTAAATACACATCTACGTGTCTCCAAAATAATAATAAGTGAAGTGACAGATAGATATGGACATTCGACCCAAGTTCGGAATGATTTTATTCCAAGATAAAATTCTCTCAGAACATCTCAAATGAATGGATAAATTGAATAATCTACCGTATTTGATCTTTTTAAAGTACATGTTTCAAATATAATTCTTGTGTGTACCTCTAATGGAGGTGGACCTCCATTTTTCATGCTTGTTTTTCGGAATTCCTATACATTTTGAAAACTTTCACAACTAAACTATGAAATTGGCGGTCAAGAACCATGAAAAGTTTTAAAAATTTTAAACTTCCATTCCCCATTCTATTTTAAAACCTACTAGTAATAGAGGTGTACTTGAAAAATAGTGTGTACTATACTTGGGCAAAATGAATTTTTTTTCGAATGATCGACTTTTCGGATAAGTCGAAAATTAGACTTTTTCGAATGATCGACTTTTCGGATAAGTCGAAAATCGCCCTTTTTCGAATGATCGACTTTTCGTATAAGTCGAAAATTAGACTTTTTCGAATGATCGACTTTTCGAATAATAACTCGACTTTTTCAATCGACTTAAAAAAAGTCGTCGACGCTTTCGCTCAGCATTCCAAACGGCACACGAAGACGTGACAATCCAACAAAGTCTTTCGTTTCAGCAAAAACTCTGTAGTTAACATAGAATTAACATTAGGTGGGTGGGGCGGGAGGGGGTGTCGTAGAAAGAGAAATCCGCACACACGTCAAAATTTCGAAATTACTGGGATTTCTATAAAGCCTAATATGGGTGCAAAAACTGAATAGGTGAAGTTTCAAACGCAGCAAGAATTTTACTTTACTCAGAGTTTTATTCCTTCGTCCGAAATGGAAAAGAATTCTGTAGAAAATTCTAGGACCTGCCAAAATTCTGAAAAACATTTACAGGCATGGCGCGTGTTTATCGCGACTGGCCCAGCAAAACCTGTACTCCGATACTGAGGAGAAGGAACGGAAACGCGCTCCAGCGCCCAAATATTTTTCATGGCACCCGGTGCTTCGTAACGGTAGTCCGCAGAGATCGGCCGCAAAGAGCCTGCCAATCAATGTGCAATGAACATCACTCAAAAAATGGAATCCGGTCGTAGAATGCAGAGATGTTGGAAATCACGCGCGAATAGTATGAACGATCTGATGGATACAAGCGTCAAAAGCGCAGGGGGCTTGACGACGTTGAAATTCCTCCGACACTGGCAGCGGAGAGTCCCTAGTCTCCCTTGCAACAGGAGTCCTGGTTTTCCTCCCTGTAGGAGTCCTGTGATTCTCCTGTAGGAGATCCCGGAACTTGTACGATAGCTTGAGAGAATTCTCAAATAACGTTTGTTGGAATCAAGCCGAAACCGCCTCAAGTTTTCGAATTCCTTAAAATCGAAAGCATGATTATCACACTTCCCCGTTGCTGACAACCTTTGTCAACGCTGCCAAAATTTACACTATAGGGGGATATTTGCAGCCCCAATAGCATTCATCCCTCACTTGTCATGAAAGAGGAAAATCCGGCTCCAAAGCACCCCAATCAATTAATGAAGGGGGCGCCTCTGTGAACCTGTGCATGGGCGAATCGGCTCTCCACCCCATGCACATCGCTGGGTATCGTAAAACCGCGCGGGTTCGAAAACGTGCGTTCAACGTGCGCGTTCCAGGTCAACTACCGGAGTTGTTTTGTCCTGTAGGAGACCCAATAGAAGCAATGCGGCAGCGCGTCCTGTAGGAGACCGCTTCGCTCTAGTTCGGTCTTCCACAGGACAAAACAGGGTGGTGGCCATCGTGTATCAACACCCCTGAGGAGGCGGGAGAAACGGGGTAGCAGCGAGGTTCCTGATTGGAAGCAACAGCCGGGGGCCGGGGCTAGCCCGTTCTGCGCCCACTCAGCACCCTCACTCCTCCCCCGTTTCCCCCCCCCCCTCAGGGGTGTTGATACACGATGACCACCACCCGACAAAACAGCTCCTGTGGGAGACCGCGATCGTCGTTTCCTCCTGTAGGAGTCCGCTGCCAGTGTCGGAGTTTGGAATTGCCCCGCAATCGTGAGATTCCTTGTCTTTCGTGGCTACACAATGATACAGCAGAGATCAACGCTCAAGGCCAAAAATGAGTTCAGACTAAGTAACTGCAGCTTCCATCATCTTCTTCTCACTAAGTTAAATGCTCTTAGGATCGGCCAAATTTTCGAATCAGTCGGATATTACTTTTTCAGAATGATCAACTTCTCGACTTATCCGGAAAATCGCCCTTTTTTCGAATAGATCGACTTTTCAAATAAGTCAAAAATTAGATTTTTTCGAATGATCGACTTTTCGGATAAGTCGAAAATTAGACTTTCTCGAATGATCGACTTTTCGATTTAGTCGGAATTTCCACTTTTCGAATAGTCGACTAAGTCGATTTAATCGAAGTCGACTTTTTTCAATCGGATGATCATTCGATCATTCGATTCGGCCCAAGTATAGTGTGTACTTCCATTTTTTAGCCTTCTGTTTTTGTGTAAAGCTAATGGGGAAAATACGGTACTTGGAAAATTTCCGCATTTGACCTTTTTCAAAAATCCTAAAATGAATGAATAAGTTCCATTAATACTGTCATGAATTCCCCCAATTATAAAATAAATTCGAATTGGAGTTCTCAATATTTTTGGGATGAATGTTTTCGAAAACATGTTTTTCATTCGATTCTAGTGAGGATTCGGAAACTCCTTTCAAATATTTGATTAAACATTCAAGTTGTTGAAGTGATACGCGGAATTCGTTGAATACTTGTTCACACCAAATAAATTTGAAACCCTACTGAAGCGAATACATGAAAAGTCTGAAAAGACCAAGAACCATGTGATGAAATGATTCAACAAATGTTTAGCTCAAAAACGGGATTTGCTTCGTTGGATATAACAATTTCAGACCCTAGCAGTGAGTAAAGTGCGGTAATTAGTCCGAGTCGACGACTCCCGTAATTCACACCTCGCTCGCACCTTGCCTCGGCTCCGCCTCCTTGGGACAGAACGTCCGCCACCCCATAGAAAGTGCGCAGGACATTAGTGGGAGCGTGCAGGATGTCATAGAAAGTGTGAAGGACATCAGTTGGAGTGTGCAGGACATTAGAGGTATTGTGCAGGACGTCATAGAAGGTGTGCAGGACATTGATGGGAGGGTGCAGGACGTCATAGAAAGTGTGCAGGAGACCAGGGGCCGGATGCATCAACGCGCCGGGATGGGGTAGGGGCAGGGCAGTCGGTATCACTGAAGATCGCAGTGCCAGGGCAGTGGAGTCGTCTAATCAATCGTGCCCCGGCTGTGTTTCCCTGCTCTATCTGCTTTGGCGCCTCCGAGTTGGGGCAGCTGGGGCACGATTGATTTGGTGATTTACAGAGCTCTTCAAGTGCGCAGACTGCCCTGCCCCTGCCCCAAACCGGCCCAATGATGCATTCGGCCCCAGTTGGAGTGCGCAGGACGTCATAGAAGGTGTGCAGGACATTGATGGGAGTGTGCAGGACGTCATAGAAAGTGTGCAGGACATCAGTTGGAGTGCGCAGGACGTCATAGAAGGGGGGGGGGCAGGGCATCAGTGGGTTTACTTTCGGTTAATGCCACCAGGCATAAGTCATGTTAGAAAGGAAACCTTCAGGGAAAATAAATGAAATTCCTGAAAGTTTAGGTTCCTGGCAAAAGTAAAGACTTGGCATGGCCATTTTTTCGAAAAATTAGAAATATACTCAGGTGAAAAGGGAAGGTAAAGAAAAATGGAAAAAGTTTTGAAATATTCCTGAGAACGATCTGGCGTAGAATAATTTGATTTTTGGGAAATGTAGTGAAATAGTTGAAGGTATGATTTGGCAGTCGAGTTTGAACCAACTATTAATTCTGTAAAAAAAGGGTCTCCCAAGCAAAAGTGGTTTGGTTCGCGTTACAAACGTTTCAACAAAAAGGGAACAATAGGAAAGTGGAATGA